>VWZK01019075.1:108812-146653 GCA_013396935.1 Baryphthengus martii | reverse complement strand
CATCATTCAGCAGGACCCGAGCAAAGCCTTCAAAACTGTCCTGCATGACATCCTGGTGTCCAAGCTGGTAAAACACGTGTTTGATGGATGGACCACTTGGTGGATAAAGAACTGGCGTGATGGCCACACTCAAAGAGTGGCTGTCAGTGGGTCCATGTCCAAGTGGAGGCCGGTGACAAGGGGAGTCCCTCAAAGATCAGTACTGGGATTGGTCTTGTTCAGCATCTTCATCGGCGACATGGACAGTGGCATTGAGTGCATTCAGTTCTGGAGTCCCTATTACAAGAAAGATCTGGACGTGCTGGAACGTGTCCAGAGAAGGGCCAAGAGGGTGATCAGAGGGCTGGAGCACCTCTCCTAGGAAGACAGGCTGAGAGAGTTGAGGGAGTTGTTCAGTCTGGAAAAGAGAAGCTCTGAGGAGAACCTTCTTGTGGCCTTCCAGGATCTGAAGGGGGCCTACAAGAAAGCTGGGGAGGGACTTTTTAGGATGGTGGGTAGTGACAGGACAAGGGGGAATGGATCCAAACTAGAGGAGGGGAGATTTAGATTGGACGTTAGGAAGAAGTTCTTCCCCATGAGGGTGGTGAGACACTGGAACAGTGCTATATTGACTCAGTTCTAGGATGAATTTGGGGCCTATGTAAAATGCATAGTAATCCTAGATGTGAGCAGCATAGAATCTACTTATTTTCCCTTGTCATCAGTAGAACAAGTACAGCAAAGCTATTTCAAGTTCCCAAGAATGCCTTTTTTTTTTTTTCTTTTTGGTTTATTTATTTTTCATTTTATTTCAATATAAACAAGGAAAAAATAAATGAAAGTCATTTGGACAAGTAACTTCACAGAAGATCCAAGCTACTGTGCAGCTTAGTTTTTAAATATAACCTTTGAAGATGGATTTGGAGAATTAGCCAGGAGCTTAGTGATGTAAGGGGTTCCTGAGATGCATATGCTTTTGGAATCATTGCAGATTCTCCTATCGCTAAATGCTTTGTCATCAAGGTAGAAGACATAAATATTATCTATATGATAATATAGATAATATAGTCCACTACCAGGACTGATAAAACATGTTACAGATCAAAATTATGTTTTCAGGTAAATTAGAAGTATATGTTGAAAGAATATCACCGAAAGATTTCAGCTTTCATTTGAGTATTGTTTCTGGACTTTATTTGATATTACAGAATTAGAGAAAGACTGCATAACTCAAGCTGGAAGGGACCTCAGGAAGTCTCTTGCCCAACCTGTGGCTCAAAGCAAGGTCTGCCGTGATGTTACACAGGACTTTATCCATACGTTCATACATTCATAGCTTCCCTCTTCCTCCACAATGGCTACGAAGCCTGAAGGCAAGGAGTTGAAAATACAGGTTGGAAATAAAAGCCCTTCATTCTTTCAGTCCATAACCCACATTTCAATTAAAACCATTTAAAATTAAAATTATTATTTCACTGAGATAGAGGGTCACTTTTATAGCTCCTAATCTTGCATGACCTAAGCACAGTAACCTTGATTTACAGTGCCATAAGCTGATATTTAAGTAGGCAGTGCTCATTCATTAAACACTCATTTTAAATTCCTCTGTAACAAGCAATTATCTTGCCAAAGTCTTACACAATGTCATATACTTAGGCCACTGACATACAAAATTCCCTTCTAGCCCCGAAAAAAAAAAATTATATGACACTGATCATACAAGTTTCTGAAAAGATTGGCCTTTGCAGCAATATAAAGCTTAACCCGTAAGAGCCATACTAAGGAACACGAAATGTTCCCTTTGTACGTGGCTTTTATTAACGTCTTGTGACTGAGCACTGAGCAGGACTGAAGCAGAACCTCAAGAAAAACAGAGATTTTTTTCTGTTCCCATGCCTTTGAGTGCTTTAACCCAGCCTTCTGGGTCAGAGCTCTCGCTCACCATTTGAATACAATACACTTCAGAGGGACTTTTGACAATTGAGATCTTTAGGCCTGCGCGTGAGCACGATCCTGTGTTCCTCACACATTATTAGCATATAGATCATATTTGCATTGGCACAAAACGAAATAACCTGTGCAATCCAATTGACAATAGCAATCCAAATTCTACGAGCTCTAACAGGAGATGAGCTCAAGTGAGGTCAGAGTAGGAGCAAATTTCAAGCTGCACCTTCAAATAGCCTGACCTCAAGTCAAACAAGAATGATGATTGGGTTTACTGCACATCACACAGAAATTAAAAGCTTTTCAGGCATATGTCTTGAACAATCTTTACTATAAAGAGATGCATATTTCAAGGAGGAACTGGGGAACCAGCCCTTTTAATCCCTGCTTGTATTTCTATTTTACCAATGCCCAAGGCATAAGAGCAGCTTTCAGCCTCAGTGTGGAATTCGTAGCAGCGCATGGACTCGCATCTCCAGGGAGGGATGCATTTATCACTCCCATTTCTATACAGAAACACATGGGAATCTCCAGTGGAGCCATGCAATTGGAAAATCTGAGAGGCACTTTAATATACCTTGTTCTGGTTAGCAGAAATGAGGACTTTTTATGAAGGCAAAATTAGACATAGTTTGTCGGCCCCTCAAGCAGAAGTACATGCCCTACACGAACTGTCACAAAAGCCCAGGGTCTAGTGTCCATAGAGCTGCCAAGAAAAGGAAGCTTTATTTGACAGAACTGAATCACAGACTGTCATCCAGTTTCCCATACAATGAAAATAAATCTGGTATCTTGTGACCTTTGTGATTTTGCAGATCAAAGCACCGATCAACACAACATTTCTGTATTTTCTTCCTGACTCTGCAGTCATGACAGAAAGGCATTGTTTATGACTCCAAAACCTTTCTCGAGTGCTCCCCAGCCCATCTCAGGGGAAATCGGTTTACAGTAGAAAAATGATAGTTCTTCCTGGGAGTAAAAATTAAATAATGAGACTGGCAATTCCTAGAAATTACATTAATGAAACAAAAAAAGGACAGGAAAAAAACAAACAAAAAACCAAACCAAAACAAAACAAAATATTCCAGGGTGAAACAGAAACAATAGCTTTAGATACAGCAGCATGTACAAAAGTGACAACTTCTCCCTCTTCTTATATTTCACAACACAAATAGGCAAACTTGTTGTCTTTTCCTACTTCCCACTGTGCATTACTGTAAGTTGTGGAAAACAGACTCCTCAGTAAACCACATCTGCACAACAGTCTGAAGAAATTCCTCTCCGGCTAAGTGTAAAAGGTGACATTTTCAAGTACTGGATGAGCCACTCACAAGAAAGAGCTCTGCAGAACAATCCACAAGAAGAAATAAAGCAGTCAGGGTCAGAGTTTATATACTGCTTTTTTTGTCCTTTCCCACTGTAGTGAGTATGCAATAGTTCCAGCTCAGTTGACCTTGTCTTATTTTAGCTATACTTGATCTGATGATACAAAAAAACAGTGACTTTTTTTTCATAGATAAGAGAAGGCCCTGTGACCCAGCTGTGAGAAAGCGAAGAGCAGAAGCATGGCAGGACTAGAGTATTTCTGAGAGCACAAAGAAACAGTAGTGTGTGCCTGGAGACGTTTGTGCAGCAGTTCAGCATGTGTGAGCCCCCCATGACCTTGGGCTCTAATTTGAGACAAGTTATTAGATGGAGCCGTACCATGTCCCAGGTGCTATTCTACAGCTATCCTCCCGCCTGCCACAGCTGGTCTGCTCCAGCAACTGGCTAATCCCTCCTGTTGGAGAGGCTCAGACACCTTACTCTACAGATACTCCCACTATATCCCTACCTCATCCTCATGCTGCTCTCAGGTGCGTCACCTCATCAACACATCCTGACACTTGCTCTATTATCATCCTTTTTCACGCAAAACTCACCGAGTACTGAAAAGGCAAAAGAGAAACCTCACACACAACCTTTTCTCTTGTTTGGTTTGGGGTTTTTTTCCCGTATTCTAAAAGAAACCATACAAAAATTACAGTCTGTGCTTTTCCTAAACATATACAGATATACAACACAGAGCTTGATTTTGGCCTTTCCATAGCGTCCGTACTCCTGCCAAGCAGGCTTTGAATAATTTAATTGATAATCATAACTGAACACTTAATCAGACCTGCAATATGTTATTTGGTATTATCTCGCCCACAATATCTTCTCCTATCTCACCCAGGCATATTAGTATTTTTGGATTTCTGCCAGAGGGATTCCTCAAGAAGAGATAGGCAAGGAACCCTGTACCATCCGTTTCTCATCTGTAAAGAGCCACACAACTGTGCTATCAAAGTGTCTTGCAAAAATTACAACAAAATATATAAACTCCCAGGCAGCAGTTGTCAGAGCTTCACAGCCACATGCACTACTAAAGGTGATCGTAAAACTGGAAAAGTACCTTTTGCTACTACTGTGCTCTTTACAGAATTTCTAAATTTGGAACTTACTTTGAATTAGAATTTGGAGTGAGTTTATGATATAACAGCTGCTGGTGACTAATTTAATATTTGGTGTTTCTGTGAGCAAAGCATTCCTTGCTTTCTAGCTCACCATACACAGGAATGGATACTCGTGTAGAACTCCACATTTATAAAGACTTTCAACCTCAAAGCTGGATATATTTATGAATAAACTTCACTGTCCTTCCACTGCTATTGTTCAAAAGCAGAGGATAAAATAAGACTATTTCTGGGTTTGTATGGCACACGTTTTACAACTGGAAGGTATAAAAGTAGAAAGTACTCAAAATAAATACGCAGACTTAAAGGAAGTTGCTCAGAAGAATTATTTCTTCTCTTGAAAGAAGAGTTTGCAGTGACTGTGTAGTATTACAGAGTGCAGAATATCCCTATGCCACTTCTGAAGCATGTGGTAAGCCTTTTCTTGTGATGAAGAAATGACTGGGATAGGCCAACAGTCTATTTCAGAGTAAAAAAACTAATTATTTAATAGACGTAATTACTACTAGTAGTACTACTACAGTACTATTACCCAAATAGTAATAAAATGTACTCTCTAACAGTTGACCAGCAAGCAAATGGCTTGTGTGGCCACTCCTTGCCTCTTGAAAAAACAAGTGAAAAAAAAATAAAATAAAAAATATCAGGTTCCAGCACCACACTGATAAATCAAATTTATTAATATGACCAATGGACCTCAGTTCTGATTCTGAAATCATGAACTGTATGTCAACCTAAGGGCACAACTGACACTTAAAAGGAAACTGGGAAGGCTCAGAAATGCCAGGAGACTTTATAGTATTCAGGAACTTTCCATATGTTTTAAATCATGCAAATGTCAAATTCTCCAGGCTAAAAGCAAACCCTTCAGAAACACACAGTTAAGGAGATTACTAACACTTATTTCAACACGTTGAAAATTTGCTAAGCTTATAAAATTTACTTTTACGTTCATAAATTTCCAATCAGAAAATTCTGGTAGATAACAATGCTAGTGATTAAAGCAACTGAACAAACTCCCCCTACTTGATTAGAGTTTTGATTGTCTGAGTTATCCATGAATAAAGGTCAAGAGCAGGAAAATAATACCGCTTCTTTTTCAGATGAATGCATTCGTCTTTGCAAGTCCTGCATTCCACTTCCTGCTAGAGGAACCCTTCTCACCCTGAGACAAACAGAATCACAGAATCACAAAATCACAGAATAGCAGAGCTTGGAAGGGACCTCCAAAGATCGTCGAGTCCAGCCCTCCTGCCAGAGCAGGACCACCTAGAGCAGATCACACAGGAACATGTCCAGGTGGGTTTTGAAAGTGTCTCCAGAGATGGAGACTCTACCACCTACTCCCCGGGCAGCCTGTTCCAGGGTTCTGTTACTCTCAGTGTAAAGAAGTTTTTCCTCATGTTTAGATGAAACTTCCTGTGTTGCAGCTTGTGCCCGCTGTCCTTTCACTGGGCACCACTGAAAACAGACTGGCCTCATACTCTGGACACCCACCCTTTAAATATTTACAAACATTGATGAGATCCCCTCTCAGGCTTCTCTTCTCCAGGCTGATCAGCTGCAGATCTCTCAGCTTTTCCTTGTAAGAGAGATGCTCCAGTCCCCTCTTCATTTTCATTACCCTCTGCTGGTCTATCTCCAGTAGCTCCCTGCCTCCTGAACTGGGAAGCTCAGAACTGGACATGGTACACTAGTTGTGTCCTCACTAGGGCAGAATGAAAGGGAAGGAGAATCTCCCTCAAGCTGCTGATCACACTCTTCTTTATACACCCCAGGGCAGTACTGGCTTTCTTGGCTACAAGAGCCCGTTGCTGGCTCATGGTGAACTTGTTATCCACCAGCACTCCCAAGTCCTTCTCCAGAGAGCTGCCTTCCAGAAGGTCAGTGCAGCAATTACAAGTATATTAGGATTGTTATTGACAAATATATTAGGATTCCAAAGCATTTTAGCATAACAAAGAGATTAATTTCACAAACGCTGTATTTTACAAGAAAGCAGGGACGGACTAAAAACAAAATGTTACGGAATCCTAAACTTTCTCAAAAAGTTGTCTGAAAGTATCTGCAGAGTTATTTACAAACCATGTGTAATATTCACCTTCTCTGTTACAGAAATGGAGCTTTATTCTTGTTTTTTTAAATCCTCATGAAAACAAAACTCAAGAAACCTTCAAACTTGAACGTCTATTCAATCACTTTAGTAATTTATTCCCCTGGAATCTCTATTCATAAAGATATTTATTTTTTTTATGATCAGTATTCTTTGTTAAAGAATTAACATTGCATCTGCTTCTCGTGAAAATTTGAGAAAAAGATTGCTTTTTAAAATTCAAAGGAATTGTCACCTATAATTTTCTTACATATCAAGATCAAGGCATCTTTTGAAATCATTTACTCTGTGCAATTGACAGGAGGTTCTAGGTAATGCATATCTCAAATATGTAACAGTAATAAGCCAAACGAATAATAGTTTAGTGGCAGATTTATTTGGGGATTCAGTTACATTACCATCTTATTTAAACATGGTATTTCCTAATTTTTCCCAAATATTTTGATGTAGAAAGCCTCTCTTTTTTTCTCACTGTCAATGCTGTATATGTAAAGAAAGTGAGCTACCCGGATGATCAAAATACTAAGTCAGCAATCCTCTTTTATTAAACCATCTCGGGTTTTGTTTTGAAATTCAGAGTCTATTTGAAGAAATAAAAGTATCTTATTTATACCAGTTTTGAAGGGTCACTGATTTGATATCTTGATTCATACTAGTGCCTTTAATATAACATTTGGCAAGACCACAAGCTAGTAAATATTAAATAAATTCTTTTCATTTGCAGCACATCTCCTTAAAGCAAATAGATGAGTGATAAGGGGAAGGACCCCAAATGTAATTTCATTATGGTGAGTATCTAAAAATCAAAATGCTTTATTTGGTCAATATCTAAAGCTTCCAAATGGGTTAAATTTACAGTAAGGAGGATGGCTTTATTCCCAAGACACTGATCAATGAGCTAGAATTTTCATGGTCTACTGCACATATCTTAATCTTATACATCCCATTCTTACTCTTTTTTTTTTTTAAATTTAAAGATCTTGTGCAAAGCAGAGGTCTAAATTGGTGTTTATTCTGGTGTTACAGTGACAAAGAAAATGACTTTTTTCAGAGAACAATTTGCGTGTTTATATTTTTGGCTTCCTCAAGTGAATGCTAGTTCAGATTTCAGGTACAAAATAAATTATAAGTGAAAATTTGAGTAGTTAAGTCTTTAACGCCATTAATGAAGGACCAAACTCAAAGTGCTAGTTGGTTTTGCATATTTCAGATTTCTGCAGTTGTTTCAGAAAATGTTCATACCAGACGTTAGCAAAGAGGATTTAAACAAAATGCAGAAGGAATGAGCATTCCTAATTGCAAAATTTTACCAGTTCTAGTCCAGCACAGGGCCACTAAGAAGATTAGGGGAGTGGAGCATCTGTTGAATGAGGAGAGGCTGAGAGAGCGGGGTCTGTTTAGCTTGGAAAGGAGGGGGCTGAGGGGGCACCTCATCAACACTTATAAATATTTAAAGGGTGGGTGTCAGGAAGATGGGGCCAGACTGTTCTCAGTAGCGTCTGGTGACAGGACCAGGAGCAACGGGCATAAACTGGAAAATAAAATGTTTAAATCCAACATAACGAAAAACTTCTTTACAGAACCCTGGAACAGGCTGCCCGGGGCAGGTGGTGGAGTCTCCATCTCTCGAGACTTTCAAAACCCATCTGGACGTGTCCCTGCGTGATCTGCCCTGGGTGATCCTGCTCTGCCAGGGGGGTTGGACTCGATGATCTTTGGAGGTCCCTTCCAACCCCTAACATTCTGAGATTCTGTGAATTGCAGCCACTTTGACCTTAAGGCACCTAAATGTTGAACAGAGGATGAGACTTAGCCTTGAGCACCTACCTTCTGTGGATCTTTCCGTGGATCTGGGCCAACATAATTAAGAATTCTAACTGATCCAATAGAGCAGCAACAATGAATTTTAACTTGCATTTTCAGTTCTCTAACCATGTACAAAGTAATGGACCCAAGGGAAAAACATAAATCCCTGGATTTCAGGACAGACTGACCTCTAACTGTCAAGAGTGGAGAAGAAATTTTGTCTGGAAATGTTACGTCTTAATTGCTTCTTGCAGGGTTTTTTGAGCTTTGCTCTGAAGCACCAGCCAGCACAAATTAGTAGTTTGATTCAGAAGAGCATTGCCTGTGCCTATGTCTGAGCCTTTTTAGGTGTCAGGCTCAAAACCTGGCAGCCAACTTTCAGCTACCTAAGTTTCAATTCTAAGAAATAGAAAGATTAAGTTTAAAATATTTTTAACAATCACTGAATGGTATGAAGTACACTCCTTTTCTACTATTAATTTATAAACAAGTTCTAAAAGGGAGAGCATTTTTATTATTATAATGCACATTAAACAATCCTCTCCCTACAACCATATTATTCTACATTTTTAAAAGAATGACTAGCAGTCAGATTTGACAATATTCCTTTTTGTACATAGTTGCTCCAAAGGACTGCAATGTGATCTGGGAAAAACACATCCAAATACAAAATTTCACCATGGACTCAAACAAGCAATATATCTTGATTTTAGAAGAGTATCTTGGTTTATGAGTGGAGCTCATCAGTACTTTACCAGACGCAGAGCATATCATTTAAAAGAGCTAATTTTGTACTAGCTTTTACAATATGAAATTCTTTAAGATTTTAATGCAGGATAAATACTGATCCCTTAATTTTTTATTTTTTTTTTGGAAACGTGATACTTTTAAAATACTTTTTGCCAAAATGTTGTATAAACAATAGAACTGCCAAAGCAAAGGGCAGCTAAGTATACTGGGGAAATGGAATCCCCAAACTCTTACCTACTTAATTTGTCTATGGTTCTGTTAGTCGCACACTATGTGCAAACGTAACTAAAATTGTTATTTTTAAATTAAATAGGACAACAGGCAGTATTTCAAATAAAGGTGTTCTGCATCAAAGTTTCCTATTTTCTAACAAGATCGGTTAGAGAACTGCTATCGATCTGGACAGCATTTAAGAACTAGCATTGATAACCTCATAGGGTTTTATTTTTTGCAAATATTCACAGATCAGGAACAACAGGCCTTAACGGGACTGCTGTGTTGACTGCTGTTACCTAGGGGGTTTTTAGGCTCCATTCTACCAAAATCTTACCCTACGCTTCCCACGTGCCATAATGACTTGGCCTGGCAAGTTAGGTGTCTACATTTAGCCCACATCCAAGGCTAAA
Organism: Baryphthengus martii; assembly: GCA_013396935.1. Taxonomy (NCBI): domain Eukaryota; kingdom Metazoa; phylum Chordata; class Aves; order Coraciiformes; family Momotidae; genus Baryphthengus; species Baryphthengus martii. The sequence continues at coordinate 136,937 of VWZK01019075.1, read as the reverse complement.
CTATAGCAATTGTTCTATCACCTGATGATCCTTCCCAGCCAAGAAGAAGGATCAGGAAAAGGAGAGGAGATTCACAGGTTGAAATGAAAAGGGATTTAATGAAACAGCAAAACTATTATCAATTCCAGTATAAAGCAAAGTTCTACTCAGCCCAGCAAATGTACAGTGGTCACAGCAAATGTGAAGGCAGCCCGCAGGAGCAGAAAGAGGAGCAGGGTCAGAAGGAGCCTGAGCAGGAACCCGAGCAGGACACTCTCCTTTCTCTGTAAACTTTCCCTTTTATACCGAGTGTGACATTTATGGTCTGGGATAAAGCTGGGAGCCAACTCAGGTCAGCTGCCCTGACGGAGTCCGAACTGCTAAGAGCCTGCAGACCATGGCTGGCCTATCTGTCCCAGCAAACCCAGGACATTAGGTGATGAAAACTGTACAGGAAAAACAACATTCTGAATCTTTGGTCTTCTCTGCTGTATGACTAGTAAGTGTTAAAAAGTCATCAAAGAAAAAAAGACACAAAAAAAAAAAGACCACAGGTTTGACTGCAAACCCAAAAACAGATCTAAAGCTTCTCATCTAGTTTTATCCTTTTTTGATAAAAAGGCATAGTTGGTGGCTTTTAATCCAGGTCCTATTCAATACTTTCATGCTTTTAAGACAATTCTATCTTCATGCTACTCAAGACTTACAGTTTTAGGAAAGCGACCTACACAAAACCAAGTTTCTTTACTTATAGCTGTCAAGCCTGCTTTTCCAGTGAGCCCTAATTCCCCAAGAGTCATCTGCTTCTTTCCAGGCACGTGTTTTCTCCTGATTCTCTGTCATTCAAAACACTGTTGGAGCACTGTGGGGATAGAGAGTTCTTTCTACTTAAGCAGGTAAGTCTGGTTCTCCATCCCATGTACAATGGATAGTCACCAGATTGTTACCAATCAAACACTCGACAATATTGCTATTCTGAACAGCAGTCTAAAATAGTGGTTCCTCTCTTCTCTTTTAGCTGTAGATATTGTAAAGAAACAGTAGGATGTAAGACATGCTTAGAAATGTACATTCCAAGCAGCAACTGATCTCTTAAGGTTTGTTGATACAAATGAAATACGGGAGCTGCGAGCAGATGGGCAATTCACAGCAGGTTAGTAACAGTAAAACTAAAGTTTCACTAACAGTGGATCTATCGTGGAGAAAACATTTCTAACCTTGTCACAATGCAGGAAGCATTGGGGGAAGGAAGGAAATTATTTTAGTTTGTCCGTATCCTGCATTAGCACTCTAACTATTGAATGGTTTCATTACAGTTTACCCAATAGTTATGTTAGACCTGAAGAAACTGAGAGGGGAAGAAAAAAAGCATAGGAAAAAAAAAAATCAACACATGGCATTGGATAGAAGGAATATGTTCTTTATGGGAATCACTGAAGAATCCTGCTCTATTTAGCTTTGGAGAAAATGAGATTGAGACTGGTAAGGGCAGAAGTAGTGATCACTAAAGATTTCATAATATCCCTGAAATCAAGGATAGCACAGAGAACACAAATTGGAAAAAATCATTCAAATCTTATATTGTTAAAAAAAAACACAACAAAAAAAAACCCCAAACACACCAATGTAAACAAAAAGTTAAAGAATCTGAAACACGCTACATTGCTGGGGTTCTTTTCTTTTCACACACAGGATTTGTGGAACTAACTGCCAAAGGATGTGATGGCACCAGATGATAGAAATACGTTAAAAAAGGATATCAGACAATTTGTCAAGGATAGGATCTTTGGTTCTGAGGTAACCTATAGCTTAGAAAGTCTGTAAAGTGAGGAATGTTGGAACCTGAGAGGTTCCTGAGAAACCATCAGCTCAGTGCTTGCCAGCCATGATATCTTTTCTAAAAAGATTCAACATGATGATGAAGGCTGATTTCTGGTCTGAACCACAATGAGAGTAAATAAAGTTTGTCCGTATAAAGTTTGTTACATTGGTACAAAAAGCCAACCCCTTGGAAAAATCTTTTTTCCACTGTAGAGTTGTATAGTCTTTGTAAAAAAGATGGAATGTGGGAAGAGGACAAAAACGTCAGAGGGGTCACAGAGCTGTTTTCCATCATGGTGATTTCTGTGTTTCTTGTGCTAATTGATACATCTCCTGAATCCCCAGATTATTCATTTTCTGCCTAATTAGTTTGCAGTAACATATCCTGCGTTATCGTGTTTTTGTTGATCATAATTAAGAAATCATGATTTTAACATTCTCTTGGTGCATTAGTAATACGTTGATTATCAAAATGTATTAATATATTTGACACAAAAATATATTTAACCAGTTTATTTTCCTTTTATTAAGCCTCTTGACTCATGTTTGTTACTCAGAATGACAAAAATAGCAGCTTCTTCACCAAAAGTCAGCATAATTCCAGTGAGCACTATAAGACTTGAGCGCTAACTAATCCTACACGGTACTTCCACATGAAAAATATTAAGCCAAGAAAACTGTATTAAGCTTCAGGGTCCAAAATGAAAATTAGACTAGATAATCACACTGCAAAAACAATTTGAACTGCTGTCATGTAAGTCATGAAAGAAAAAGGTCAGTAACAATTGATTGCAACGGAGCTGCTGAAGTGAATACAGATCATCTGACTGAAAAGGGGATGCTGCCTTAGATCCTAAGTGATCAGCAGAAACATCTGTAAGAGGAATGGTTATGCTGAGAATGCTTATACTGTCACGGCATCAAATTCAGGTATTAAATACAAGCTTATTATAAAAACAAACAAAAAAAGAAATCAATGAGCCGTTATCATTCAGCCAGCAAACACCACAACCTTCAACTCTGAGTCGTTTGCAGGTGAGCCGCATGAATCTGTTTTATTATTCAGAACTGTCCAGTCATTAACAATCCAAAACATTTGCTGGCAACAGCTTTATAGAGCTGACACACAACAATATTCCTATTCAGGTACATTATTTTCTCCACCTTTTCATCAAAAAATCCGACCTTTTCCTTGTAATAGTTACGCAGCAGTATGAGAAGTGCAAAAGTCTATGCCTCTGCAAACTGCTAGCTTTATGGTAGACGTTCCCTTCAACAGCAATTAAATACTAAGACTTCATTATAAAATTCCTGCTTCTTGTAAGAATTTACAAGAGATGCCAAAGTATGGTGCTTTCAATGACAGAAAAAAAAAGTTATGCTGAAGGCCCTCATATCCAGTAATTTCCTTATTTTTTGCTCTTGGAAAATCGGAAACCAGGATTTATCAGAAGCACACAGGAAAATACATTAAACTTTTTTTGAAGGAAGGTGTTCTTCATAATAATTAAAGTCAGGTAGCTTTTTAGGCTTAGAGAACTGCCACTGAAACCTCAACATTGACAAACAGTGCCAAATGACTTTTGTGAACTTAATGAAGGAGACACCATTGGAACTTGGAGGGTGTTTTCTTACTTGCCTTTGCTTCTCACCAACCTGGCAATAAATGAATGCTCCTCAAGCTGAATCTGTTTTATCCATGTTGGTAACTAGTAAGGGATCTCTTGGTCTTTATCTCGACCCATGAGCTTTTTCACCTCATTTTCTCCCCTGTCCAGTCAAGGAGGTAGAGTGAGGGAGCAGGTTGGGGGGATCTGGCAGCCAGCCAAGGTCAACCTTCCACAGAAATCATGTTTAACCTTGTAACTACCTATTTGTGAAAATCAAGCTCAATTCCCACAGTTCATAGTGCTCAGTAATTTAAAACTATCCTCTTTATATGAAAAAAATGGTATCCAAAAGTGCTGTCAAATCATGTAAGGGCTGTATAGGTAGTTCTCAAATTAAGATCATTTTATAGGCTGACTGTATTATAAATAGCACTTCAAAAGGCATCTATAAAATAGCCTTTATTGTCTATTTGACATTATTAATTTTTTTAATAGTTCAGTTGTAAAGTTAAGGATTAGCTTCAGCTAAGCTTCCTTGTAAACGGAAACATGACCTCTCTTTCATTTATTTTCCTAGTACATTAACAAGGAAAAAAAGATTTGTCACCATGACAAAAAATACATTACGTAAGGAAACGGAATTGTCTCCTGCAGCACCAGTGGAGTTTGGATCAGCACCATTGCTTTGATTTGTGAAAGACTAACCTCTTTGCAAGATCTAAATGGAGGTCTGGATTTAATAGCTCCTCCGGATATGTCAGATCATTATGAACTTCCATGCACTTGTTATAAAATAGTTTTTTACAAGGTATTGTTTTAAAAACTGGGAAGACATGTATCAGTAGAACATGTTGCTCTTCACAAACATTACTCTGTGTTAGGAGAAAAGATTAACGCCTGGCTCAAATGTCCTCAGAGGGTAGGGAGTTACTTCATTGCAAAGATACCCAGAATCCTCCACCGGCCTTTTCTTTCCCGGTGCCTGTTTTGAGCCTTCCCCTCCTGCAGCTCTACCTGGGGACCTTCTTCTAGGTTTCCCGAGACCTACTGGTATTTTTCCTCTTGACAGTTACATTAGTTCTCCACAGTTTCTATAATGAAAGGTGAACAAGGTCTGTTCTGAATTCTTTCTAGGGCTAGAATTCTGTGAAATATCAGAGACAATCCTACAGGATATAGATCTGTAACCGACGCTCTCAGAATGAGCGTTTGCCCCCCTCTCTTTGGCCATTCAGAACGTGCCAAGGAAACCTGTGGTCTCTTTCAGTGATCTCAGTACCAACTCATAGCCTTTTCTCAGCAGCTTAATAATACATCTGCAGCTGCTTCCTAGTGTTGCAACACTAAAGGGCTCATATCTGGCTTTTCAGTCTTTTTCTGTCACGTAAGTATTTTTGGATGGAAGACAGGTTACCGCTACAACATAACACACGGTCTATTGCAAGGAGTTCACCAACTTCTAATACACAGCCAGAAAACGATGGCCGTGGAAAGATAATTGGCTAGGCACAGAAAACAGCTTTAACTCCCCTCATGTGTTTTGCTTAATAGTTTTCTTAAGGGCACTCGTGTTTTCACGGTCCCAATAAAGGTTAACAGAGGTCTGCTGTAGAAAATCTCAGCTTTGTTTAGCATTAGCTTGCTCTCAGGTCAGCCCAAACAGAGGAGAGAAAGTTCCGCAGCATCGTCCCAGATTTCTTATTTCCTTTGCTTTTTGCTTTTTGTTTTGTTTTTTTTTTTTATAAAAAAAACCCCATATATTGTATTGACTACAGCCTTCATGCTCTTTAATAGCTTAGTATATACCATAAAGTAAAATTTATACTTAAATGCTTTAATACTTTTCCTGATGGAGACACCACGAAAGCTTCCGTATTTAAGTTATTCCACAGGCTGCTCAACGGCCTAACTTTAACGTGCCCACTATTTATTTCCCTGCGATGTGTTACAGTCAGCTTTTGCCAACTGATAATGCAGTGGTTCACATATATCACCAGCTCTCAATCATCTTCTGTCCGGTGGTACTGTGCAATAGCCTGACTGGTGCTGCACTGCAACGGCAGGCAGTTTGATCGCCGTTTTGATAGAACTGAATGGCTGATAGTTTTTCTATATTGTGTCTATATTAAAAGCCTGTGACTTAGTTCAGGGAAAGAAATTTGGCACAGGGTTATTTCAAATATGCCACTGCAACACGGATGCAGTTTGGTCCCAAACCGATGCAACATAAAGATTTTTGTGTTTTGAAATGGTTCCCTGTATTTCTTTTTTTTTTTTAAATATGTATATTCCTATTTCAAACTAAACCACATAAAATCATTTTCTTCTAGAGGATTTATATTTATCGTCCATCTGTGCATATGCACACAAATTCCAACAACAATAATGCAGACTTAAAAAGGACAATTTTTTGCCTCAGCTCCCAGGTATGAATCAGTGGAAGAGACACCGAGAGTTTTAACGCCCATCCCTTAGATAATCCTAGATGGGACACATGCTGTTTGAGCCACCTGGTGTAATTTCAAACAGACTGTGAGTACTCCCAGCTGTGTCAGGCATTGAACACATCAGGGAAGCACTAAAGAAGCCGTCTGCCACCATGGCGCTGCCGAGTTCAGTCCCTGCTCTCTATTCTTGATCTCCACCACCTTCTGATCACAACTCTGACAGGCTGCTGACAAGAGTGATGTCAGAACTAATGCCACAGCACTATCTCAAATAATCCTGTCAGGTTGGGTGTTCTGGTGGTTTAGGGTCAGTTTGGAGTGATAGGAAGCCATGCTGTGAGGAGCAGCCTTTAGGATCAAGTTCAATCGGTTCCTACCTGCACTACTCAAAGACCATCACGTACTGTACAATATTTACATGGACAGTCATCTTATTTTTGGTGCAGTAATAAATACAGAACAGCACAATGTACTGCAAAAGACACTGCATGGTACATAGCAAGACGGTCATTTCCATGGAAGTGGTCTGATAGGCAAGTAAAGAGGACAGGGAAGACAGAATTGTTTCTTAATGGAACTTTGGAATGTTGGCATAGGATTATGTAATTGAATTCGAGTCACATCTTTTTCAACTATACAGTGAAATTTTTTTTCATAATATGTGGAAAATGAAGTGCTGATGACAGCAAGTATATTTCTAAGTCTTTTTTTTCTCTGAGGGGCTGCTTTGCAATAACTCTTTTAGAATTGAAAAAAAAAAAAATAGTCGTCAAAAAGCTTCAACCTCCTCTTCCCCCAACGTTTCATGCAGTTTTGTTGTTATTCTGTACTGAGTTGCTTCCACTGAGAAATTATTCTTTTAATTGCATTGTGAAGGGGTTATTTATTACTTCTGAAATACGCAGCAAACCAGAAAAAAAAATTTCTAGCAATGCAAAGCTTATCCTTCAAATGATTTTTTTTTATCCAAAATCTTTTTTTAATTACTAGTGGATGTATTAATACTGAGAGATAGTTGGTATGAAATAATGACATAAGGGCATTAAGTTTCCCTGTCAAATCCTTCAAGAGACATTATGCAAATAAAATACAAATATATTTCTTGGTACAAGGCTCAAGACTGAAATTTCAAGAACAATTACGAGAAATACAGCTTCACCAGCACTCCAGAATGTTACCTACCAGCAAATTAAAATACTGTTTGATTTCTCCCTCACTCATTTCACAGTTTGAATTCTCCTTCACCCATTTGCTGTACAAGCACAAAAGGCAGCTTATGGTAAAAGAAAAAACAGCCATCCTCTATTTAACATACCTTATGTCTGTAAAGTTACAAAAAATGAGTTTTAAATTTGAGATAAACGATGACCTATCTTCTGTGGTGGAAAGTTATGAAGCATGATTGATCACTGCTTATGAAAGAATCTTTAATCAAGTATTTAAGTAGCAATTTCTTAACTTGGGTGGTGAGCTCAAGGACAAATACACGTTGCATTTAGGGAATCTGACAGATGGTATCTGTTCTGGACCCTCTGCCCAGAACAAACAGGATGTGAGCAGGACAATCCAGACAATTGTATATTGTGTACAGCTGTATCTTGACCATAACCCAACCATATCCAGGCATCCGGCCAATGCTCCAGGTGTATGATGTCTGCCACAGACATTGGGTGACGTCTCCCACAGTGGGTACCAGCACCTGGTTCTGCCAATTTTCCTGCTCTGCTCTATCCATATCTTACACGAGAATGGAGGAGAAAATTGTTCATGAGTAGTTATCTGCCCCTCAGCCAAGACAGGGCAAGAAAAATTGGAATGGAATGGGCTAGGCTATTTCAGTTGGAAGCAACAATCACCTAGTCCAACTGCCTAACCACTTCAGGGCTGACCAAAAGCTAAAGCACATTGTTAAGGGCATTGACCAAATACCTCTGAAACACTGAGAGGCCTAGGGCATCAACCACCTCTCTAGGAAGCCAGCAATCGACCAGCACCCCTAGATCCCCTTCTGCAGGGCCGATCTCCAGCCACTCCTCTCTCAAGTCTGTACTTCACTCTAGTGTTGCTCTGTCCAGACACAAGTACAAGCAAAGTTTCTGAACAGGTAGTGAAAGTTCTTCAACATTATTTCAAGGAAAAGCAAATGCTGTGGTCAAACTATTTTCCAGGGCAGTTTAACCTAGCTCACTTTTCCAGAATAGCTCACATGATCCATCAGGATACTCAAGAAGCTTATTTGGGATGAGCTGTATTCAGATTCTCAGAGGTAAACAGATGCTGTAGCATTTCTACACCTTGAGTTTTTTGAGTACTGAGCCATTCAGTACACAGCCAAATGCACAGTATTGCGGACAGCCTCCCAACTAGAAATGAAGGGAACCACAGGTATTCAGGGACTTAACTCGCTCTCATCTTTAGCTTAAATGCCTCCCTCAGCTCTTTCTTCATAGACAAAAGAATACTAAGGAACTTTTGTAAAGCGCTAAAGTACCTTTGTAATCTTGAAACTGGATAATCCACTTCTAGGATTCTCATCCAAGTACTTAAACATCTCCAACCGATTCTAGCTTATAAAAACAACTCACCTGAAAACAGCACCTCACAAGTACAAGCCATTTAACCTTCCTTGAGCACCTACTGGCACATAGGCATTCTCTTCACAGTTCCCAATGATCCATACTTAGCTTTCTAAGGAAGCAGCAGAACACAGAGAGGTTTCATCTTTTGCCACTGATGCCATAAGGCTGAAACTAGCAATAGTTTCCTTTGCTTTGTTCAACACATGCAAGTTGTGAGGAGTTCAGTAACATAAAACAGGCCTATGGGAACATTCTATGGGCTGTGGAATACAGTAATATTTAGTAGATTAGGATCTTAGTTTGAAAACTTACCCTTTTACTTAGCAAAAGTTTTTGAAATAAGTTTAACTACATTTCACTGTAATTAAACCAGATGAATTTCCCAGTTATACTAAAATCCTAAAAAGTCTAAAGCGACATAATGAAAATCATACTCCATGTCAGTGAAACGCAGAATTTTGCCATTCTGTTCTATTAACTTTCGTAGAAAGCTGTCAAAATGATTCAACAGATATAAGCCAAAGTTAAAATGGCTTTCACACATACACACAAATAAAGAATCACAGAATCATTCCAGTCAGAAAAGATCTTTAAGATCATCAAGTCCAACCATTAACCCAGCACTGCCAAGTCCACCACTAAACTATGTCCCTCAGCACAACATCTACATGTCTTTTAAACACCTTCGGGGATGGTGACCCCACCACTTCCCTGGGCAGCCTGTTCCACTGCTTTACAACACTTTCAGTGAAGAAGTTTTTCCAAAACCTCCCCTGGTGCAACTTGAGGCCATTTCCTCTTGTCCTATTGGTTGCTACATGAGAGAACAGACCGACTCCCACCTCACTACAACCTCCTTTCAGGGAGTTGTAGAGAGCGAGAAGGTCTCCCCTGAGCCTCCCTTTTTGCAGGCTAAATAACCCCAGGTCCCTCAGCTGCTTCGTGTAAGACTTGCACTCTAGATCCTTCAGCAGCTTATCCATATCCAAGTTCTCAACAAACGTCCCAGTACCCATGTTGTCACATATCTAAATGACCACTTCAGGGCAGAAACAGAATACTAGATCATAAAATATCAAAAGATTGAGGTAGTCCAATTTGAAATACACAAATTAGGTTCAGAAAGCTTCACTGATCACCTTAGTTTTGTCCTTTCCCTTTTAATCCTATTTTCATCCCCAAATTTGTAATTTTCAGTTTTTCTACTGATTGCCATCCCCAATTCCCTCATGTGTTCTCTAAGTTCTTTTCTAGTTTTTTCAGTACCTTCTCAAGACATGAAGGACAACAAATACGTAGAAAGAGGCAAAAACTTAGTTGTAAAGGCAAAAGCACCACATTAAAATGCTCATTTGATCATTTATGCTGAGCATAAATTTTGAGAATAACAGCTCGAAACTATTCTTCCAATTTTTATTTTATTGAAACCCCCTTGTGGTTTTGTTTTTAAACAAAACTGCGTTTATACCAAGAAACTCCAATCGTGTTTTGAGCATTTAAAAATAGTAATTTACAGTGAAAGGAAATTGTCTTAGAGGATTTGCACTACTTTATTAATGCAAAAATAGCTAGTAAGAAAGAAAAACATTTTTAATTAAGTATTTCCTTACTTGTGTTTGATATGCCATGCTTTAAATTTTGGACTTTCAGCTCATAGCCATAGTAATTACACTCTGTGAGTGAATGTAAGCAATAAGCAAAACTATACAGTTTAACTATTGATACTAGTAGGCTTTACATTGTCCTAGTACAAGGAAATACTTAGGGGTTTCCATAGATTAGTGCAGAAAGAATTAAACTCCAGACAGAAGGAAGATTATTTTAGGGTACAGATATTCTTGTGCTAATATCATATTTAACTAAAGTAGATTTTCAACTCCCATGGTATTTTTGCCCTGAATATGGGCATAGAGAGTAATCCCATCCTCTATCCTAGCAAATTAAAGGCTTAAGAAGAGTAAAGTTCTTCTGGTCTTTGTCCCTATGATAAGCTCTCCAAATTCCTGATTCACTCCGTGCTTGTTCTGGTTTGAATTGTAATTCTTTGAAAATGAGTGGTCAGAATTAAGCACAGAATTTCAAACAATGTTTGATGAAATCCTTGTTCGACTGGACTTGTACTAGTATTTCTTTCTATGGAGAAGAGATGATGTTATTACCAGTCCAATATGTTGGCAGTCCACATCATTCTGCAATGAACTAGTGCACAGAAGGAAGGGTCTCCTCCTCAGCCTCTTGTGCTGGTGAACTTCTGCCTTAATGCAGGTTTCCGTTACTGGACTGATGTATAACACTGCATCTTCTGCTACCAGCTTTAAAACCCATTTTGACTATTCTGGTTTTCAGAAAGCAGGTGGTTTTGAATGTTATTTTAACATTCTCCTTATTAAGAATGTCCATAATTTAACATTTTGTCACATGACTTCTGAAAATATTTTTTACTAGTTAACCATGAAAAAGCCCATTATCATCCTAACCCGACACTGAGGTTAACGTTGATGCTGTTCTCCAGTTAGTTGATGGGCTACCCTTTTCAAAATCCCTTTATTAATTTCCTCTTATCTAAACCCACTAGTGTACCTGGTAGTACCGCACCAAGAGCTTTTGATGAGATGAAAGATATATTTATTTTGTCTACAAAAATCACTACACTTTTTTAACAAAAAAATCCACTCAACATCTTCTTCCACCCCCGCTGTGTGGATCAACTATGAGCCAGTTGACTCCCAGTTTGTAAACAAGTTTCAGGTAATGTCTAGTGCATGCAGGCGACTCACAGGGCCGGAGGGGTGTAAAAATGACCCAGCCTTGGATGTGTCAGATTGGATCAAACAAATGATATGCCCTGAGACTGAATTGAGAGCCCTTACCTGGAGGGGTAAGTGAACACTTAGCACCTCGTAAGCCTGTAACTGTGGGTGATTAACTAACACGCATAGATATTTAGCGCTTTTTATGGTGTATTCTTAAATTACAATAGTGCATTCTTCCGTTGTATCCACGAAAACCTGCAATAGTGGTGAACCGAACCTCTAAGTAAAGCTCAAATAAAGTGCTTGCTTGAGCCCTGCAGTTAAACCTGTGACTGAAGCTCAAGGGATCATTTGCTTAAGCTTTGTTTGCAGTCTAGTCTCTTTTCGCCACATCCCCGCCAAAGAAGCGACAACAAAAATAATTATAAGATATTTTGTCATTATCCACTTCTCTATTTAATCTCATTTCAACTGTCCTTTCTCTCTAAATTTGCTCAGGATCATTGCTTACTCTTAGCCAAGCATCAAGAACATGATATTTTTTGTTCTTTCTCTTGCCAGTGTAGATCTTCACCTAATAACAAGTGGTGCTATTTGGTGCCATCATATGAGTCATACTCATGCAATCTAAATATAAACCTCTCAACCACTGTACAAAAGAAAAAAAAAAAAGCTTCAACTTTAAGGTTATACAAAGTTCAACTACAGCTTTAGACAAGCAGATAAAGTGATGCAAGAACACACATTCTTATTCAGTGATGGAAAGAAAATCCAAATGACTGCTTTTAGCCCAGTATGACCTGCAGTGACTATAAAAATATTGCTTGGTCAAGCAGGAAGATAGCTGCTAGGACTCGAGCCACTGAAATATTTTTGGGTAGCAGAAGACGTAATCTCTTGTGAATGCAGTTCACCAAACTGTCAGGTTTAAGAATAATTCCACCAAAATACGAGATTTAAAAATAATTCTAAGCGGCTAGGATTTGTTACAAAATAAACTTTGCTCATCTTTAAAGTCTATACGTCTTGTTACGCTCATCACCTCGCGCAGCATCACGCTAACCATAGAGAATGGCAACACAGTCATCGCACTCAGCGAAGCCTTAGAGAAAACCAAACAAAACCAGTAACAACAAAAAACCCCAAACAGGTTAATTCCTACACCTACTTTTAACAAAGCCCAGCATTCGAACAAACAGCCCTTAGAAATACCGCTCTAGTATTTCTGTGATGGAAGTTGTTTCCTAAGCTCAGTTCTTAAAAATTAAGTCTGTTTAAAAAATAAAGCATCCCGAAGACACAGCCAGGAAAAACTGATGGATCCAATGGCTGCTACTTAGAATGCTGAATATGTCTGCACTCTGCTGCTATAAAATTTCTAGACAAATAGGATCCTAAAAGCAGGAGTTGGCCATAAAGCTTTTTGTACACAGACAGTAATGAAGTCTACACTAGCAGGCAAAATGCAGAATAATAATCAGGATCTGAATTAAAGCAGGATCTCACATTAACAGCAAAACTGGAGCTTCCAAAAAGCTGTATAACAGAAGTTGTTAATGTTCTGCTCACCATTATGTGCTCAAGATGTAACTTATTAGGATTTTTTTTTTTTTTTTCAAATGGCTTTTCATAGAATTCCATGTGACAGGCCACTGATTAAGCCTTGGACAAGTTAGATCCAGAGTGTAGCAGGATGATAAATAAAAGCATAACTGAGAGACAGGGGAAAAAAAGGTATTTCTAAAAATTTTAGAAAAGTTGTTCCACTCTGGGAGTTAAGGAAATTCTCCACTGCTTTTTACTACTATTCCACACAGCTTTAACTGTTAAAGTTGCTTTTGAAACAATAAAGGGAAATGGAAAACACGAGTCAACATCAAAGAAAGCTAGACAAGGATTAGAATTACTCTGTAAACAAACTAACTTAGAGCAAACAAAATTCAATGTATATTACAATAGTCTGGCATATATTAGTACTTCTAGAGAGATGAACGATGATTGAATACACAGATGGCAGAAAGATTAAGGAGGAATGTTGCAAGAAATGGGAAAAGTCGGATAGTCTTTATCTCACTGGTTTTACTTACCTGGTAACAGTGCTTTTATCTAGTGCAGGACTTTGTGCAGCACACCTGAGAAGACATGAAGGAGTCAAAAGGATCAGGTTGGGTCAAAGATGGCTCTTACGCTGCTAAGAGATACATTTTGTCACCTGTCTGGCTTTGTCTTATCTCAGAGATTCAGTCTATTAGCCTGGGTTCACATAATTACTGAGGTTGCCAACAAAAGAAATAGACTGTGTTTGAGATGGAACAAGGCTTTCTGTCATTTAAATCAAAGACACGGCAAAGACGATTGCAATGCCACTATTAGGAACACCTAACGTAAAAGTAGGGCATGGACAAGACAGCCTTCTTAGCCACCGTGAGACAAAAAGGGTTCTTTAACCTCGATTTACGTTGCATTTGCTCAAGTGCAATTCCCAAAAGTGCCCATCAAATTTCTTGGGATAAAGTTATTTTACCTGTTCCACTAACACGATGCTAATTTTTCATTTTCTGCTGACTTTTTTTTGTTTTGCTTATGCAAAATTCCTTCTACAGTTGCAAAAGGATCCTGGGTTTTTCCTCAGGCCCATAATGTGGTCCCAAGTATCTATGATACATCTCTGTCAGACTTTCAGTGTCAATTTTAGGTGAAGCTGTGCCCATAAACAAGAAGTTAATTCCCCAAATGAATTCTCTGAGGCTAAGCTGACAACAGCCATTTAATGTATTAATCAGAGCGCTTTGCTTGGTGCACGAAGAACAAAGAAACATACTATACAGGAGCAGATTAGAATGTAAAGACTGAGTTACCACATTGTGGGTCTTAAAATAATAGTATCCTCTATGGATTCAAATGACTGCAGCCATTTTGCCTCCAGTTTTGCATAAAAATGTACCTGAATTCTACTTCATTTTTTTCCCTCCATTCAATGGATTTTACTACCTGTTTCTCACTGAAAAGAAACCACAGCCGAATTCACAACAAAGCCACAAGATTTTTATCCCTCAAAGAATATTAATGCAAACAATCAACACTGCTCCTCTCTACAGTGGAAAACCTCCTGACCTGGTTTCAGCTGAGACAGAGTTAATTTTCGTCCTAGTAGCTGGCACAGTGCTGCGTTTTGAATTCGGGATGAGAATAACATTGATAACAGAGTGATGGTTTGGTTGTTGCTGAGCAGTGTTTAAACAGAGTCAAGGACATTTCAGCCTTTCATCCTGCCCTGACAGCGAGGAGGATAGGGTGCACAAGAAGCTGGGAGAGGGCACAGCCAGGACAGCTGACCCAAACTGGCCAAAGGGATACTCCATACCACATGATGTCACGATGAACAATAAAACCAGGGACATTTAGCCAGGGGAGGATGCAGATCAGTGCCCTGAGACTGGCTGGGCATTGGTCAGTGGATGATGAGCAACTCCATTGTGCGTAACTTGTTTTGTATATTCTTTTAACATTATTTTCTTTCTGTCAACACAGGAGATACATCTTTTTTTTCCAATTCTCTCCCTCATCCCACTGCAGGGAAGTGAGGGAATGGCTGTGTGGAGTTTAACTGCCTGCTGGGTTAAACCACCACCCCCCCCCCCTTTGAAATTCCCTTGAAGAAAGCCAAGCTAACACTGCATGCTTCTGGAAAGCGTTGCCCGTGTCAGATAGGACAGATGGAATACGCCAAAACATAATATTGAGTCACTGTAACTTTGTTATTGTATTTATTTATTTTCTGGCTCCCTAGATGACTAAAACATGTTAAAGATACTTAAGACAGAAAAGTATTCTGTGCAGATGCACTCTTGCAAGACACCCATCATCTTGTAAGACTGTAAGAGTGGCAGTGAATGGAGTTAAGTCCATTTGGTGGCTAGTCACAAGTGGTGTTCCCCAGGGCTCAGTTTTGGGGCTGGTCTTGTTTAATATCTTTATCAATGACCTGGATGAGAGGATTGAGGGCACCCTCAGTAAGTCTGCAGGGAACACCAAGTTAGGCAGATGTGTTGATCTGCCTGAGGGTAGGAACACTTTAGAGGGATCTGGACAGGCTGGATTGATGGGCCCAGGCCAGAGGTATGAGATCCAACAAGGCCAAGGGTGGGTCCTGCACTTGGGTCAAAACCACCTCCTCAACACTACAGGCTTGGGGAAGAGCAGCTTGGAAAGCTGCTTGATGGAAAAGGACCTAGGAGTGTTGGCTGACAGCCAGCTGAATAATAGCCTGCATTGTGCCCAGGTGCCCAAGAAGGCCAACAGCATCCTGGCTTGTATTAGGAATAGTGTGGCAGCAGGACTACGGAAGTGACTGTGCTCGTGTACTGGGCACTGGTGAGGCCACACCTCAAAATACTGTGTTGAATTTTGGGCTTCTCACCATAAGTGACATTAAGGTGATGGAGCATGTCCAAAGCAGGGTAATGAAGCTGATGAAGGGTCTAGAGCACAAGTCCTATGAGGAGCAGCTGAGGGAACTGGGGTTGTTTAGTATGGAGAAAAGAAGGCTGAGGGAAGATTTTATCATTCTACAACTACCTGAAAGGAGGTCGTGGTGAGGTGGGTGTTGGTCTCTTCTCCCAAGTGACAGGACAAGAGGAAATGACCTCAAGTTGCACCAGGGCAGGTTTTGACTGGCTATTAGGAAAAAATTATTCACAGACAGGTTGTCAGGGCTGCCACGAGAAGTGGTTAGCTCACAGGCGCATCCCAAATCATAAATGCTATGCTTTTTACAAAGGGGGAAGTTTGCTGAGGGAGTTTCTGACTTGGGCTCCTCCTGACCTTCTTCCTGCTCCTGAGGCCTACCCTTCTGTTTATTGTGACCACTGTTCCTTTGCTGGGCTGAACAGAACTTTGTTTACTTTATACTGGTACTAGTTCTGCTGTTTCATTAAATCCGTTTTCATTTCAATACACGGATGGGTGTCCTCTCCTTTTCCTGAACCCCTATACGGATGGGAAAGGATCTTTGGGTGACAGAGCAACTACTGTGGTTTAGCCCTAGATATGTGCTAAATGTAGATATGCAAAAAACTCCTCTGAATATATCCTGATAGTATTAAGAGTAGAATTTGGATTCAGTGGTATATGACACATTCGAGGTGGTATCTGGCGGTGTCGCCTTGACACATCTTGTAGTTGTGTTCTCGGTCAACGTTTTTCATCGTGTCAGTTTATTAAATAGCAGTTATCTACATTATCCAGGGTTGTGACAAAGGTGTATTGTATATTTACTAACTTTCTCAATCTCACACTCCACATATCACTTTGTTTGTGTGTCAGTAGTGGCTCTCTCTCAAAACAATGTTGTCATCCTATTATCTTAAAAAGAGGCATAACTTTTTTTCTTTGAATATTTCCCCATTATATTGGATATCTTCATTTCAGTTAATTCATAGAGAAGCGGCATGTTTCATGTAAAATGTCACTCTCCAATGTTGTTTTTCACTACAAATTAAAGCACAGGACTTTTGTGTTCAGATAGGCTCTAATTGCAGTACAACATGCAAAGTGATTTAAAATTATTGGAGGAGTTGACATTTTATAGGCATTTCAGTACAGAATTTAAAGCACTCCGATGCTTTTAAATCACTCTGCATTGTACAAAGCAATTTAAATTTATCGGAAGTGAAATTTGGAAGCTATCAGGGTTCTGGGCATTGCAGCATACACTGGTTTAAAATTACTAGAGCACTTTAAATTTTTATAAGTACTTCATTTAAAGATCAGGGCTCTGGTCTGGGATAGTGTAATTTAAAGTTGTTAGAGGTTTTTCCACTTGAATTCAAATTTTTTAAAAAAATTAGTAATTAGAGCTCTTCTCAGAATGATCTTATTTTTACTTCACAAGAGATCAAAAATCCCATTTAAAATAAAAAAAAATTGCAAACAAGATAGTATTCTGTAAAAAATATCTTTATCCTATTCACTTCAAAGCAAGCTGTTGCAACACTGTCTTTTGTCATAGTCCCTCTATGAATTTCTCTTTTTCTAGCACAAAGAGTAAATAAATGTCAGATAGATTTTGGCATACTTTATGCAGGTGAAATTTTCTTTAACTCAAAATGACAGATTAAGAAATCAAGTGTCATGTCTTAAACAAGGGCCCTGACCCTATCAGCTATGGAGTTAAGTTTGAACTGCTGTGATTAGTTTCAGAATTACTCTAGAACTGAGAGTTCTCTCCTACTTTATATGATTCCTGTTCTCTGTTTTGGCCTGATACCTTGAGCTTTCATCACTATTCCTGATTCTTTCTGATTATCTGTTTAGTTTTTTCCTGGGAGAAGGGGACACGGGGAAATAGGGAGCAGTTTGGTTTGAGTAATAGGCCTGAAATTTAGCAGAAAAAAATTGAGTCATTATCTGAGTATATGTGAGATCTTTTAGCATTTAAAAGACCCTGTATAGAAGCTCAGCTTAGAAAAAATTAAGGAAGGTGAAGATGAGCTGATGAGCTGTCATAGGTGAGGCCTGTCATTGAAAGGGGCACATGGAGATCCTTCCATTTAGGAGCAAAACCATCTTATTTGCTTTAAAGTAATCTTTCTCTAAATAAAGTCAATCATCTCAGTCAAGTTTTACTTGTTTGAACTCCCAGTGTACTCAAGTCCAGCCTATTTCAAGTATGATTTGAGGATTTCATGCTGGAGTCATTTTAGGGGCAATTTGCCGGAAGAGACCCGACGGCTTCAGGACTATGCAGCTTCTCCCCATCACTTACCAAGAGCCACAAAGTTACAGATAACCGCCCCAGAAGACATCACATAATTATTCCTGCCATGTCTGTGCCATACAAAGGTCAAATGAAATAATTTCCATAGCACCCTATCATTCCAATTCTGTTTAAAACTGTTCTCAAACATGTTCCAAGCCCACTGACCACCTTCATGCTTAACAAGAAAAAAAAAAAAATTAACAAAATCCTAGCCTCTAAATAAAAGTACAATAAAAATATACACCTAATGAAGCTTTGTAAATAAATCCCAGCTATCCTTTTCTCTCTCCTTTCTGTATCTGTGCCTCATCCAGAATAATCTTGTAGGCTTCATAGAACAGTTTTAGCTCTGCTGGAAGAAATTTAGCGGAGTACAAGTATTCATAGCTATACAACCCTCTGTATATGTATAACCATCCATGTGAGCAGAAAGTAAAATAAATGCTTACAGGATAGAGTCCTTGGTGGGGTGCAGCTCTCCAGATGCTGGCAGTGGGTAGTGGGAGCTGCAGTTGGGTCCCTGTGCCGAGGGCCCGGGGCCCCGCGCCGGCACCAGCCGCTCCCAGGAGGCTCCAGCGGCCTCAGCGCAGGGCCCAGCGGAGCCCCTCAGCCCCGGGCGGGCGAGCGCCTCAGGGAGAGCCTGGCTAAGAAAGGGCCGAACGCTGCCCAGAAGCCGGGGCTGAGGGAAACGGGTAGAAACAGCCCAGCGAGCTCCGCGGGGACAGCGGCAGGAGGGCGGGAGGAGCTCCAGGCGCCCCAGCAGAGATGCTCCCCACCTGGCAGAGACCTCGGTGGGGCAGGGGTTTCCCTGCGGCCGGCGGGAAGGCCCCCGGAAGGAGCAGAAAACGGCGGGAAGGCGAAGGAGCGGCAGAGAGGGGCTGCTGTGGGCTGAATGCAGCCCCTCTACTGCCCATCCCTCTGCTCCCGCTGCTCAGTGGGGACGAAGTAGAGGAGCTGGGAATGGAGCGGTAAAGCTGAATCTGGGAAGAAGCAAGGGATGAGTGTAGAAGGGTGTTTTCGTATTTGCCTTTGCTTCTCACTGTGCAGTTCTCTTTTAATTGGCAATAACTGAATGTTCCCCAGATCAGATGTGTTTTGCCTGTGATGGTAACTAGTAAGGAATCTCATTGGTTTTGCCTTAACTCACAAGCTTTCTTATTCCTGTTCTTTCTTGTTTTCCACCCCATCCCTTAGAAGCTGGAGGTGGTGGTAATTGAATGGGAGTTTGGCTGTTGGCCAAGGCAAATGCACCAAAAGCTGTTTGGTTTAAAGCTGCTTCAGACTCTTCAGTAAAACAAATGAACTCTAAGGGTAAGCTCAGATGCCACATGACAGAAAAGTGCTAATTACTTCAATTGGTATGTGCAAACTAGAGAACTACATCTAAAGAATGTCAGTGGTTTATAACTGAGAAGCCCTCTCTTCATTTCTAGAAGCAGTGGAGCTGTTTTCTTTCAGGGCTGGGCAAAGCCCATTACAGATTTTAGGGCACTTACTAGGACAACACGATGAGATGAAATTACCCCATTTTTCTTTTGAGTGAAATATTTTTATTATCCTAGATGAAATGTGATGTGCTGAGTATTTAAAAACTATTCTGGAAAAATGTATAAAGTTAACCTGTTTGCACAAATAAATTATTACATCATCATGGTTGTGGGTTTTTTTTATAGCATGTCACTGTGACAGAGAGAGGCCCATGGATTTGAGATAAGATTTTTAAAATTTGTTTGTTTTTTTTCTTCTAATAGAAGTCAGCCCCAATGCATACTGTCAAACACTTCAGGAGTGATGAATAAACTATCTGGAAGTATGCCATGCATATGTATGCTGATTAGAAGGAAACAGGACGCTACTAGACACTCTTGGGTTCCAGAAGACTAACTTCTGGTAACTGAACTTTCACAGTCTGGCAGGCACCTTCACACATGAATCCAGAACGGTTGTTCACAGTAATTTGCTTCCAGTGCCAGTCTTTGTAATTTAATTGTAAATGAAACAGTTTTACTGTAAGCAGATGCAAGGTTCCCCCGCCCCACTGCCCTAGGAGACTGATTAGGTAAAATAAATAACAATTTTTAAAATCCCCTGAAACAACAATGCTACAGATAAACTTTATATCTTCACATAATGATTTCTTTGATTACTTAAAACCATATAGTGGTTGAGGTTGGAAGGAACCTTGTATAGTCCAACCCCTGCCCAATCAGGCTCAGCTACACCAGGTTGCCCAGGACTATATTCAGCTGGGCTTTAAGTATTTCCAAGTATGGAGATGCCTCTTGGCAACCTGCTCCAATGTTCAATCATCCTTGGAGCAAACCGTTTTTTTTTTCTTTTGGGAACATGGGAGACCCAGACAGTGCCCCTGTATGTGCCCAACACCAACAATCCCAATTCAGGCGACTTTTGGTTACTGACAATTCCCCGTATCACTACTATGAATTCCCAGAGACTTGACGGGGTAGTAGTAGTGCTTATGTTTTCCAGTTTTTTTGCTCTTACTTTGCCCCGAGTACAAGACTATTGATGAGCCTTGGCCTGCAGAGATCAGTGGTGTAGCCTTGGGTGTTGGCATCATTGGCAAATATCTGGTGAGTATATAACGTAGGGTTAATGAGTTCTCCTACACATCCTTACACAGCTAGGGACAGATCGAAACTACAATTTGAGGACGATTCGATGACAAAGGGATTGTGGAAGGAAATGTGGTGGGTTGACCTTGGCTTGCCAGTTCTATCACTTCTCCTCAAAAGATCAAGGGGAGGAAATACAATAAAAAGCTCAGGGGTTGAGATAAGGACAGAGAGATCACTCAGTAAATTATCTTAATGCATTGCCAATCAAATCAGAGTAGGATAATGACAAATAAGAACAAATCTAAAATCACTCCCCCCGTGATCCCTCCTTCCTCCCCAGGCACAGCCTCACTCCTGACTCTTACACCTCCTCTGCTCCAAGTGGTGCAGGAGGATAGGGAATGAGGGTTGCAGTCAGTTCAGAACACTTTGTCTCTGCTGCTCTTTCCTCTTCACACTCTGCCCCTGCTCCATTGTGGGGTCGCACTCACTTGAGACAATTCTTCACAAACTTCTCCAATGTGGGTCCTTCCCACAGGCTTTGTTTTTTCAATAACTGCTCCAGCATGAGTCCTTTCCATGGTATACAATCCCTCAGGAATGGGCTGTTCCAGTGTGGGTCACCCATGGGGCCACAGGTCCTGCCAGAAAAACTGCTCCAGTGTGGGCTCTCCATGGACAGCAACTTCCTTCAGGGCACATCCACCTGCACCTTTGGATATCTACTCCTTCTTAAATATGCTATCGCAAAGGTGCTACCACCGTTCCTGATTGGCTCAGCTTTGGGCAGCGACAGGTCCATCTTGTAGCCTGCTGGAACTGTCTGTGTCCAGCATGGGGACAGCTTCTGGTACCTTCTCAAGATGCCACCCTTGCAGCCCCTCCCGCTACCAAAACCTTTCTGTGTAAACCAAGTATACAAAGGAGCAGCAACCTCAACAAACTCAGTGAAGTATGAACAGCCCAATCAGGCGCATCACTAGAACGACAGAGAAAGGCAATAGCAAATCTGGCAGAACAAATGACAAGTTAAAATTACCCTGCAATATTTTTTTGGAACAAATTTGAATTGACAAGTCAAACATATGCTGTGTCAGAAATATCCATACTGTTGCTGAAGGATTTTTTCTTTGATCCAGTACGATGCTCCTTCGAAGTAATCATATTGTCACAATTGACTATGATTTTTTTTTTTTAAATACAACACAATCATAAACCACCCTCTGTAAACTTGTACCCTTTCTTTGCCTTTCTCTTTAAAGAAAACAACAATAAAAACAAAAAAAACAAACCCCAAATATACCCCCCTCCCCTAAAAAAAAAAATGCACAAACACTTGCCATTTACACCCATTCAGTCAGGGCCTTTTTCAGTTAATATTTTCCTATTAATAATCTTTCCTGGACATATCTATACCATCTATTTCAACATCTCTGTCAGATTACATACCGTAAAACTGAATAATTCACCTTTACTTCTCTAGATATCTTAACAGTTTACCAGTTTTCTAGCATGTGCACTGATGGAACATCTGTAATGCCCTTAGTACGGTACTGTTCTTTCAGAGCTACTGTAGAACAACTTGAGCAAGCATTACATGTTTTGGAAGTGGTACTGAAGGTGGGTATGGAACTGAAGGTGGACGTGCCTCATTTACTAGTACTGGAAGTTCAGTCCTGTCCTGGATGAATATAAATGAACCTTCTACTTCGCTTCCAAGCCAGGACGTCAATCTGCTGTACAGCACAACTATAGAAGAGCATCTTCTTAACAAATTTAGCAGTCTTTGCTTCCATCTTGCATGCACTGGGGATCTCCGGCTTTTCCAGGAACAAATGGCTGAGGACAGAGGTTAAATATAACTTCCAAAGTTTAAAATTGGCCTTCTCCTCTTCTATTGCAAGAGTTATCAGTATATCAGGGGTTATTAAATGGCTCCACAAATCCCTGAAGATATATTTGCAACAAAATTTATATGTCACTTCTCCTGTGTGGCTTTTCTATGAATTTTACACTTTGATTGTACATGCTCATGAAATGCTGACTGCATAGATTTTAGGTGACTTAATAGACCTGCTGTTTCTGGGGAACAGGGGAAGATCTCTGCTAGAATACATTCTCCCTCCTCAGACAATCTAATTTTGCTTTTCCTTTTTAAACCCTGTTCACCTCCTTGCTGATCATGCGGTACTTTTATTAAGTTACATGAAAAGGAAAAAGAAAAAAAAAAACAAACAGAAATATCAACCCCAAAACTTACTTCATTCACTTTGGCTTCTTTACATTTTGCTCTTAACAGTTGTACTTTGAGAACTTAGGTGAAATGTCCTGTCTGCTTGCTTCACTTCCTTAAGGCCATTATTCTGTTGTGAAATATCTTCCGTCTAGCCTGTGTGCCAGCTCTCAGACTGACAAAATTTAGAGCAGTAGAGATACTGTTTAATTAAACTCCATTTTCCAAAATATGGTTCATAATGAAAATACTGACAGACACTTAAATACAGTGACATTAGCCAATAAAATGCTAAAGGATACTAATTTTAAAATATTCAATTAAACATGACCTGCTGTCAGCTAATTCACGGTTACTGGAAAATCTAATTATGCCAAATAATGGTTATGTTAAATCCCAAGTTTTACTTGCATACAGCACTTAAAGCCCCTTCTCCCCCAAACGGGATAGATTATTATAAAGCACCAGATGACTCAGTTACCTGGAATCCAAATTCTGTGGAAGCTGGGACTGCAAAGAATACAGAAACATTAGACATTGAATCCCATGAGATGGAGACAAATGAAACACTGATGCCTCCCCACCCCACTTGCATTTTAAGGTGCCTTTTGGAAAGCCTGGAAACAAAAGGCATTTGAGAACAGCTGCACACTGCTTTTTAACACACCTTACTTAGATTTAGATTCCCAAATATGATTCTTTCAAAGATGATTTAAGAGATCAAATTTCTATAGCCTCTATGCAGATCTTTCTTATTTCCTGTCTCAGAGCTACACGAAAGGAAGAAAAGGAACAGAAAAATAATAATTAAAAAAATGTTCAATTCTTCCAGAAGCAAGAAACGCTTCACTAATCTTCCTCCTTCATATGTGAAGCAGTCTATTCAGGCTCCCCTTGTACCTTCAGACACACAGCGGGGAGAAGTGCGTGGTTACTGCCACTACTACCTTGCCTGTGGTAATTCTACAACTTCCAGTGTGTACCCTTTCCATTGTTTGGCCTTTTGCAACCAGACCATTCAGGTAAAATGCCATCATTCTTGCTTGCAAAGGGCAAGGGGCAAAAGGAAAAAGGCTTAAGAGTGTCTTTTTTGCGTACTCTCTTGGCCCTTCACTTGGAATATTGGGTGTTCTTCCAATACCAGTTAGCATAAAGTAATGGGTTACTAACAGCTGATGTGAAAATGCTTGAGTCAGTATTTTGGAAGAGACTGGCCTATTCCTTTTCCTTACAGGGAACGCACCAGAAAATTAGAAAAGCTTTAAAATTCAGAAAACATGCATTGTTAGAAAATAAAACTGAAAAACTTTTCAAGGAGAGGAAACTCATTTTGACTAGAGATTTAAAAAAACACCAAACCACCAAACCAAAAAAACAACAAAAAGGATTCCTGCACAACTTGTCTGCCAACTCCGTGCGTAGTGTCAAGGCAGGTGGTTCCAGGCTTTCTCTGCTGTAGCAGCCTTTGAATAGTCCTGTTGGAGTCCAAAGATTTTTTCACTCTGGACTCCTCTGGCTTGACTATTTACTTTCTGCATTACTCAGCATCTTCTTCTTTGGTGTCAGTGTACCAGCTTTTTGCTCTGAGTACTTCACTCTCCTGCTTGATTCAGTAAAACATTTCTCTCCCTGAAAGAATCCTGTTGGTTCCAAAGGAATATGTAATTTCCCCCTTGCCTGTTTAGGGTGAATTGGCCAGTTACGCTGTTTGCATATTACAGAAATATATCCCTAAAGAGATCAATAAATCAATCAGTCCCCAAAATCAAGACCATATCTATCCATCACAACATCTACTGCAAAGCTGCCTTTTAATACAAAATCTTAGTTCCAGTAAGTAAATAAGTAAATAAGTCACCTCCAGTAGTACTTATAAGACACTCCTCCCCTCCCCACTGTCTGCCATTCTGATCCTCTCAAGCTAGAGACTGAAATGACAAATGGCCCCAAAGTTACTCATGATAAGCCCTATTTTATTAATATTTTCAGACATGAATCCTTTCTCAGAAAGATGATAAAACTGGAGCAAAGAGAACAAATATCTGCACTATCAAAATACAGGGTTTTTTTGATCAGGAGAAACCACCTGGTTAATTTTAAAAAAAAAAAAAACATACAAGAAACTATAATTTTATGACCTAGTCAGAATAAAAATGAGGCTTTTTCTTGCTAACTGTCTTCAAAATTCCAGATTTTTTTTCCTCCCTATAGTGAACAGATACTGAGAAATACCTAAATAGGACAAATATATGTGGGGAGTTAGATTTAAATATCTCTGATATATTTTAATAGTTTATTTTTATGGACTCAGTTCCGTTTTTCAGTAACACTTTAACCAGTGCAACTGTGTCATTTAAGAATACAGCAGAATTCTTTTTAAAACTCCGATTTTACCTTTAGCCTGCAAATGGGTTTCCATCATAAAAGTGCACTGCAGAAATACTTTTTTTTTCCTGAGAGAAATTGCACAATCCTGTATTGGGGAACACAAAAAATTTAATGGTTAGAACAGACGTAAGGAGGGCAAAGATTATTATCAAGGTCAGGAACTAGGAGTGAGAAGAAACCCAAAGTGTCAAAAGCTAACACAGAGGATCAGGGTGGCAAGCCGGAGTCAGGAGATGAGATCACAAGTCTGAAGCATTTATCAGACAGAAAATGACTGTTCTAGAGGCTTATTGCTCAAATACAAATACGGTCACACCTGCAACCTCTGTGATAAGGACACTCAGAATAAAGACTAAGATGCCCCATGTGAAGCTAAGGATATAATGCTTCTGACAGCATCTCTGTTAAGACTCCCATGATGAGATTCCAACACGGCTGCCTGAACAGCTCTGCCACCTTTGGGTCACAGTTCAGGCATCTCTCACATTACTTACATCACACTTTGTTTATGAAGAGCTCTACAGTAGGTCTAAGATATAAAATTCGCCAAGGAATTACACAGAACCAATGTGCTCATAGGTTTTCCTATTCTGCCCAATGGATAGATGCATTAGTTACAAACTTTCAAGTACATAGGCTTTCCCCTCCTGCCAAATTCCGAGTCTTTTAGAAAATAAGCAACAAGTTATCAGTAAAATTTCCCCTTATAAGTTGATTTTGACACAAAGCGATGCCTTTTAGTTTTAAGTATTAGAATATGTATTTTTTAAATCTATTATTTTTGATGAAACCTCATGACAGATGAGAATTCTGACAGAACTCCATCTAAACTGGTAGTAAGCAATGATGATTACCAGTAAATAAATTACTACTCAGTAAAGTTATCATATCTGAGACTTTTTCTATCTCTATTTAAAACAGGAAAATTTTCCTATTGACATAAGAAGGATCATATTCAGAGTCATTCATGTATTATCCCCTCAGTGCTAAAAGAGTTTCATTTACTGTTTGGAATATTGAGTAATTTTTCCAATATACTGTTTCACTTTCACATCACACTGTTCCTTTGCAAGGACAATTCAATGCTGCGTGATTTTAAAGTTTGCATGATTGGTCACATTTATTATATCATCTCACTGACAAATGCATTCAGTTTACAAAAGTGGAACACAAAATAATTCTGTTTCAGCTAACATGTTCTGTCTTAAATTTCCATTTCCATATGAAACAAGACACAGGTGATTGTGCCCTGTCTTCATCTATCACAGATGACAGCTACTTTTAAACTTGTTGGTCAATCTCAACAAGATTTGACAGAAGAATAGGAATCCCAGGGACATGAAGTCCCTATTTTGTTTATGAAAACTGGCAATTGAGTGAAATGAAGAGGCCTAAATTAATTTTACAGGCTGGAGAAGTCAGGTAGAATTCAGTGCCTAAATCGAGTCACTTTGAAAAGCCATTCTGTGAATTAGCTGCCAGCTGGACATTCAGCACAGGGACACAACCAGATAAAACACAGCACATGGTAGCTTTTACCCAGCAAAATATATAGGATATATAGGAAAAGACATCAAAATATCAGGAAAAGGATGGCTTGGCAAACATTCCCTATGGAGAAAAAAAACCCAGATATTTTAGTTTAACTGCTTCTGGAAATATTTTTCCCTCCCCTCCTCCCTCTACCAGCCTTTCCTTCCCTCATTCAGCAAAGTTCTGAGAACAGAATCAAGCTCCATTACACCTTTATATGCACTGTAGATCATAGGAGAAAAAGAATCATAAAAAATTCTGTTTTCCTCTCATCACTGTCCTCAGATGCATCTCTATCTTTTCGCAGTGCAGACCCGTTGACCAATTTCCATAATCACGTAATGGAGTAGAAGCAGTAGACATAACCTTTGCCTGCAGCGATGCCATAGAAAGGGAATTAATATGGTTTTATTATAGAGTACTCTTCCAGTGGAATATTTGACTTGAATTTCTTAATGAAGCTTTAATAGGCCTCTGTTTTTATACTAAAAGCTGTGCACTTACAGACGCTCAAAAAATGATTTGTGCCTTTTATATAGAGGGAGTGTCTGGAAGGGATATAGAGTCGCGCTTACTCTGCCTGTGATGGAAAGATGGACCCCTAGGATAAAAGATCATAATATAAGAATAAAGATGCAGTTCAGCAAGGAACTGTCAATGAGAGTGATGGCACTTTGCATTATGTGGTCCAACACACTGGCTGTAGTTTCAAAGCCAATTTTAGACAGTTTAGCCTGTAAGAATCCCAGACGTGCAACAGAAACAGCACTGGTGCTATCCAGAAATACATTTCATGAACAACAGAAATTAATGGAGAAGTTCAGCGGCAACCAGGCTTAGTTACATTGACGTTCTGATGCCTGCTAAGAACCAGAGTCCTGTAGGATTTCTGCCTGTGAGACACTAACAGTCTCTCTTTGCTCTATCTGCATATTCTCATGAAATAGCTGTGAAAATGACATCTCTGAGACCTGTATCTTCCTTTTAAATTTGGTTAGCCTGGAATAAAAAAAAGGAGGATGAGAAATGACAGCCTGTTACCACTTATGCCTCACACTTTTAAGGAACCACACTAAAGCAGATGAATATTGACACTTGAAGGTAATAAAGTTATATACCTCTTTACTAAACTGAGATACAATATACCTTGCTCTGAGCAACAGAAATTCAAGGGATGATCTCCCAAAGAACATTGGCATCCATTACCAAATATGGCTTTTGATTCAGTTTTGCAACAACAGTTATGAAACGTCTTTTGAATATTATCCAATAAATATTCAAGTAAAATTCGAGATAAGCAGGGGGAAAATAATCGCAATGTTTTATGTCGACCTTCAAAATAAGCTATAGTGACAGATCCTCATTCCCTCCTCTAAATCAGAGCATTCAGCAGTCATGCACTGGCCGAGGAGAGCAGCTCCAGTGCACGCCCCTCCGCGTTGG
>VWZK01019075.1:82498-108763 GCA_013396935.1 Baryphthengus martii | reverse complement strand
CGGCCGGGGGCGGCCTCCGGGCGCCCAGGGCGGGAACGCGGGGCACAGCAGCTCCCTCGCCGAGGGACCGGCGCCAGGATGGTGAGTCCGCTGTGGGGAGAGGAAATCGCGGCAGAAAGGGGCGGCAAAGGGCTCTTTTGGGCTATTTTTTTGGTTCTTTTTTGGGGCGATTCGCAGCCGGGCGAGTGGCTCGCTGGTGCCGGTGGCGGGCAGCCTGTGGGGNGAGCAGGGGGAAAATAATCGCAATGTTTTATGTCGACCTTCAAAATAAGCTATAGTGACAGATCCTCATTCCTTCCTCTAAATCAGAGCATTCAGCAGTCATGCACTGGCCGAGGAGAGNAGGGCAGGGGCTCTACCGTGTGGAAGAAAGTTTACGGAACGTGACAAAAGGGACTGACCACTTGGCAGGAATATGGGAATGTTGTCCCTCGTTGCAGGGATGCAACGAGGAAAGCTGAGGCCCACCTGGAACTGAATCTGGCCAGGGGCATCAAAGGCATCAAGAAGGTTTTTTTTCTGGTATATAAATTGAAAAAAAAAGACAGACCAGGGAAAATGTGGGCCCGATGATGAACGAGGTGGGCACCCCAGTGGCGGAAGACACGGAGAGGGCAGAGTTATTGAATGCTTTCTTTGCTTCGGTCTTCACCACTAAAACCAGCTCTCAGGAATCACGTAGCCTGGAGCTAAGAGAAAAGGTCTGGAGAGGGAAAGGCTTTACCTCGGTAGAGAAGGACCAGGTTAGAGACCACTTTGCCAAACTGAGCATCCATAAATCCATGGGCCCTGACGGGATGCTCCCTCAAGCGCTGAGAAAGCTGGCAGATGCTATTGCTGTGCCACTCTCCATCATCTTTGAAAGGTCATGGAGAACAGGAGAGGTGCCTGAGGACTGGAAGAAGGCCAATGTCACTCCAGTCTTCAAAAAGGGCAAGGAGGACCCGGGAAACTACAGACCGCTTAGTCTCACATCCATCCCTGGAAAGGTGATGGAGCAGATTGCTCTAGAGGTTATCTCTAAGCATGTGGAGGAAAAGAAAGTAATTGGGAGAGGTCAGCATGGATTCACCAAGGGGAAATCACACTTGACCAATCTGATAGCCTTCTGTGATGTCTTAACTGACTGACTAGATGAGGGGAGAGCAGTGGATGCCATCTACCTTGACTTCAACAAGGCTTTTGACACTGTTTCCCATAACAGCCTCATTAGGAAATTTATGAAGTGTGGGTTAGATGAGTGGACAGTGAGATGGATTGAGAGCAACAGGAACAAGGTGGAACATAGGAGGTTCCATCTAAATACAAGGGAAAACTTCTTTACCGTGAGCATGAGAGAACACTGCAGCAGACTGCCCAAGGAGGTTATGGAGTCTCCTTCTCTGGAGAAATTCCAAAGCTGCCTGGATGCTATCCTGTGTAGTGTGCTCTGGGCAAATTTGCTTTGGTGGGAAGGTTGCACTAGGTGATCTCTGGTGGTCCCTTCCAATTCCAACGATTCTATGATTTCTTCTTAAGTGAATCTGCCTCTGTAGTAGAAGGACTCGTAGGAAGTACAAACTTCTTATCATCTGCTGCAAAAGGGCTCAGTCCATTGACATACTGGTTAGCTTCAAGCACAGTCTTACAGGATTTGCTGAGTAAGAGTGAACCTAAATGAACAATTGTATTTAAGCACATGCTCATATGCTTCTGTGACTTCAGCTTTGAATGGAATGGTGTAAGGGAATGAAGTTCCAAAAGAAAAGACTGTCTGCTTGCAAGGATGAAAGGTTAGCCCATCTAAATACTGACATTATTAACCCTGAAAAGCTATTTGACACAAGTACTGATCTAGGTATGTTATATATGTGTATATGTTATGTACGTGTGTATATATATGCAAACACACACGCTGTCATCGTGCAGCTAGGACTGGAAGAGATACCAGAGGCTTTGAAATGTAGGAGTAGAAAAGGTGGCTTGATGCAAGTTCTACAGATACCCCAAAATAGATATGCGGGATGTCATTATGAAACAAAGTGATCAAGCTACCATCTGAAAATGTCACCCACAACAAAAATAAATCTGCTCTGCAATTAACTATATTTAGATGAATTATGTAAAATCATAAGCAAAATGCTAAGTAGTCCTTTACAATATCTTGAGCTGAGATTATTTATAACTTGTTAAGAATTTTATGGTAAATATGTATATGTGTATTGGGTTTTTTTTTCTTTGTTAATCATCCTGGTGAAGTAAAGTGTTGTGAAAGTCTCACAGGACCTTCAAGTCCAGAAAAGTCAAGCAAATACTTTCATCATAACTTGTCTGCATATAGTTTCTCACTTTCCGTCTATTCACTAAACTTTTCACTGCCAGAGAGCTGCAAGTTCACAATCTGTTTCTTCTGGGCTTACTTTGCTGCCCCTAGTATGAAACGGTTGGGAAAAATCAATGGGTCACAGATGCATCAGCACAGACTGATACTTTGAACACTATACTTTACATGGTGGCAAAAAGAGATTTGCTGAGATTGTCAAAGTCTTTCAACGCTGCTTAGCATTCATTCTTGCAACAGATTGCATTTTTCTCATTATACCGCTTGCAGCAGGAATAGAAGAATTTGTTACCTAAATATCAGTATTTTCCTCAACAAACCCTTCCTCTGCTCAAAAATAAAGCAACAATGGAACAACCTGATGTCTTCCTGATCTTTAGACTAAGCAGGTGACTCTTTTGTGAGGTTTGTTGGCAAAATATCCTGACGTCTACATGTCCAGTCATTAAATTTCCACTGGACAGAAACACCTTCTGATCACTCTTGGTCTGCAGTGAACAAGGAATAGTCATAAATTGAAGAGTCACATGTAGCCTTGGCACCACTTAGTGCTATTCAGTGACGTTCTTAGACGTGAACATTAAATTACTAACGGAAGACTTTCTTCTTCTTCTTCTACAAAATAAATAACAGTGCAAGTCTAGCACCTGTGATCTGAGGATTTAGTGGAGGGCGTACAAGCTGTGCAACTTTAAACATAATTTGGGCAGCATGCAATATGACTTGTGTCATTTCCTTTTTCTTCTTTGGTCATCCTACATTAATAACTTCTTGGGAACGCATGGCATATACGACATATAAATGCTTCTATTCTATATACTTAACTATTGTGACAGAAACTTTAAAAAACCACCATGTAGAAAGCGGAAGTACGACTTTTAACATTTAGGTTTGTCTAACATTGAGAACTCTGCCTCAGAAATACGGGCTTAATGAAAATAATTTTGGAAAAAAAAAAATCAAGTCCGTGACCAAATTCACTATTGTAAATCAGGTATTAAAGGCTTTTATGAAATATCACCTCTTCAATTTATTTATTAATAATTAAATTGTTAAAGGCAATAATAAAAGGTTTTAGGATTCTTGTCTGTTTGCTATCTGCCGGTTTTAGTATCACCTCGTTTAAGGAGAAAACCCAGGGAATATTTTTTGTAAACTTCCTCCTGTGAATAAGTTGCTCATGTATGGAATAAGCACTGGTTAAACTTAAGAAAAAAGTGTTGGTCAAATGCACAGCTCTTCTTCGGCTGTTTCACTGACTGAGAGTTTTCCCAGGCATTTTAATTGTAGTCATGGTCTTCAAGAGTGGCGTTCATTTCATTAAATTTTAATGCCTGTGTTGTAAGCATCTGTATCTGAGCTGACTCCCACTTCCTTTCCTTGCCAGGGGAGTACAGTAAACACTTTTGGGGGTTCAATTTGTTTAATTTCCTGCTTTAGGATGTGAAGAATCATGTCCTAAATTCCACCAGTGACTACACTTAAACTTGATAATGACTAGCTCATGCTGTAGAGATATAGAGAACAGAAGTTCCCTTAGTCAAATAAATCACTCTCCAGACATTTGAAAGGATGCAATATTTATGCTGAAGGCAAAGCAGAAGGAGGTAGGGGTGGCAATTTTCTGCTATTTTCCATCAATGCCCTTTGGCTTTTTAGATGCCTGCCCTCAGCAAAATATTCTGGATTCCAGCTGAGTGCTCAGACACCTTCTGCAGGTATAAGATGGAAAGTGAATTTCAGGGAAAGAAAAGAATTCAGACAGACATATTCAAGACTCCAATAGCTCACTGTTAGAAAATGTCTTTCCAGCCTCTGTGTTCTTTGGAGTGTTTTCAGGTTCCATTGGCTATCCCCATTGACAGACTCCAGGGAGACCCAGTGGTGTGGCTTATTCTTCTAGAACTAAACAAGAGTGCTATTTTTCCTAAATTTGCAAACTCAATTTAGATATTTTTATCTAGATTTTTGACTTGCAAGTTGATCTTTTGTCACTAAATTAATCCTTCTAATCCTTTTAGTAGAAGATTATTCTTCACAGTGACTTGCCAAATAAGACCACAAAGATATTATAGTATCTTGAAGACTGCTTTTTACATCCTGCTACTTCCAGCTATCAAGCGAATATGTAACTAGTAACTTTATCAAGGAAGGAGTTGTAGACTTACTGAAAAATGAATTTAAATGTTCTATGATGAGACAAAAAACATTTTTGCTCCCATTCCTTGCTTCCCAGGATCATTATTGCGTTCTACCAACTCAGAGCTGTGGTAGTGAACATTTTATTTAACTCACAATTTCTTTTCAAAAGTATTAAACTGGGTGTTTATGACAAAATATACTTTTCTTCTGGCTCAATTTTTTATAGAAGAATTTATGGAAGGAGAATGGAGAAAAGAAATCAACTTGTGAATTTCATGAATACATAAGAACAAAGAAAAACCTTTCAGAGTATGCACATCTGAGCTAAAAATAAAAATAAAAGAATGAAATAAAGTCAGCTTCCTGAACAAGTAAAACAACATTTATCTGGACTCCGGAGAATCCTATTTTAAGTTTTTGTACTGAATGAGGCAGACCAGGCATCTGAATCCACATGTCCCCTTATCCTAGCTATTTTCATATGAAATATATGTCCACGTGTTTGAAGTTATGAAGCAACACCGAATCTTTTCTACTTCTATTAGTCTGCTTTGCATAATTGAGGGCCAAAAAGCTACTACACTTCAGTACAAAGGTTAAGACATACACAGGGTGTGAAAGATTTTATTCCAAGTTCCCGCCCCACTGAAACCCTGAAAGAACAAACACTTTGAGAAGTGTAACAGCTGGCTCAGCTGGGCATGGGAGGCAAGTGCCACTGGACTCCAAATCCAGTAGCGATTTGCACATGCTGCAGCCTCCAGCAGTTCATTCCAGCTTTTGCCACATCACTTCACTTGTGAAATAAAGTAGACAATTTATATATTTTATTGTTTCATCAGTGATTGAAATTTATGTTTTTAAATCCTCACCCTCCGCAATCTGTGCTTTTGAAAGCTCTACTCTTACAGTAGCTGGCTGAGCACACAGGAGATAAAGAGGCTGGCTGGGCTCTGGCTTTTTTCAACAAACTCAGAACTGAACAGGTAATAGCTAGAGAAGCTTTTATGGAGTCAGGAGGGAAAGAAGGGAGGAAAGAAGAGGTTATTATAGCTGATTTTACAGATTTCCCCTCTTCTATTTCAAGAAATTAGGTACGATACAGTCCTGGCATGATTGTGTGTGTGTGTGTGTGTGTGTGTGTGTGTGTGTACAGAGATAAAGTAAATCTCCATGTTAAAGAAGAGGTAAATGCGAGAGGTGGAAGAAGGCACGCGTACATTTGCTAGCTTCACTTGCAACTCTCCTGAACACTCATTGGCTTTCAGAGCTGCAGAAAAGCAGGTTTTGATTAACTTCAAAAGGTTTGCTATCCTGCTTTCATTTTACTGCTTTGCAATTAATCACAATCTTCCAAAACCACTGAAGAAGTAATCTAGTGAAGGTCAGGAAATTGCTAAATCACTGTGCTTGTGGTCATTGCGAATAATACGCTGTCCAGACCTGCATAACCCTCAGGATCTGCCAGAAACGTGCAGAACATTTCCTACTCCTACAGGCTGGGTGTTCAGCTGAAATGGGGTACTTCATCAGCACTTAAGACCCCCCAAAGAAGATTTTTCCTCAATATTTTGGAAAGTCTGATTTAACTCACGACTGCAAAAAGTTATGATTTTCAGAATTATTCAGACTAAGATAGAAGGGCATTTACTTTATTTTACATTCATTTCTATTCCCTCCAATCTCTTTCCAAGCATGCTTCTCAGATGGGATATTTCCCAGATTGCTGGTGTCCCAGGGGTGTCTGCCAGCAACCCCACCCAAAACAAATACAAGAAAGTTTTATGAATGCTACCAGATTTAAGTTCAATCACTGTTCAGATTTGAACTGCTGAAAATGAAGTTAATTGCTACACAAACGGCTTCATTTTTCTCAAGAATCAATACGGAATTTCTTGATCTGACTTCCCTCCTATTCAAGTGTTGTGGCAACATTTTCAGAGTACATGTATCACCAGATGATAGACTGTAACAAGATTTTAACACTGGCACATAAGAACAGATAAAGTGCTGATAGCATTGTTCATTTTCAAATCCTGCCAGCACTATAACAACATTCTCAAGTAAAAAGGTTCATGAAGTGTGAGACATTGTAAGTGCACTCAGTCTAGTCTTCACCACAGACATGCTTTTAATCTGGAGTTTGCTAAACACCAGAAATATGCCACTGGGATTGCCTCAGCTCTTCAACCTGACAAGGTATACTCTTTATCTTGGAGTGCCAGACACATCAGATTCTCACTGATTTCGCTGGCACAGAAACAAACAAAAAAAAGACCTCATCCTCTGAAGGTGCTTGGCTACTTCTCACGCCGGGTCACTTTCTGAAAACTTGTGTTGGCCACTAGAACATTCTGAAAAACAATTCTCCAAAGATTCGCTCTAATTTTAAAGAAGCAGAGAATTTATCTGCCCCAGTAGCTCTTCCTGCTTAGCAAACTTGTACAGTAAGCAGCCAGAAATTTAGCATTTAAAAACCCCCGAAGTACAAATAAGCAGACAATCTGTGTTTGACTCATCTCAAAAAATGTATCATTTATATCCTTCTAATAAGGTTTTGAGACAGATGAAAAAGCTAGACAGTCGGCATGAGTCCTTTCAAAATGAGTTTGGGCACAACAATATGTCACAAGCCTGCCTAGCAAATCAAGACGTAACATTTAAAATTCACTTAAAGGTGAAATTAGAACATCCCGAGGGGAGAAGAACAATTAGTTCTTAAAACAGTAGTTTCAGTTTTAGGTAGTGGTATAACTTCTGTTATGCAGCAGCCCAGAAAGTCTACAGGTTTTGGAAGACTGTTTTCCTAAGCCACTATTTGCTGTAAGGTTTGCCAAATAAAGTTAGAATCCGGTAAAACAGTAACAGGCAAGCTTTTCAGGTGGCATTACTTTTGAGTAATAATTTTCAATACCAGTGCAGCCTGGATTTTCATCTGATACATTTTTCCTTCGTCATTCTTTCCATATATAACAGTGGGCTCAGGAGTTGATATTTCTTCTATGACCAGAGAACACTGGGGAACAGAAGCTAGGTATAGGTAAGGAGCATAGCATTTCTTTTTTTACCCCTTCTAGATTCAGCAGATGCTGACTATATTTGTTATGAGGTACTAGCCTTTTCCTGCAGCCAGGTCATGGATGTTTTTTCTGGACTTCAGGCTGCACTTGGGGTTTGAACTTGTTCATTCCTGTACAGTGTAGGGTTTGTTAGTCAGATTTCTAAACTGCAGTTTAAAATACATATCTAGCACTGCAATTTCAGCTAGGAGCTATGGAATGCTAGATTCGTACTCCTCTTGGATGTCTTAGGTTGGCCCTTGATTAGCATTGTGATTTCAGGTTCACAGTTCTCTAAAGGGCTGAAAGTCATCTGGACCAAGCCCCCTGCTCAAGCAGGGCCACCTACAGCCAATTGCCCAGAACCATGTCCTGACAGCTTTTGAACATCTCCAAGGATGGAGACTCCACAGCCTCTCTGGGCAACCTGTGCCAGTGCTCAGTCACTCTCACAGCGAAAAAGTGTTGCCTTGTGAAGAGGCAAACATCCCGTGTTTCGGTTTGGGCCCACTGCCTCCGGTTCTGTCACTGGCTACCAGTGAGAAGCACCTGGCTGCTTCTTCATACCCTTCCTTCAGTGTCCTTCAGACACTGATGAGCTCTCCCTGAGCCTGCTCTTTTCCAAGCTCCCAGCCCAACAGTCCCAGTCTCTCCCTTCCTGCCTCATGAGCTAACACTTCCATTTAAGTGATCTCGTGTATGAGCTGAGCCAGTTGCAGATAAAGCCCTACGAAAATAAAATCCCAGTGCAAAAAAAAGCAAGACACCTTTTCTAAATGAAAGAAAAGTAATACAAGCTTTTGGGAGGTTCTTAACATTTCACAGTGTAACTTGGTAACAGTTTAGGTCCTTCTGAGAACACAGCTGCTAGGGCTGTATTTGAAAAATAAATAAAAATAATAAAAAAGTAACCCAAACACTCTCCTAACAGACGGAGAGCTACAGAATTGAAACCTGTAGGTATTCGGAAAAAATATTTCACGTACTTCAGAATACATCAGGGTCCTAAATTATGCTGGATTTTGGTGTTTAGAGAGAAAAACAAGTGTGTTGGAACTAATAATAAGCAGACCTAAAATCACATTTGGATTAGGTAAGTTCTTTGCCAAAATGCAGAAACATATGTTTTCTAAATTTCGTTATTTTGCTTTTCCCCTCATTCCTCAGAGGGGCATCTCTTGATTTAAGTGGAAATAATGACTTGCAGTGTGCTCTGATATCCAGAGGAGTAAAGGAGCCTTCTGAAGGCTGTAAGGAAGTTCTTCTGGAAAATCTCTCGATTTACTTTTCTTTCAGGAAAACATGAATGCAAAGAATATTTGGGGGTTTGGCCAGACCTCTAACACAGTTTTCAAGTTGGGCAATTAGTAAATTTTGTGACAATAACAAGGATTAAAAGAAGAGAACCAGAAAAAGACTCTCTTCCTACTAATTCCTATTCTTTGTTTGCTCTGTGGCACACACACACGCAAATAGCAGTCTTTCAGTATTTATTGCTCTAAGACTTTTTCAAAATATAAACAAGATTACAAATTCAATACAGATTTCTGAGAGGTGGATTAAATACAGAGGACAGGGAAATTTCCTAGGGTAAACCCACGGAAATCAGTGGAAATAGTCCAGGAAAAAAACGATAGTTATAACTAAGAAAGTAATTTCTATGAAGCGAATGTTTTTGATTATTTCATTTCTAATAGTAAACAAAAAATGAGCTCATTGTCAGTCAGTAGGGCAATTAATCTTGAGAAGCTATAGAGAACCAATGCTACATTTTATTATGTATAATATATATTGTATGTTATATATATTATTACATATTATAAGAGACAGCTGAAGAACTGAAAGGAGTTCTCAAAGCATACAATTAACAGGGAATAACTCTGTTCGGGAGGAACTGTGGTGAGTTTTTTTTCTTAACAGATCAACACTTAGGTTTTCATAGGTAACAAAATCCAAAAGGGAGAAAAATAAGCACTTTTCTATGCCCTCTGGATTTTTAATGCAATTCATGAGACCTGTAAATGTCTTTTGTTTTCAGATGAGTTTCATACTGAAACTTTACGAAAATATTAATGATGATGCGTATTTCACAAAAGTAACAGATGTGCCCCCAAGGAGGTCGCTTAAGTTTGAGCTTTGTGCCAAGGAACGGTGCTCTGCAAAATCCCCTGCTCCCAGCCTCCTCACATTTCAGCCTGGTGACAGTTATCTCAGGGTTCTCAATTGCCTTACTACTTGAAAAAAAGACATTCCAAAACTCTCTGATACCTGAAACATAACTTCAGTAAAGCTTGTTTAAATGTGTGGCGTGTTTGATGTTGTAATTCATATCATTTCTGTAAGAAGAGATTTGTTTGATAGGCTTCCCTGAAGCATTATTTTAATTAGAGTTAAGGCTAAGTAAAAACTAACGGCAGGTTTGATACAGGTTATCAGGGCTTGAACAAAAAAACCATCATACGCTGGATTAACCTAGGGGTTTTTAAAGAAATAATGAATTTTTAGATGCTTATAAACCATAAAAAAATTAAGATTTACATTCAAATTCTATTGATCCTGCTCTGGCAGGAGAGTTGAACTCAGTATTCTCCAGAGGTCCCTTCCAACCCCTACCGTTCTGTAATTCCATGACTTCCCAGAAATGCTTGATTCTGAAGCCTGTTCTTGTTTTTAAATAGTCTTGCCAGAAATTTACAGTGTACTTTGAGGTGAGTATTTTTTGAAACTTCCAACTGCTTACTTTGATGACTGGAATGGCTTACTATAAAAGCTGCCAAAACTGCATCTGATACAGATTATTCTAACTGCACAGATTAATCTTTTGATGCCCTTCCTTTCATAAATGACAGGCCACTAGCCAGGATAGTTTTTCTGTCTTCTTGGATGTTCTCCTGAAGTCAAGATTGCCCATCAATTTCTTCTGTACTTAAAGTTAGCCCCAGTATAATCATTGCATTCAGTAATCAAAAATAAAGCAGCACATCTACCTCGTTATATAGCTAACGCACATAGCATAGTCAACCTCCTGTTTTTATTCACAGCTCTTAAAAGCCATCTCAATACATTTTGGCTCCTAATTTACATGTCTTCAAGCACCGTTTGTAGAAAGCACTAACTGCATAATCAGGGAAAGTGATGCTTCTGCTATGCAACCTATTGTAACGAGCCAGTGATGGGATTCTTGCATCAGCTAAAAAATAACTGATAGCATTTTTTTTTTTTCCTATTGAATGTTTTATCTTAATGTTAATCATAGAGGTCCCTATGAGCATTCGGTACCTGAAACTTTTTGGCATCATGATTTTTTTCTACTGACATTGCTTGACGCTTTCTGCTCCTCCTAGAACATCCTTTACATTGCTTCGATATTGGTGCATATACACATTGCGGGAGTATGAAATATGAATTGACTTTAAATAATGCAATATCTATCATGGAAAAGAAAAAAGCTTAATAGTGAGACTAATAAAAATGGATAATAAAGAGAATTTAGTCTGCAACTGGTTGCTTGGGTATAATGAGGACATATTTGAATCTATTAAATTATGAGAGTCATACAGTTCTGCATCTGTGATTACATTCAGATACTAAAAAAGAAGGCAGGGAGGAAAACAGTGGAAAATAAGAAAGGATTTAAGCTCTTCACACCTGCAGAGGGTAAGGAAGGCTCTACAAGAGACTTGTGTTTCTGTCAGGAAAGAATTATTGCGTGACAGCAGAGCGTAAACTGCAAGGTAAGAACCTTTACATTTCTCAGCAAATGAGTACACAGTTGTGTCTGTTTCTGATACTCAGAGCCAGACTTTCCTGTCACCAAGTATTTTCTCTGAGCATATGTCAAGTGCTGCTGAAGGGATCAGCATAGCTGACTGAAAAAAATCTGCTTTGAAAGAAAAGCATCAAGCGTCTCATTCTTTGAAAACAGTATCGCAACCAGGCTCCTACTTTTAACTCACAAAAAGATATGGCAGCTGCCGTAATGCAGAATAGGAAATACACTGTCTATGGAAGATACACTATTAAAGGGAACTTGTATCTTGAATCTCTTTCTGTGTTTTTATAGATTAGACATATTCGTGTTTATTCTGACTTTTATGTAGGTAATTCTTTCTAATTTCTGGTAACCCCAAATTTTGAACTTTTATTTTTCAGTTTTTATTTTCCTATTTATAGTTATACAGAGATACTACAAAAATCACAAATGGAAACTCTTTTCATTATTTTTTTCTTTTTTTTTACTGATGAACTCCACTGTCTTACTAAAAAAAAAAATAATTAAAAGTTACACAAGCTCCAGATTCCCAATTGTCAAATTTTGCAGCCTTCTGTGTTTTCACATACTCTAATCACAATCACTTCAGTTGATCAGTATCTAATCAGTTTATCTAATATACTGTAGTTCAGATAAGGACAAAGACTTTCGGGATACTGGGTACAAGGGACCCTAGAGGAATTGCATTTTAGATCTATGTGGTCAAACTCTGTTCCCAGTGCAGTATTCCCCATCTAACCTTAGGCAAAAGACCGCAGCTAAATTCAGAGGGTAGTCTCTGATGCTTTGCAGGTACTCTGTGAAGAGAAACATAGAAACAATCTGCTGGACGGCAATTCGCAGCGAGTGCCTAAATTAGATGCTCTAAATCATCCTTTGGGAAGCTCCTCTTTCTCTGTGTACGTCCACAAATGCTTCTTGGGATAGGAGCCCTAAATTTGTGCTGGATTCATGATGGGATGCAACAAAGCACACACCTCTTCTCTTCCTAGTTATCCCAAAGTATATGCTGAATTTTTATTTTTTTTTAGTGGACAAATGGAATAATAGGTCTTGTCTTGGGCTAGAGCTGCTCTGAAAGTGAGCTCACTGCAATTTTCTCTATGAATGATTGTTTGAAATTTCACTGCATTTTTTTCAACCTGGATATCATAGAATCATTTTGATTGGAAGAGACCTTTAAGATCAGGTCCAACCCTTAACCCAGCACTGCCAAGTCCACCACTAAACGACGTCTCCAAGCACCTCATCTACACATCTTTTAAACACCTCCAGGGATGGTGACCCCACCACCTCACTGGGCGGCCTGTTCTAATGCTTTAACAACCCTTCCAGTGAAGAAGTTTTTTGTAATATCCAACCTAAACCTCCCCATGGATCCAGCCTGTCCAGATCACTTTGTAGAGCCTTCCTACCCTGATGCAGATCAACACTTCTGCCCAACTTGGTGTTCCCTGCAGACTTACTGAGGGTGCCCTCAATCCCCTTTTCCAGATCATCAATAAAGATATTAAACAGAACAGGGCCCAGTACTGATCCCTGGGGAACACCACTTGTGACTGGCCACCAACTAGATTTAACTCCATTCACCACCACTCTTTGGGCCCGGCCATCCAGCCTCAAGCTGTATACATTTGCCTCAAGCTGTGTAAGACGAGCATGCCAACGGAGGGATAAGGCTGGAGTAGATTTTTAGAGGACAATACATCTGATAATGCTGCAGTATCATCCATATCAAAAAACTCCAGCTACATGTTGCCTCTCTAACACTATGCAGCTCAAACTGACTTCACTGGGTAGAAATAAACAAAACTTGTCAAGATACTGGTCATGAGCAAAAAGTTGTTTCAATTGTTCTTACTCTGGACTGGTCAAAATCAGATTCTGAACGTGTTTTCTAAGTCTATAGAGGCCCACCAGTTTAGCTATTATTTGCTAACTCTACTCTAAAAATCTTGTGAATAGTGTATATAATATTAAATTCCAGGTATCTGATTTAACATTATTCAGGTTTGCAGAAAATTAATAGGCTTTGAGTTCAAGCCCATGACCAAGGTGCAAACAGTTTTTGAAAGTTAAGATCAGGCCTCCCCAGTTAACAATTCATACAGCTCCAAAATTACCAGCAGTGATAACATACTTGCTAACAGGATAATTAGTGCTTTCCACAGCGTCATCACTTATTGAGAATTACCTGCTCGTGAATAGAAGGTGCCTGAATATAAAGCTGTGAGATACCCATTGGAATTGAAGTCAGAATAAGCAAAATATAGTGATTGTGCCAGCAAAACATCTTTCTTGTTTAAGGAATATCTTATGTACGCCAAACTTAAAATGAAGTGTATGACACATTTCATTCTTTTGTCTCACAGTGATAACTAAAATACATTTAGCAAAATAATAATAATAAATAATAATGATGATGCCTGCAGAAAACCTGTAAAACATAATTATTCTGGCTTTTATCCAGCATATATAAAAAGTTTGAAACATATTTCTTTGCTGAAGCAAGATGCTTCTGAGAACAAATATCAGTAACTGTATTGAGATCTTTAGGTAGCACTTACCTCCCATGTGAAATGGTAAGTCCTCAGAAATTTATTTAGCAATACACTTTGCTTTCTTAATAAAGCTACTTTTGAGACTCAAACTTCTTAGTTGGAAGACTGAGGACAATAATTAAAACAGAGATTGGGGTACAGTAGGAGCCAAGAAATAGCACCACAGACACAGTGTAGTATGTAGATGTAGTATATGGTAAACCTTGATTTTATTAGATGTAACACAATAGCATGGGGTTTAAAAGAGAAAAGGAAGAAAGAAAGAAAAAAAAAAAACCTCGATTTTTGAGTCAAACCAATCAAGAAAATGTGTATTTTTAAAAATTTATAAACTAGAAGTTGACGGTAATTTTGTCAAGCACTCAGGCACATTGCCCTTTTATATTACTGTGCTTTATGAATTATTAATTCTGGCTGACAAAAAAGCCTAGGGGTGATAATGGAGCTGCAGTGTCAGTAATGCATTGTCATTTCACACTGTGCAAGTTCCTACTACAGATAGCTGGAATTTTTCAAGTTTAAATACTGTTACTGCCTGCCAAATAATTCGTTAAGAGGTCTGATGAAAATATATGCTCTGTTGGTAAGATACTAATCCCTATTAAGTAAAAAAAAGGATCAGATACGTTGAGAGATTGTCAGTTTTCTTGTCTACTGTGGGTTGTCATATGTAACTCTATTCCATGACCATAATTCACCTATTTTGAATCAGATAGTGAAGTAGAAAACCAATTTTCCAGCATCTAGCAGAATGAAATTTGAGTCAAAAAGACAGGTGTTCTGCGAGACTTTACATGGCTCCTGTTGCCAGGGAAACAATTTCTTTTGGCTTTGTAAGTCTTGATATGGTCGCCCTGGATGCAACTCAGGCAGTATAGGACAAGGGAGGCTATTTATCTAACGTGATTTTATACTTTCACATTAAGGACAGAAACATTTAGTGAAACTGAATTATGAAAATATTGAGGTTTGGAAAACATTCTGAGTATCATTTGAGGAATGTGTTGGTAGAAGAGGCATTGGCACTGGCTTAACTCAATCCCATCACTAGATTTAAGAGCCTACCTGAAAATATGATGTTCAAAAATGCAAAAAGAAAAGTTAGAATGCAGAGTAAAGAGCTCATTTGTGTCTCATTCCAGCCAAGTACTTAACCAGGTAGTTAATATTTAAAGTATAGACTCAAAAGATGGTGAAGAATACTTATAATTTGGAAATTGTGGATTGTTCCCCTTTTTACCTTAGAACATCTAAGTGTGAATCTATAAATCAGAACCATGATCTTGTATATAATTTTAATATTTTACTGGTATACCACAATATAACATTCTCTGAGTTAAAATGGAAAGCGAAACTCCTAAGGGTAGACATTCAGACATAGGAGGAGATGGAGGCGATGAGGAAAGACATCAAAGTGGAAATTCACCAACTGATTGAAAAATCGATTGATTGTCCTGGATCACAAAAGGAGAAAAACTTGCACGGTGCTGATGGAAGTGAAAAACGCTCCAGGAATGTCAAAGCAACAAATTTTGTGCTATGTAGACAATCTAAATCCATTTTAATGAAGTGTCCAAATCTCATGCTAACCTAGGGCTAAGTAGGGATAGGAGCTGGCATACAAAATCTACCATAAGTATTACCTTTGGAAGCTGTAGTTAGAAATCAAGGGTAGTAAGGAATGAAAGGAGGAAAAAGGAGAAGGAGGCTGGGAATAAGTCTGAAAGGAAGAAATGGCAGCCTTATAAAGGATCATTTCTCTGCAACAAAAAGATATCAATATCACAGACTCTGCCTCCTTTAGAATAAAAAC
Source organism: Baryphthengus martii (assembly GCA_013396935.1). NCBI lineage: Eukaryota > Metazoa > Chordata > Aves > Coraciiformes > Momotidae > Baryphthengus > Baryphthengus martii. The sequence goes on along the minus strand of VWZK01019075.1, from coordinate 93,096 downwards.
ATAATCTATGAACACCAGGTCTGTGGAGGAAAAAGAGCCTCCATTTTATTTGTTTTCTTCTTATGATGACTATGGTTGTCAATCTGGAAAATCAAAAATGAAAGAGGTTTAGAAACTTAATCTCTGTAATGTGGATTAGTGTGTTTTCTGATTTTCAGTTCTGTCATTTAGACTTAAAATTACCACAATGAAATTTCTGTAGAAATTTTTGAGTATGGAAAGTTTTATTTTCATTGAAATAAGCAAAATGTCAGCCAAAATTCTCTAGTAGAGTTTAAATCTTAAAGTCATTGATAAGCTGTTTAACCTATTATTTCACAGGAGTGATTCCTCAGGCCTTTCTGAGAAGAAATGTCATCTAGAAGATGCTTAAGGGACATTATTTTCTTTTCTCGTGGGGAAGTACCTAAGCCTCACTACGTCTTCAAATCAATAATAATTGTTCTAAAATAAGATTGGTTTTAATTTAGATTTTTATTTGATTGCAAAGCACTTCTTATCTCTTTAAAAACTAACAAAAAAGGATGATACTCATAAAGTAATTTCAGCTCTAAAAATAGAGGAGTGCCAGTAAGTCAGAGAAAGCTACTCTTTATTTCAATTGTTTTTACTTCTATATAAAAGTTTCTCCATTAGTTTAACTAAGATCAACAATCTGTAACCTTGAAAGGAATTTGATTTTGCCATGTTCAGGAAAAGTGTTCTTTTTCGTCTATAGCCAAAAGGAAGCTCTGCTTTTTTGGATCTTCTGCTATTAAATTGGCTTCCTACCAGCTCAGAACTGGAGTAGCATAGGTAATAAGTTTGTGTTCCCTCTGTGGCCAAACATTAAACTAATGAGCAACTAAAGGACTACCCATTTGTACTACTTTCATAGTGTGATGTCAAAAGGAAGCGAAATGGTAACTGAAAAGAATATGTAGTGTTATTCAATATCAGTGCAATTTCAGCCTGGAAATCAGCGACAAATTGTGAAGGTGTCAGGAGTTCCACCCAATTAGACTTGAGACAATATAATTCCTTAAAGGAAAAAAAAAAAAAAAAAAAGACAACAAACCCCACACTGTTCAAATGAAAAGTTTACAGTGTTCAGGGAAAAAAAACCCAAACAAACAAACAAAAAAAACAAACAAAAAAAGTGGAATCTTGGAGGGCAAGACTGATAGTGAGTAGGTCAGCTTAGAAGGCTAGCTGACTGATCTGAGCCTTGACCAAGTATTCAAATGTGCTTGTATGAAATGAACACACTGTTTCTCTATTTTTATTATAAAATACTTAGTGCTGAGCTTCTTTCAAGCTCAGGCTCAAAAAGAAAACAGAATATCTACACTGCTATAAAACAACCTCATGAAATAGGAAATAATCTGTATAGCTAAATAGTTCAATAGGGTAGTTAAATAAAACAAACTTATAAAATTACATTTACTATAATCGTTAACTTGCTTTTCTCTGTAGTACAAGACAATAAGGAAAAAAACACTGCAAATTTTAAATAGTTCTCAATGATAATGTGTTCTTAGCTGATAAATGTGTTTTATTATACTTTTTCCATCTCTCTAGTAATTATTTTGGCCCTTAAAAGGATAGTAACACTAACATAATAAACCAATTAGACATCCAGCATGCAGTCTCCTTCCACAATAAAAGCCGCTTGACTTTTCTGAGTAAGCTTGAATATAAATATTTAAAGCATTCTTTTACTTTTTTTTTTTCTTGCTTTATTAGCTATAGCAAACTTCCATTACAGTTGAGATACCTTATGTAGCTGAGACCTTTTTAGAATGTGGTACACACTGGAATAAAAAATTCAGTTCTCCAAACCCAGAGATTTAAACCGAGCTCTAAACTTCAACAGGCTCAAGTAAATATTTTTTCTAGGGATCTCTGTCAATCCAACACATTTCCCCATGCATTGAATCAAATGAGAGATTTACTTTCACCTGAAGTGGAAGGAAACGGTCTCGCTGAGATAGGAACAAAGTTACTTCTTTGTGTTTGCACCTTATTAATTACTGGATGTGGAAATACTAGATCTTACAATTCCATCACCTGTCATCAGATCTTGTTAAGTTGACTCTTTTGAAGAGTTCATCTGGACTGAATAGGACTCTGCTAGACTAAAATAAACACTGAAAAAAAAAAAGCTGAAGTGCATTAATACCTTTTCTAATACTGGGTTTGAAAACTCTGTCTGAATGTTTCCCTGCTCGTTGTAGGTATAATTAATAGGAATAAACTTTCACATAACACAAATTCAGTATTATGACTTGAACACATGTCCATTCATTTAAAATAAAAAAGAAAGAAACGAATACATGTCCAATAGAATTCAAACCACTACTTCCAAGAAATTGTCAGGACTGGAAGGAATATATCACCGTCTATCTAGATGCAACATTTAACTTAAAGCCACTAGGTGTTAGCATATAAATATTCCTAATGAGATTTATCTTCCAGAAAAAGTAGCTGGCAATAAATAAATACTTAGGACAATAGGTGGTCAATCACGTCTGTACAAAGCCATGGAAGAAACCTGTACAATTACCAGGCTCACTGATAAATATTCACATGATTAAGAAATACTTTTTCCACGAATAAATGGGTCTTGAATGGAACTTTTAAATTTGTAATCAAATGCACTGGGAATTCTGACTTACACAAACCTTTAGGGATTTGACTTCAAAATAAATACTTTCCCAACCAATACCTTCTGATATCAGGAGGTGGCCTTGTCACAAGACGCTGTCTCACACAGATTCTTTGTACTTGCACGTTCGCTTAGCCACTTAGTCCTTGTACTGAAATTGTTCAGTAGAACCCAAGTTATTCTATAGTAGCTTTCGGTTGTGACCGAGACTCTAAAGCAGCCCCCCAGCCATGACGACATAACATTCTGGGAGCATGGAAATGTGGATGTAAGTTTAAATAATTTATCTTACTAATGATCTATTATTAAAGTACACCTAATAACTGCAAAGAGCAGGATGCTTAAGGGGGGTGATGCTGCTTGAACAAGCACAGGGAGATGACAGTGTTATTTCAGTCACTGTGGACTGGTACTTTTGTGCCATTGTGGTCCTTCTTTTGAGGGAGTTCATGTGTCTGACAGGGGAACTGTGCGACCAAAGCTGATTAGTACTCCTGACTCATCCCTAGCTCTTTCTGCTGTTGATGGTCTCCTGGCATGGCACCTCATGTAATTCACTTCAGGCTCTTTGTTATGTTATTGTTCTAATAACTAGTAACATTTCCTTGAAGTTACACAATACTGTTTATTGGATATACCATAACTATCTAATGAAAACCATAGATACCCCTCAGAGAATTCAGAAAACATCTGAAGGGTTTTAATAACTATTCAGCTATGATTAATGACGTATCTAATGACACACTAGTGTGAGAGTTGATATAGATATTGATATAGCTGCACTGGTGTAGAGCTATAAAGATTGTACAATGATGTTAAAAGCATTGGGTATTTATTTTATGTTGATCTTTTGCTGCATAACTGTCCAGACTATGCGACTAATCATAGTGAAGGCATTCTAAATAAAAACCAACTAAAGTTTAGCATAAATGTCAAAGTACAGAGGGTGCTTTTAGATGAGAAACAGCACGGTGATTGATGCAAAATCAGGTAAAACAGACCTAGAATAAGGTCTAGCTCCTTGATTTGATCAGCTTCCACATACAGTAAGGATGTAAAAACTAGGCTAGCTCCCAGAGCTGAAATGGTAGAGAAAGACGGAGAACGAGACACAGAGAGTGTGACAGTACATGCAGCTCTGACAGATGAAGAACATAACCAGAAAATAGCTAACATATCTGGCAGCTTGAAATGGAAATAAGACAGAAACCCTCACCGGTCTGTTTTTTTAACCCCTGATTTTGACTGCAACTACCCATCAGTGTTGTGTCCCTTAATTAATCTCCTGTACATGTGTATAGTAAATTCAGCAGTATAAGAGGGAAGTATTTGGCCCTCTATCCTCAGGGGATCAGATTGTCCTGCTGTCTTCTGCTTTAAGAACTGGACCAGAAGAGCTGCCTTTCAGAATGAAGCCTTGTCAATAGCACTGATATTACAGATCTGCAGAGAAACTTTTTTAAAGACAACTCAGCTTGTCAGATAATAAGTTAGCTTCTTCTTTCTTAATATTTTCTTCGTAATTCCCCATCCTTAGACACAAGCAAACAGGCGACTTCTTTTATTTTTTTCCTTTCCACACAGAAGTGATAACAAATAGAAACTATAGAAGTGTTTTCCTAAAGAAGGCTCTTGACCTTTCTGCTTCTAAATTATAATGCTATGCAGTTGTCCTTATGTAAATTTATTTACAGAAGTCTGAGAAGCTGTTCTGAAAAAAGTTCGCATATCAACAAATCAAGCCTACAAAAACACGGTGGTTCTGAAGAAGTTTGCAGAGAGATCTTCTGACCCAGGGACTGCTGACTTCTAAAGGCAGCTGTTGGCAATGTGTATTATATATTTCAATGAAGTATAACGGAGGGGTAGTTTTCCTGTCTCGCATCTTTCAGCATAACACCTAAACAGATGACAGTACTTCCAAGATTCTCCAGTTCTTTCAAGATAAAAGTAGAGAGCTCATTTAACCTCTATCTTCAGAATGACAGCACCTGAAGAGCTATGAGGCTTGTAGAGTAACACTCTACAAGTGAGAGGGGATAGGAGCCTCCTGCTGTGCTCGGGAGCTGCCTCACAGCCCTGACCCCACTCCAGTCACCGGTCTCACTGTCCTTACCTGCTGCTCCCACCACTTGACCTGCCTGGACCCACAGTGTTGGCGCCTTGCCTGGAAATCGCCAGTCTGTGGCCCATCTTGGCCCCATCACCGCCCTGCTCGGCTCTTTTGGGGGGGATTTATTGCTAGTAAGCAATCAATCTAAAAGGCAAGGAATTGATCTGAGCGCTGAAGGTAGTCATATTTTGCAGGATACGTGCAAGGCAAAACAGTGTCTCCACTGATATGTCATTCCATGCATGTCTTGTTTCCATCACTACAACACAGGTTGCAGCATCTGGCTTTTCTTAGTGGTTTACCTGTAGTCAAGGAAGGTAAACTCATTTCGAGAAACCTGGTTTAATGAGGACATTATAAACGCAGGGCAACATGTACCGCCCAGGAGACTAATGGGTCTGGAGGTAATTGCCTGGAAAGCTCGGGACGCAGACACCTCTTTTCTCTCTCACCTGCTGAGCATCTCACTGCCTTTCTGTCAGCTTTTGTCACTGCTCAGCTTCTGGGCCAGGAAGCAGGAGTGCAAGTGGTGCTGATTGAAGAAAGTGATCTCTTCTGCTAAGGGATGAGGGCTACTGCTGTCCCCTCTATCCCCTGTGGAAAACTCAGTCAAGGGAAGGAGATAGATGATTGCAACTTGACTTGAAGTTCAGTCTGAGCACAGCAGTGGTGGGATGAGTGAGTTACTCAAACCATCTGATGAGTCAGGCAGGGATATTTTTAGCTCCAGTTCTTTTGCAAGTTGTTAACTCTTCAGAGCTTCATAACCTGGAGTGGTTCTGTTTCTTAAATCCCAAGTAGCTTCACAGTGATAGAAGTATTTCTTTCTTTCTTTCTCGCTTTCTTTATTAATCTGTATTGTCAGCTACAATACATATGTATATCTTGCATTGGTAATTACATTTCCTTAACATGGTGACATAGTCCTTTACCAAAGGCTACACTTGAAGGTTATTTGAGGGTTACTGTTGATTCACGGAACTATTACCTCTTTATGCAAGAATAACAGATGTCTACAGTGTATTAGTCTAACTGTTCAGTAGGTCCCCTTTGATTCCCAGGCAGTAAGAACTCTTTTCTTCCCAGTCTGATCTGGACTGAGAAACTCCCAGACAGACAATCTCCTCAATTGTGCCATGAGAGGAGTGCCAAAAGATGCACTTGGCATCAAAATCCCTAGCATCTATGTAGCTGTGGGCAGTAGCCAGGTGTCCTGTGGGAGGAATTTCAGAACTCTCCCGCCAATAACCAGATACAGTGTTGACCTTTAGGTGCAGTGCAAGCCATATCCCTTTCCTCGCTTATTGGTCCACAGGGAGTGAGAAGAGGACTGTCTGCGTTGGGCAATTGTTCTTTCCTTTCTGTCAGATATAAATGTCAGAGGACGTCTGGGTAGCTTTGGATACCATTTAATGTCACCATTATTTTGGTGACTAAGAAAAGCTGCCGGTGCATCTATAAATGTGATGCAGTAGCACGCTAAAGGCTGGTAGGAATGGGGAGCCAATTGTATGAAAGTATCTGCACACTGACAACTTTAGTCAGTGAATTTTCCCGATTAGAAAAAAAAAAACAAAAAACCAGAAAAATGTCTCATGCTGTTGGCAAAGTAGTCCTATCTTCCAACAAGTTCAGAAACTACCTGGAGGCAATTCTAAATTTGGCTGCTGTTCTATCCACCAATGCGCTAACCCAGGAAAACGCAAGATCTGTGTCCAAGCTGTGAGAGCTGGCTTTTTCATTCAGTAGATCTCTTCAGGAGATGTGTGTGAGGTTAATAAATCTGCCTCTTGCTGGGATGCCATGTGGTGGCTGTAGTTCTTCCTCTAGCACACTTTATAAAATGGGTGCCTTTTTGTATTGTGACAACGGCGCAAGCCCTTTGGATAAAATGCTGGATAATTGCAATTTTCTCTTAGCAGGGTTGCAAGCAAGCTGTCTGCCACAAGCAGCTGGTTTAGAATGCATAATTACACCTGCCTGCCATAGCCCACGTTACCTGGGTAAGGCAGATGCTTTTAAACTTGCATATTAGTATTATTATTTTACAAACATGAAGACGTATCTTTCCTGAACCTTGTCTTGATGTAGCTGAGAGAGCCTATACCGGCCACTTCAAACATTTTACTGAATTCATTTCTGCTATCATTTAAGAAGCCTATTTAAGAGTTCTGTCCTGAAAACACATTTCAAAGTATAACACTGTTGAAGCAAAATGAATCTCTTCCATGTCACTTGCTGACTCTTGGTTTGGATCTCTGTCCCATCTCTCTCCCGTTTCACATGAATTTTAAGATTATCAGTACAGTGTTTATATTTTACATTTGCTGATTTGACATTGCACAAAATGTGAGCACCTCATAAATATAGTGATCAATTTTATATATATAGCTACTTGGAGAGGAAAAAGGTAATTTTCTAAAAGAAACTCAGAATTATAGGAATTTAATACCAAAGCAATAACTGAAGAAGTCTTCACCTGTGATTTCATCTCAGGAAAATATAGTTACCACTGAAATTTTAAAGCTCAGTTTCAAACCCGATATAAGAAGTTGAACAAGCCGTCCATAATTCATGAAATAAAGGGAGACAAAGAACTGAGAGATCGTTTCCCTCTTAGTGCTTGTCAGATTGGACAAATACTTTAATTTCAAAGCTGGGAGCTTACTTATTTTTAGCATTGCAGGTTAATACACTGCAACAAAGGTATTTGGTAAAAAGTGCTTCTCCAAAACACAAGATCCATAGCACGTTATGATAAGACACTCAGATTTTTTTTTTAAGAAACAATTATCAAGTACATTGAAGGTATATGTAATCACAGTTGCTTTCTTCTAATAATATTTCCAAGGAAATAAAGAAAACCCCAGGTAATATTTGTCACTAAAATGTCACTAGTAACATAGAGTGACCATAGTGAAGAACCTGCACTAATATGGCCTAGAAGAGAAATACTATGATATTGCTGTCATAATTAGAGATGATTGAAGAGATTAAGGCATTTTCCCAAGATGACCAGGTTAAATTTGAAAGCAAATTTCATGTCACATTTGTAACCTTTTTATGTTTGCTTTCCATGAAACATCGAGCTTATTCAGCTGAAATAGTGAATGTAAAGAGACTCCAGTATACTTTAAGTATTTGATAAAAGGAAAATTCACTATGTAATATGGTGATGTGCCAACTCTATTGGGTGACTGTCCACACAGAAAAAATACAAACAGGACTTCACAATTTAAAAATCAATTATCGCAAAAAGGTCTGCAAAAGTCTCGCTTTTGACACATGCCTCAGTAGATGAAGCCCTCTGATCATTATGCACTGCTCTTTTTGTGGCCCCAAATGTTCTTATTAAGCAAGAGTTTAATCGACAGCATGCGGTGCCACAACAAGAAGCTTTTGCATATGAGGCAGTCCCACATAAACACACCATGCAAGGCCTTTTCCTCCTTCTCTTCTGGGCAACGTGCTACAGGGTTGCTACATCCTTCCTTGCTTTCCCAATTATTGCCTTCCAGTTGACAACACGTATGGTGTCCAGTGGTCATTTCCAGCAACCATCAGAACTCAGGCTTGTTTGCTTTTATTTTGTCCTCCTCTTGTCTTCTCATTCCTATAGTTTCGGTTTTGTCCCAACTAGTTGTGACAAACTGAACCAAACTAAACTATTCATGTTAGCCAGAAATTATCCACTATAATTAATTTTCCATCAGGAAATCCCGGTTTTAAGAAATTGAAGCATAAATACTGGAATTTTTTCTAAGGTTGAAATTTCTACTTTTAATTTCGTTTTACCTAAGGAAAAAAAAAAGACAAGCTAACAGTTTTGTCAGACATCTGTAAGAATGCGATTAATTTGCTTGTTTTTTCTTCTTCCTGTCTTCTGTTCCAGTAATTTGTGTCTTAGGAATTTTAATCTGCATTTGCAAAGAATCCCGTACAATACCATCCTCAAAACCACATGGAATCTCTTGGAGTTAATGTAGTATAAATGTTTATTCTTAGTTAAAAAAACACTTTTGAAGCAAGCACAGGACAAATGATGTTTCAGTTCTGATTATCTGCCGTGAAGTATTCACAGGGCACTCCAAAAGGAGAAATATTTCCTAATTAAAATTAAGAAAAGAGGTTTTTGCTTTCCCTCCAAGCAATTAAATTTAACATTCGCATGCATATAATTCCATGGGAAACAAAACCCAGGAAGTGGCTGTTTGAGTGTCTATTAATTAAAAAGTCCAACACTTCACTGCTTATATGAGCTGGCCTTTTATACAGTCTCTGTAGGTTAATAATTGAATTAAAGTGTGCACAAAACAATACTGATGAAGAGCTGATTATAAAAAAACAATCTCTATTCGCTGTAATCATCTGATTATTTTTATTTCCATTAATAAAGATATATAATTCAAAGGGAAATATGATTCCAGAATATAATAAATCAAATATCAGATTAATCAAATACCCATCATGTACGTACAGTGACAGCAGGATTTGGTAGCCTGTCCTTTGGGGATTTTTTTAGGGTATTTTTTGTGAGTGCTAGCCTAAATAATGAACCAAAGCCAGGAGCTATTATAAATATATAGAAAGTATTTACTTTGGGGAAAGTTCTTCTGTAAAAGAAAATGGAAAATTGTTGAGGAAAATCCTGTCATCCGCTACTCAACCTGCAGTTATGTTTAGATAGAAGTTCAACGAAACCCTGTGAAACTCCAGAGCGCAGAGCCAATGGTCTATTAGTGTAGCTGGATCAATGTAAAGGAAAAGAAACATGGGCTTCATTTCACTTCAACACTCTTGAAGATGACTTGCTGAAGATTTATCAGTGTTATATAGAAGAATTTTACCTCCCTCTTCCCTGTATTTTCTTGAAAATGATACAAAGTGAAATACAGCAAAAAGTCTAGAAGGAAAAAAAAAGTACCATTTGAAGCTGCTAGGTCTTTCTTGCTGCTGCTTCCTGTCAATAAAAGGAAACTAATCAAGGGCTGATTTGTAAAGCTGTGGTCTTTTTAAGTGCATATTTTCACAGTATGACAAAGCTTTATGCTTTTTGTAGTACTGCACTGCTCTTCCACTGTGCTGCAGATTTTGAATAGGATGTTTTCTAGAAGTTTACTTACTGCTTAAATTTACTAGGCAGCATTTTCTGTTCATGTGATGTGGGTGCTGTAGAATTAACCATGCTGCCTCTGGCACACAAAAAAACCCCACCGTCTGGCTCATTACGTGAAATGGGACAGGACTGATCTTGAGGTTAAAGCGAAATGTACAAATGAGAGATATGGAGAGAAGAATGGCAGGCAGAAAACAGAGCTAGGATGAGAAAGTCATGATGGAAAGAGGTGGGTGCAGTTAAACAAAGCGAATGCAAGATAAATGGGATGGCCAGAAGCAGCTAGGGAAAAAAAAAACAACAAACAAAAAAACCAAAACAGAACAGGAGATGTTTGACTGATTCAAATGTGAAGCAGGTTAGTATTTTTTTAATCTACTGAAATTTCAATGATTCAGTAAACTATACACCTTTGTCAGAAAATTCAAACCGATTTCGTATTTTCTATCACCATATATTTATCGCTTGGCATGTTATCCAAGTAAGTAGGAGAATGACACTTAGGGACCTATCGCAGAGAACTCAATGAAGTCCTGAGATGTTTTATGTGAGCGTTGTCTTTTTCCTCTAACATATCTGTGAATAAAAACTCCAGACAAACATCTAGTTGCAGGCAGAGAGCCCAAAGGATTAGCAGTTCTGGCACTCACAGACATTTGATACTGTTTCTATGTCTGATCAAATCCCCGGTTAGATTTGACAGAGTTTTCAGCTCCCTTTCT
>VWZK01019075.1:2554-82453 GCA_013396935.1 Baryphthengus martii | reverse complement strand
TTTTTTTTTTTTTTTTTTATTTTAATAACTAAAAAGCAGAAAGTCCAAACTAGACCAGAAACATTCTTCAAAAATTTCAGACGGACGTAATAGCTTCCAGAAGTCCTATTCTGATCCAGCTGTAAGAATATCCACAGTAGTATGGAATTCTTGGGTTTAAACAAGCACTTGAAACTGAAATCAGGTTTTACAGAGGATACAAATGTTAAGCAGAGTTTCTCTAGTGAAAAATAGATACCGATGCACAAAATTTGCTGGCTTTTTCAGCAAGCACCATTAACAAGTTTGGTTTTTCTTAAGAATTGTAATAAATACCCTGTATGTGTCAAGAGAGTAAATGTTAAGGAACTCTCTACACAGCACTGTCGAATAGCAGTCATACACTTGTTGCATTTAATTTCAACTTTACAGCTGTCAATAATAGGAAATCAGTGCGGAGTGTCTGTAAAACAAATAAAATTTGATTGATTTTTTTTTTTATATTAGATCATATGTATTGTGTTCAGATTTCCACTGTAAGAAAAAATACTGGAAGTTCTCAATAGTATTTTAATAGAATTGTTATTCTGAAGTTCTTCAAATATTCCACTAACAGGCTACGGATAAGCTGCAAAACAAAATGTATAGATACATAGAATATGTGACAGTCTTGAAAGATTCTGAATTGCAATAATTTTTCAAAGGGATTTTTTTTAAACTATATCAAAGCACTGACTAACTGTCTCTGTGTGATTACAAGAAAATGAAAAAAAATAATTTTTGAAAGGACTACCTTTCAAGTTGCCATAACCAGACTGATCTAAAACCTTCTGAAATAACTTTTCAGGGACTATAAAACACATCAGTATTTCTGTCTCAGAAATTAGAACTAACTACAACATCTCTAACCTCATTTAGAATCTGTTTGGATGTGATCGTCCTCGTATTAATGGGTGTACATACCTTTGAGGGCTTTATGCTACAGAAGTAGAAAGTGATAACTGCATGTTTGGTGTTCATCATATATGCTCATGTCCAATGGTGGCAGACACATTTCCCAACTATCCATGTTGTAAGAATGTAAGGAAAAATACACTATCTATTATCACTTGCTTCTGGGAGAAAAATACTATATACCTCGAGCACTGCGCCTGTACAAAAAGTTACATGCTCCAATTACATGTGAATGCGCACACATACACATACCTACACACATACATTTCTCCAAGAGCATGTCCAAAGACTAGGCTTTCTTGCTGCTGTCGTACCTTTGTTTGTGACCAGACTGTTCCTCCAGTTTGTGATTTTATGTAAATCTTCTCTACCATTTCCAGCCTTTTGCTGGGAAAAATACAAACAGAAGCAGAAATCCCACACAAAAACTTATCTGAGTCCTTGTTTATAAGAGCTAGCATTTTCAAAGATGCCGGAAAGATTTAGGTGCCCTGACCCTCTGTATGTTAAAGGTGGTGGGGTTTCACCTCCTTTACACAGTTCTGCCAATCCCACACTAAATTATATTTGGTGAACATTGACCATTTGCTATAAGGCTCTGGGGAGAACTTAGAGCGACCTTCCAGTACCTGAAGGGGGCCTATGGGGAAGCTGGAGAAGGACTGTGATAAGACAAGGGGCGATGGTTTTAAATTAGAGTAGGGTAGGTTTAGGTTAGACATTAGGAAGAAGTTCTTTCCTAGGAGGCTGATGAGACACTGGAAGGGGTTGCCCAGAGAAGCCTCATCCCTGGAAATGTTTAAGAGCAGGCTGGATGAGGCTCTGAGCACCCTGCTCTAGTGGGAGGTGTCCCTGCCCATGGCAGGGGGTTGGAACTAGGTAATCTTTAAGATCCCTTCCAACTCAAGCCATTCTATGATTCTGTACACAGAAAATGGGGGGCTGTGAGACACCTACTGTTACTTCTTGTTCTTCATCATTTTATCATTTTAATCTCAGTTACACTAAAATGTAATTGGAGCCTAATTGTCAACATTTTTTTCACTGACCTTCCAGTGTTCACCCTACTTCTCATGAAAATCACAAATCTGTTTTCTGAGAGCAACACGCTACATAAAAATATCCATACAATCTACAGATTGCAGCATTACTCTTCTTTAGAGTTTTCTTGTCTGGTTAGTGTGTAAAGAATAAGAATTATGAGAAGGAACTATTTATTGTGTAACTATTATTGTCTTCTGTGCTTCAAGTTCTTTTTCGACCATTCCTCATTACAACATTGTTTGTGACTCTTTTTTATTCCTGATATTGTTCCACTTGAGCAACATTTAGCAAGATGCTCCAGTGTTTTAGCCTTTTATTGGTTTTTTTTTAGCTTTTTTCTTTCTAGTTAGGTCTGTGACACTCACAATTCTAAGTGGCATCTACTCTATCTGAAAAAATTCGAAAGGAGCTTTAGGATTTTTTTTAAAAAAGTTAGCTATTTATAACAAACAGGAAGCACGTTAATTGAATTCAATCAGCCTGGCAAGGATAAAAAACGTTATCAGGCTTATGGTACCATAAATGGAGCAAAGATTTAAGTCAATTTAGACTGGCAGAGCTCAGAAGTTTTACTAATTAACATCTACAGGGACAGCAAACCGTGGCTGCAAAAGAGAGACTTGCCTTTCTATGTTCAGGGAAAAACTATACTTCAACCTGTTTCTAGGTATCATTAAGCAGCACATGACATCTTGCTAGGCCTGCAGCAAAATAAGCAACAATATGTTTGAACTCCTTCTCTCTGATTTTTGGGTTCAGCGGTTTTTAGACATCAAAGAGCTGCACAAAATTGAAGGTGGTAATGTGAAAGAAACTGCGCGTTAGTATTTAATTACATTAAATTGATCAGAAAGAAGTAAGCTCTTGATTGGAAGCACATTAAGTTCTGTCTGTGCAGCATACAAGCTAGTTTGTGAGTGAATCTAACTCATTAAAACATGAAAAAAATAATGATATGAAAACTAACTCAAAATTTAAAGTATATATGCCAAGGACTACTCAGCTATTTCACTGATTTGTTCAATTTGGCAAAGAAAAGCAATTCTCTGGTCTTTGAGAGGAAAAAAAAATGCATCCAGTCACAGCCAGCAAAAATAAAGTATTTCTTGCTATCATGAACATGAGCTAGAGCTGTTTTCCATTCTTTCCAACTGCTCTCGAAAATTGCTTCTGAAAATGTCTTCTTTTGGCTAAAACAGATACCTAAGTTGTGACTGCAACATATGCGCAAATAATTTCATGCGACATACAATTTCATGTCTAAAATACATACTATACAGTGAGTTGCACAAGGACACAGCATTTCACGTTCCATCAGAGATGATGCCTTGTTCAATTCTAAAAATATGGCATTTAAAGCTAAAAACCTAAGCAGATCTGGTCTTAGAGGTGTGGCACACTTCAGTGAACCTCAGAAAAGCATTTCTGCTTTGTATGCCACAGTTTATCAAACTGTTAAATAACAGAGTAGAATCATATATACTTTGAATACTGTGAGATTGCATTTTTAAATACCTTGTGTGGAAAAGAGCTAGAACAAGGCAAGTTACATGACCGATTATTTCAGTATTTTCTCCTGAACATCAGTGCGTTGCACAGTTATTGCATTACTTTAGATTAGTGATGGAGAGGGACTTTTTATAAGGGCGTGTGGTGATGGGGCAAGGGGCAATGGTTTTAAACTAGAGCAGGGGAGATTTAGATTAGACATTTGGAAGAAGCTCTTTTCTAGAAGGTTGGTGACACACTGGAAGGGGTTGCCCAGAGAAGTTGTGGAGCCTCATCCCTGGAAGTGTTTAAGCCCAGGCTGGATGAGGCTCTGAACAACCTGGTCTAGTGAGAGGTGTCGCTGCCCAGGGCTGGGGGTTGGAACTAGGTAATGTTTAAGGTCCTTTTCAATTCAGGCCATTCTGTGATTCTATGATTTCAGAGAACTATCATTATTTTTCAGTTTTACCACTGGCCAAGAATAATCTGCCCGATATGTTATACTTTCTGCAACAGATTTTTCATCTCAAAGTAGCCTCCATTTGACTGATGAAAAAAAAAGCGTCACGAAATTTCATTTAATTTGTGAGGCTAATAAATGCAGACATTTGTGTACTAGCCTCTCTCTAGGTAGTTCAGGAAAGAAACTTTAGGGCCAGTCCTCAAAATCTCAATGTGGAAGCAACTCGTCGTATTATTTTTATATTATGGTTTGTTATATAATGACAAGAATAGTCTTTATCACTCTGTTCCTTACTTGGCATAAAATGACTTTTTGGACTGATCAAACACCTCAGGCTTCGCCTTAGTGTTTAATCAGTTTCAGCAGCTGTTCATAGCTTCAAATACTACAAAGCAATAGAGTTTAATTGCTTAATTAAACTCAAACCTCAGTTGTCTTTTTAACAGGCAGGGGCCTGTCTGGCTTTTGAGTACTCAGAGACAATCAGTGAGGAAGCGAATGACATTGCTCGCCTCTCAAGGATGGTTGATCTAGTAGTGTTACGTAGACACTGAAAAGGAAAAGCCAAAGGCCTCTTCTGGGAAACAATCAGGAGTCTTACTTCCTATTTTTTTACCTGAATTATTGATTTTATATGAACACAGCTACTGTACTTTTAGAATAGTTTTGCTATAGGCTGAGCAGTACACATAAGTTAATTGAAAAACTTGAGGACAGATCTCTGAAGAGAGCACACTGCCTTGTTGAGCTGGATTTATCTTAGTCAAAGTCCTGACTCCATGGGGCTTTTTCATTTTATTTCCTGCCTCCACTATTCTGTGTCAGCGTTTCTAATAAGCAGACGCAGATGCCTTTTACCTGACAAGCTGCTCTCCAACTCCACCGCTCTGACGTACATAGAGAGCGCTGGGTTTGTGCATAATGGTCTTGGGGTTTTCCCTGAAGCTTACCCATCAAGAGCTCCTGTGATCTCAAACATTTAAGATGTGCTGAAGGGGGGTTATGAATTTAGCTAAGAAATCTGAAGGAAAAAAAAATAATGTTGTCCATTCTTGTACTGATGGAAATCAACTGTGCTGAGAGCTGCTACCTTTATTTCGAGAACTCCTAAGTTTTTAAGAGAAGTAGTTAAAAATGGAACCTCATCTCCTCTATTTCTTCTGGGTCTCATTAAAAACTCTTTTAAAAATAAACCAGTGTATTTGCAGGAATTTCCCCTTCTATTTAATATTCAAATCCAATACTAGTAGTGTGAGACAGTAGATTCAGTTTCCAGTTTTAATATTTGAAATAATTTGGCCTCAACCTATTACAATTAAGCAACTGTCATTTATGTTAAAATTGATTACAACACGGAGATAGTATCAGAAGAAAAAAGAAATTGCACTCAGGAAGCATTACCTTAAACTAGATAAAGGTCTATAGAAAATTTATATAGTGAATTTTTCAGCCAGCTTCTCAATTACCTAAATCAATATGATTTTGTTTATTTTAGTGGAGCGTTGCCAAATTCAGTAAGACTTTACCATCAAGTGACGATCTGTCTGTCTGAAGCATTGATGGTTTATTTATTATCATAGTACCTCCTAATATGTCACATGTTTTTCCATTGAACACCCTAAGCGGCAAAGTATTGTTGTAGGCTTTTTTTTTTTTTTTATCAAGACATTTACATGTCTGAAAGTTCAGGCAGTCAGCTAATTGCATTTTCTAAAGCAATACAAATACCTTAGTGTCTTTAAATGTATGGCCTTAAATTATTGAGCATGCCTGCATAAGACACCTTTGACACAGATTGAAAACTGGAAATAACTGCAGAAAGGTGCAAAAAGACAACAGGAGATTTTGGGCATGCGTTGGTTTTGTTTCATTATACTAAAATCTATAGCTTTTATGAATTTTTTTTTAATTATTTTATTTCTTGTTAAATATCTATGCCTATAAATTGTACTTAAATACACATGCACTGGTAAATAATTGCAAATCATTCTTCAGTTTTCGATAGATGTTGATCTTGAGGGGTTTTGCCTTGCAAATATATGTCATGCTTTCTAAAAGACACCTGAAAATAAAGAAAAGCACAGGAATTTTTGATAGTGGAACTACTGTTCATGGGCACCTACCCTTCAAATACTGTTTCTCATCCTACTGGTGCTTTCCTGATAAAAAAAAGTAATCAGAACACTTCTAAAGTTTGAGTTGAAGGGGCCAATGATTTGATATGAAAGGATGAAAAGCCTCCCCTGAAAACAGAAAAATCTAGACAAAGGACTATCTTTTATGATTATCAGTGATCCGTGTCAGTGTCTTATGGGGCTTGCCAGCAACTCATAAACTAGCAACATCGTATCACAAAGTTTCAGATACAATTTTCAGAAATATCTTTATCTTTTATTAATATTATCGCTATCTTTTTCACATGCTACACTTCCATCCCATTTTGTACAAAAAGCTCTATTTCTTTCAGGTGATCTCTGATATTTTAATTTCAGGATGCTATATGAGCTCTTTTTAGCCTTAAAGGTATCAACAAGTTCAAATTATTGTTTATAAATTTTATTACTTCTGAGAGGTAGCAGTATATTTGACAAATATTGCAAGAACATGGAATTGTTAGTGTCCACAGCTTCAGTCTGGCTACCTTATATTTTACAGAATAGATGTAATCGTAGCTATCCATGAGTAGCAAACTACATAAGTATATGCACATTAGAATGACTGTCTTAGTATGGAAGAGTTTCTACACTGGTCTGAAATACAAAGAAAGCCTAGTTAGTACAACTTGTTTTAACAGAAGAGAATTGCAACACCTCCCACCCCTCAAATACAACAATCTGGAGCCATCTCTTTTATAATGACAGCAAATGACAGAACAGAGCAATGTTGGATGCTGTGGTGAATACTCAATTCCTTCATTTAAGCATAAAGTGGCACAAAACACAGGTTCATATACTTGCATAGTCTCCTGTACTGTGTTGCAGTAACACTCAAGGAGTTCTTGACATGAGGAAGAAGCAGCAGTTCAAGCCGTATCACCTGCGGTGCGTGGAGCAAGTTTTGTAACTGTGGTCATTCTTCCATTTGAAAAATGGAAAGTCTCTGAGAAGGCTGTTGCAGGAAGACACAGACTTTTTGGACTGCCAAAACTGTGCAGTATAGGAAGGTGAAGTAAGAAGGCAAAATACACTTATTTAATAGGGCTGATGAGAACGTGACTTCCATCCTGTGATAATGTGGACATTCTCTGATCTATTTTCAGCCTGAATTGAGATGGGGGTGGAGCTGGCAACTGAAATGAGAAAAGAATCCACTCAGAAGCACTGGAACATCTATAAATGCACTTCAGGACTACCGAATACGGTTGGGTATGTATAACGTTTTAGTTAGTATTATGTAAAAGCTGCAGCAACATAGGAAGGATGACATATTATCTCTTGTTTCAATGAGGGGAATACACAGAACAGCTGAAATCTAACTAGGAAACAATTTTTAATTTTTTTTACAAATTTTTTTCCACAGAAAAAAAAAAAAAGAGGCTTTCTTAACAACTTTTGACCGGATTAATTGATTACTCTTTGGCATTGGAAACCTAGGATTGAGGACTGTGTATGGAGCCAGACTGCATGATATTCTTGGCAGATCTACTGGAGCTATGATGGCAGGGAAAACAGATGGACTGTTGACAACTGGAGTTAAAATGAGTTGTAGGACTTACATGAATACTTCTAGTCAATAACCAAAAGCCAATATTTTTCACTCTTGTCAGATAATGGAAAATTCCTCCATTCCAAGTGCTCCAAAACCAGACAAATCAGAAGTTAGAGACAATTTCTTATAAAGATGCCCCCTTGCCCTGATTTTGTACCTGTGGCAACCTGGCTCTACTTGAAAAGTGAATCTTATTCATCTGTCTGTTTAATGAAGAGAAAATACCGTCAGCAATTTAGTCTGTCCCAAACCAGTTCAGAAGGAAATAGCTTGATATGCAGTAGCCACAATAAAGTGGTATGAAGATCAGCTGCACTTCCTATTGAAATCACAGAAATTGTGGGAGCTTAAAGCATCTTCAAAAATATGATGAGCTTTATGGTTATCTAAGCAACAGACCTCTGTGATTAACTTTAAAGACTACTTTTTGGAAATTTCTACAGAACCAGTCCCTCATTTCTCTAAGTAAAGCATTCAGGAACTCTTCAAGCGCTTGAAGTTGTTAAAAAATAGGAGTATGACATTAGGCAGGAGACCTTGCAAAGAACATATTCACTGACTAGGATTTTTTTTTATCCATGCAATTCTTACTGTATTTTTGACCAACTTTGAACAATTTAAACCTTGCATGATGGTTGATTCCCAGAAACAGATAGCAAATTTCTTTCCAGAGTTAAGTTTACGTAGACTCTTACTAGCAGAATTATTTAAACAGATTTCCTACCATACCTTTAGTTAAACTGGTAATACCAGCATGTACAGTATCAAAAGGTTTATTAAAAGTGATAGAAGTTTGATAGAAAAATATATTGGGGGAGGTGGACGGGATCTGTAATTACCAAGCTTTCCTTTAAGGCGAACACTTTTCTCTTTAATTTAATGGATGACTGGAATTTTCAGTCTGAAAATATATCCAATGCTCCATGAAATTTACTTGTCTATAAAACGTCCGGTCCTGTTAACACGAACAAATAGATCTTCACTATACTTGGTTGCATATAATTAAGCAAGAATCAATCTTGGTCTGATCAAAATCTCATGCTTTGACCTCCAAAAGAGAAAACATGTAATGGCGTCTTTTTAGCAAGGAAAACTGCAAATTTTTATGCAATGGCCTTTCTTTGTCACTTTAGTAAATTTTCTTTTTCCTTTTTCATGATGTGCTTTAGCAATAACCCAGAAAAGTAGAAGCCCTGTAGACATCTATTAAGATATATTGAGCCAGAAGCTGGATGCTATTCTTTGTTACTATGACTGTACAGATATAACCAAGAACTTAAGCTAATGAGGGAAATGAATCCAGTAAGTTTTATTATGAGAGAGAATGAAATCTCCTATCTAGAAACCTACTAATTAGAGCTGTCAAAACATCTTGAAAACTTCTTTTGCCAAGCAAGTGAAATTAGTCCTACTTTTTTGTGTGAGGCTATTTTAACTACTAGGGTAAGTACAAAGTTTTCATAAAACAAGCCAGCCAGACATACTCAGAGAGTTAGACTCTTTCACAAATATATTTTACCTATGAATGGGAGAGTGGAAAAAAGGTGAAATTTAAGTCAGTAGAAGAATTCTTTTCTTTAAGAGTGAAATCTATGCAGTCTGTCAGTCTGTCAATGCCATCGTGGAGTCCCTAATTCCCCCTTGACGTGAACTTCTCACTTAGTTCCCCTGAGTATTTTATTGAACGCTGTAAGGGAAAAAGGGCTAGGATTCTCAGGAAGGTAAAAGAAAGATATCTTCTTATTTTTTTTCCATGAATTTTTTTTGGCTGATGTTCATCAGAGCAAAGCTCTCAACTTTCAAGTTAAAGATACATGAACAAATTACCTTGAACTAACACATTTAAAATCAACACATACTAGGATTTCTGGAGTAAATTCCCACAGGGATACTGATGTCACATGATGACAAATAAAGTTAGTGCTTTGAACTCTTTCACACCAAGCATCTAAAAACGCATCCACTAGGACATCGCGTTGTGTTCATCCTGGTGGGCAAAGGTCTGTTGTGTGAAGAACAGTGTAATTTCTGAGAAAAGAACATACATTTGCTAATGTATGTATAGAACACAATTTTAACGCCTCTAGCCAAGAGAGCTTTAAATCTGTATAAAGTATTTAAATAGCCACACTTTACCTGCTGTGAAAGTTCCTAATTACTGATCTGATTAAAATACCTATCATTCTGTAAATATTTCAGCTCAGCTGTTTTACCTCAGAAGCCAGTAACAGTAAGTCAATCTATATAAAAATCACTATACATGTATTTTGCCCACACAGTCCTGTTTTTCTACTTTCTTTGCACTTTCTGTATTGACAATATTGTCTGACTTGACAGAATCAGGGCAGAGAGTTCTTGAGGTAAAGCTATACAACAAATATTCACTGGCACACGCACATTAGAGTGTGTTGATTACTATATGCTCTTTGCAAACAAAACAATGTGTATTGTTTCATGCTGATTTTTTTTCTCTTCATCTTTTTTTCTGCATTTGTGTGGAAGACATTAGGCAGCAAAAAATACTGAATACACTGTTATTGACGTTATAGTCAACTTTCTGATCACTGGCCCATGTTTTTATCTTGCTCTGCTCTACTGCTCTTTTTCATTTGTTTCATACTCTGGAATGCAAAACTTCTAGAGAGTGGCCCCTTTATACACATGAACTCTTAACCAGTCATTTTCCAACCCTAGGGAAAGATTCTTGTTATTAGCACACCTTTTTCTCAAAAACACAATTTCAATCAGATGTTGGTTTTGTCTTCCCACTTCTCTCTTGAATTTTATTTTACAGCTAGGGTGGAAAAGTTAAATCCAGGATAATATCAAGCTAAGTCAGCGACTGGTGAATCTTTTCCTTTCAAAGGACTAAACAGGGTTTTTCATATAACTTAGCTAGGGACGCATGTTAATACATCTTTTTAATGTTCACATACTTTTTTGCTCATTTTAAATTGAAAGCTGTAGGCCACGTGAAATGAAGTAACACTGATCTATTTACCCACTCATCCCTATTCCAACTTGGTGGCATTTTATCCCACCAGTAACCCATCGATATTGACATGCCCACAGGTGTTCAGGAGTTTAAAATACATAATAGAAGTATTTTCTGTCACTGTCCTATCTAAAAGTGAGATATTGATACTCTATTCAGATGTTACACATACTCAGTTTCATCCCTAAGACAACTATAGGGAAAAACAGGTTTAAACAAATCCATACAACAACTTCACTGCAATAACAATGGGTGAAACAAATGACATTTGTACAGTGAGACCCAAGGAACCTTAAGAAATTGCCAAGAGAAACCA
The DNA here is from genome assembly GCA_013396935.1 of Baryphthengus martii. Taxonomy (NCBI): domain Eukaryota; kingdom Metazoa; phylum Chordata; class Aves; order Coraciiformes; family Momotidae; genus Baryphthengus; species Baryphthengus martii. Next base: position 71,506 of record VWZK01019075.1, on the reverse strand, counting down.
CCAAAAGAGGAAATAAATAAATAAATTCTGAATAGTAAGAATTCTTTAATTTACTACCTGTAGCAATTTCCAATCATTTTCTGTTGTCTTTTGAAATACTATAAAAACCTGTTATCAGAACCTTGTTGCCTCCTTCCTTTCAGGACCCATTATCTTTAGGTGTGTTATAATTTAAATTTATATAGGGAGAAAGTGTAAGGTTTTGATTGCTACTAAGAAAACTACTGGCATAACTGAAAAAAAAACAAAACAAAGGTGACTTTGGCCTGTTAACAGTTTCAAAATTTCATGTATTCTCCTGCAGCTTATAGGAGCAAAGTGTGCCAGAAAAGGCAGAGACAGCACTAAAGACATAGGAAGAAGCAAACTGCTCCTTCTTTGTGTCAACAGGTTCCAGTGACTGAATGTCGAGATTCAAAATTCAAAATTCAGTTCAAAAGCATTACAAACAAAATGGAGATCACCTTTAATAACTTTGGCAGGAAAAAGGCCTCGCAATTTTAGAAGTAACAGGGAAAAAAATTGAAACCAAACTAATCAACCAAACAAGAAAGCCCGCTCTTGAACCCTCTTTGAAGGAAACTTTCATTGATTCTCAGCAATTTTAATTGTAATTAAAATACTTATAAATCTCTTCTGAAACCTGACCTTAAGTATCACTCCATCCCTCACTTGCGAAATGGAAACCGCAACACATTCTTACTTCAGGTTCAGTCAGATATGAAAATTGTCGAGGTGCCACATGGGTCAGCAGCCCCTGGGTCAGGCACCAGGAGGGTCAGGGCTCCCAGTGTCAGGCAAGGCAGGGCCTGATAGCCGGGGACCATTCTGTTTATCTGTTTTATCTTGAGATCAATGAATCCTGGGAGAAGAACTCAAAAGATAAGGCACTTCTTTTTCCCCATCTGTGAAGTGGAGAGCTCTTCAATGACAACAACAGTTATGAACTTTAATATCAAGGCTTTGTATTTCATTTCAAGGTGGTCCCTATGGTCTTCACAGGAACGTATTAGAGGTAAAGGGAATAGTCTGCAGTCTATTTATAAATTACATATAGATAAAGGAAGGATAGCAAGAGTATGTGAAAGAAATACAGAGGCAGTGGAAGAGTAGTAAACATGAAAATAGATCAGGGAAAAAAGGGAACTTAGTGAACTGTTGGCAGCAAGAGCAAAACACAGAGAAAATAAAGGAAAAAGTAGAGTTCCATAAAAATAAGTTATCCTGACTTCACATTTATTCTCATTTTCTTTTTCTGCAAGTAACTTCATACTAAATATGAATGATATTAAACTCAATCATCCATAATGCTAAAATATTGATATAGAAAACACATTATAGATAAAAAAAATGAAGTTTGGCAGAGTAGCTGGATATGAGCTTAGGTAGATGCATTCTCTTACCTTAACAATATTGATGAGGAGCATCATTAAAGTCTATAAGGTCATGTAACTCTACTGATACTAGTGGAACTCTCCCATTTGTTACCAATGGAGATATTCTGGGGAAACAAGAACTGTGCAAAAGCCATTTTGTTAGAATTCTGTAGCCCATTGCTAGTTAGAAAAAAATTCTCAATACTTGTATGGCCTGGCAAAGTTCTGCTGCCATGGCTTGGCTTTGTATCTATGGAAACATTTTCAAGCTTCCCAACACCTCCTACACAGGAATACTGGTAGATTCAGAGTGAAGTAGATTTCCCATGAAATGTGACCTAAGGATAATTCCAAAAGAGAAAACAGTTTTATCATGCAAACTGCTAAGATTTTACACTGCCTTAGTGGAACACTCGGTAGGTAGTAGTCAATGCTCTTCTAAAGCAAAAAAAAAAGCTAATTCAAGACCAAAATTTCAGATGCTGCTTTCATTAAATGTCTAATTGCAGAAAAAAATAGAAATGCTGCTGACTTCTTGGACATTTATTAGGTTAGTACAAATATAGACTCATCTAACTTAGAAAGACAAGGGAGTTTTGACTCATTGCTTGTTTAAAAATAGCTCCTTCAGTAACTAAGAATTCCAAAGTGTAGATATAATGGCAAGTCAGGCCTAACGTAGCTTATTGGAAATAAAATTATTCACCAATTCCTGAAGATTTAATTTTTCTTATAATAACATCGATGTTAAAATACCCAACATTCCCTGACTCCATACTCATCTGTTAATCAGAAATAGATGATGTTGACATGACTTACTCCTGCAAAGCTAAAAAAAATAAAACATATCCACCCACTCAAACTATAAGTTCTATGGAAGCATTGACCTTTATACTAAGGGCCAGAGGGTGACAGAGCACTGGAACAGGCTGTCCAGAGAGGTTGGGGAGTTTCCTTCTCTGGAAGCTTTCAAAGCCTGCCTGGACACATTCTTGTGCAACCTGCTCTAGGCAAACCTGCTTTGGAAACAGGGCTGGACTAGATGATCTCCAGAGGCCCCTTCCAACCCCTACTATTCTGTGGTTCTGTGATTCTCTGATCTCTTTTACCTGAGATATGGCAAAAAGAAAAGCACAGAAGGTGGTATAGGGAAGTTGCTTCCAAGGAGCAATAAAGAAGCACTGTTGAGGCACACAGGGGTGAAATTAGGATAGGAAGGACAACAGATTGTCTTCTATGAGTACACCCACAATAGAAGATGACCAAGGAAAAAGTAACATCCTTCTGCTAAATTGTCAGGGAGACCTTCTGAAAAAAAGCACATGGGAAAGCCTGAGACAGTGTGTTTTTTGCATTAGTTTTCACTGGTGTTCATGAAAGCTATCAATCAGCAATGACAGCCTCAATTCAGAGAACAACATTAGGAAATTTGACTGGCAAAACCAGCCAAAAGGAAGGATATATTATAATCAAGCACTTAAATTCTGTTTAATTCCTCGTTGTTACCTCCTACTTACTTGCTTTAGGGCAGGTTCTATTTGATGGCCTTATTTGAGTCTTCTAAACCTTTAGATTGGGATGTCTGTCACCACTATGCAAGCTCACTGATTTTGTAGGAATTTAGGCTAGATTAGGTCTGAGAAAAGTGAAAGAGGGGGTAAATACTGAGAAATAAGTTAATACTTCACAAAAAGAAAATATTGGCTGATATATAAAAAAAGATCTTTATCTAAAATAGTTTTATTTTAAGCCCTTTAAGAAATGTCTCATCTTGCTGAGTACTGGTGTTTTGAGCTCAGAAGTCCTGAAGAAGTTAAGAAGGATAAGCCGGAGATGGTTTACAAGAGCTGCCTGAGCATCAATATGCATTGTTCTGGTAGACATAATCTAAAATCCCTTCCATGCTGAATCCTCACCTCTACCATAGATCATAGGACTTTAAGTAGAATATGTGGAAAAAACATAAATATATGAAACCTATAGATTATAGCTGGTAAAATTGTATGCAAGATGTACGTAATTGTCACAATTTCATATTAGCAAAAGTTTGTCTATAAAAGTCTTCCCCATATAATTCAAGAAACAAAACTGGCTATTTGCATAAACTCACAAGAGCTGAGAAACAGGTTTTCTTATTGATTCTGAGACTTAAATAGAAATTGTCAAGCTCACTGTACATAAAAGAAGTTTATGTGTACAGAATGGACAATATCTTATTTAGTGAGATTACTTTTTCTTCCCTGAAATCGATCCTAAAAGAATTCCAATAAATATAGTGACCAACTGGGGTTTACGGTTTAAATTTGCTTAAAACAAGACACCATTCTTAGAGGTCCTGCTAGAATAGACAAAGTATCTGATATTTAAAACACTCTCTTCTGAATTTTAGTTTGGAAAGAACATACGGAGACAAGTCTATGAACTGCTGTTCCATAGGAACTCAAAACTGAGAGCTGAAAAATGCAGTGGATTGGAATAGAACTCAAGGTGAAGAGCTGTGTTACTGTTCTTGAAAACAGAGGTTACTCAGTGGAGGCCTCGTTAACAAACAGTTCTCATCAGGTATTTTGGAACATTGAACATTAATGTAGAGTAACTGGGATTAATAAAGTTGGGAAGTGTGAGTTTACACCACTCCTCCCTCAAATGGCGCATGTAGCCAGATTGCTTTTCACGGACACCTCAACTGCAGACAGGACAAGTCACAGGTCTGAAAAAAGGCCAGAGGAAAGAAAGAGCTTAACAACATTATTTTAATGCATTCTACTACATTTTTATGCTCTTGACAGCTGGAAACTTGTTCCTTTCTTGTATTAAGGGATATACACTCTTTTCAGTATATTGCTTTGCTAGAGCTTGTATGGGATATGCATGCCTTTTTTCCAAGGCATCTCCAATAGGCATGCGGGAAATAAAATAGAGAACTCCAAGTGCAGCATTTTGAGACAGCCCAAAATACTCTAATAATAATAGCAACAGGCAGGAAAATAAGTATGAGGTAAGAAAATGAATTATGCTTGGATATTATGAGAAGTTTAAATAAAATGTGGAATATTTTCAATTAGTTGTGTATTTTCTTGAGCCTTCCTTCTTTTTCATACCTTTTATAGAGAACTGTAGCTGCAGTGCACATCCTAATTTTTGCTGCCAAATAAGAAGGAAATAAAAGATTCTGTTGTTATTTTTCCAGTCTCTCTGGATTCCATCTATTTACTCCAGGGCTGAATTTGGTCTTCATCTCATCAAATGATCCATATCAAATATAATGATCTTTTGACAGTATCCAATTGTCACTCCAATTTTGTGTGTGTTCTTTCCTGATTACCTTTCCCTTTCTCCTCCAGCTTTATTTACTGGTAGTGCAAGCTCATCTTGTCAGTGTAATTTTTGATTTCTAGTACATCTGAGTAATAGTAATAGAAAACCAATTCAAATAATGTCTTCAAATATCATTGCATCATATGGTGGTCTCAGTCAGAAGAGACCTTAAAGATCATCAAGTTCCAACTCTCCTGCCATGGGCAGGGACATCTTCCACTAGATCAAGTTGCTCATAGGCCAGGCCTTGAACACTTCCAGGATATGCTTTTCATCTTTTCTCTGTCTTACACAAGAGAATTTTATTTTATGTTCCTGTTCACAGTAAATCTCTGGAAAACATATGACTAATATAATAGGCAAAGTTATTTAGGAATATTTTTTTCCATGTGCAGGTCCAGGGAAAGGTTGAGCCCAAACCTGATTAGGGGAAATAATAGGTAGAACTGCCTGAAGAACTCATCATGGAAATGGGAATTTCTGACTCTACTTTCTACTGTCTCACCCTGCCCTGCTCAGGGTAACAAGTTACCAACTAGCTGCTCTGCTTTTGAGCATCATCTGCATCACTGTGTGCTAGGTAATTATTTACTAGAATAATTGCTAGGCAATTATTTAACAGAATTTACCAGTGGATTTAGCCTGATGCCTTCACATCAGTAATTTAGCTACATCCAATCTCTTTATTCTTTGATCAGAGTCATTGAACCATTAAAGAAAATTTTTCTGTGTGTGAGAATGGCTATTTCATTAAACTCAATTTAGGAATAAATGGATGAATTCTAGTTTTTGGAATTATGGATTCCTATAATTGTATGCATAAAGATGTTACATAATGTGGCTCTTATGACAACAGTGTCTCATGTTCTTTTAGGACACCGATTTTCTGTGCCCATAGAGATTTCAGAATCAACTTTCCTCCTGCTCAGGAAAACAGCTTCTTCATCACCATTAGAATATAGTTGGGGAACAGGACTTTAAAATAATCAGAAACATTAAGCTTCAAAACTTTAAAAGGAAGCTACATTTAACACTCAGTAATAAACATTTCAGATTAAACATTTGCTTTTACTTCTGACAGGGGACCTGAATTTCACCCATTTGTAAAACTGACCTGGCTTATTTGTCATGTTATTACGCACACTGGTTTTGAGCTAGGATCACCACATACAGATTTTAATAGCTTATTTCAGGATCAATGTATTCATTAATAAAAAGGTTTATGTACATGCTCAGTTAAGACTCTATATGAGAAGATTCAACTCCTTTGAAAATAAAGAGGGAAAACAGTGAAAGAAAATGGAAGAGATGAGAATGAATCATTGCTGAAGCTGTCCACCTGAAAAGAGTTGGTTGTCTAAGCCTTTCCCTTGCAGCACAGCTGGAACTACAGATGTAAGAGCTGACAGAAAAATGAGAAATATATCACAGTTCCAAATAGAAAACTAAACCTTTTTTTTCCCTTATTTGGCTTACTGAAGCTCAACCTCTCCCTGATGTCCATAACTTTCCTGATTTTAGATTTCCTCAAATATAGTTTGAATACGCAGGAATATGCAGTACACCTGCAGCACTGATGGCTGTTTCACTTCCCAGCTGTCAAATTCTGAGCTGTTTGGAAAACATGTTCTTGGAAGGAACGCTGGAGCTTCTAAATACTCAAGATCTACTGGAATAGTAAAAGTGGACTAGTGATATAAGGGCACAGGAAAAGGAGTTTCTTAGAAGTATAAAATTAGTCCTGCTTCTAGACAGGTCAAATTATCTTCCCTGGTAGTAAGTAACATCCCTTTTACCAAACACATTGTAGTTAATAGATGCTAGAACTATATCAATCTATCTACTGCACAGTCTGTTCAGGATTTTTGAAGGGTAGGGCTGAGCCTCCACCGGAGCCTGGGATGCAGCCCCGTGGGTCAGATTTAGAAGGGTTAAGGGAAGGTGAAATTTTGGTGGCAGGGATCAGGGAGAGGGTTGTGGTGTTGCTGGAGGAGAATGGACCATCGCCTGCTGCAGTATGCCTCTGGGAAGGCTTGTGGAACCCAACTGGGATAGAGACTCTGGAGAAGGAGCTGAAAGCTCTCCCAACACAAAGAGCATATCCAGTGCCGAGCTTGGTGGAAAGATTTCCGTAGTAACCTAGAATGGGCCACAGACTTCATAGTAACTCAGGAAGCCAATGAGTGTTTCTGCACTAAAAAGCAAAACTGGAGAAAAGAAGAAATATCTGGAGAACAGAGAAATCTTTGTCGTACATTCATGATGTCAGGGCACTGAATTTCTGATCAGTTTATCAATTCTTATTTATAATCGCTCCTTTGTAAACGTACCGTGCCATATTTTCCCATGTATTTGGTAGTGATGTTCTGCTTTTAAGATTGTGTTGTATAAATGATTGGTGCTTGTCTTTCCATCTGTCAAGGCACCCTGGGGCCAGGCACTGATAGAGTCAGGGGGTCCCCTGGATGGGTCGGGTCGGGTCAGGTCAGGTCAGGGCTGTGGGGAGCTGGAGACTGGCCCTGCTGTGGCATCGCCAGGGAAGGAGCTGATATGGGGTCCTGTGATGTGGGCAGGATGGAGGGAGCCACAGGCTTTGAGCAGGGACAATCAGGGCTGCTGCTGGCCTTTGGGAATCTAGACATTGATTTTTTATTTACTCGTGATGAAGTTCTCTGTTCAAAGAATGATCTCGTTTGAGATAGTGATTTTTGCTTTCTATTAAAACATATTTTAAAAAACACCAAACTGTTAAGTTCTGTAGTCTCCTGAATTGAAAGAAAACTAAAGCTATTTTCATTTCAAAGCTCTGCCTAACACAGTGTCACTACTATTACTAACAACTTTGGATAGCAGATGCATTCTGAAACCAAGAAGACAGGTTTATAGTCAAAAAGAGAATATATTTTTTCAAACGTCATGCATAGCTGAGGGCATTTTCCCAACTTATTTGGGACAGCAGCCTCCACCAGGTCTTCTGGGTGAGAGAAATGTTCATTTAATGCCAAAAAATCCTCAGAGGAAGTACAGGCAGTGAAATTGTTACCATCCTTCAACCACTTGCTCCTGTGAGAGATGAGGATCTGGTAACATATAATAGCATCTGAGCTAAAGTGCATCTCTGAGATCTTGAGATGTTTTCAAAGGCACTGTCTATAAATCCTTGTTACCTGTACAGTAAAAACTGTTAAGTTTTAGAAGCTATAGAAACCAAACAGTAATGTCCAGTGGTATGAATCCATACATCAACACCTCAAGCCTCTGTAAAAGAGTTCTGGAGAGAACAGCTTCACGTCTTCCAATGCAAACTAAACACTACAGAGCTTGTTGTCTCTCCCTCTTTTCCATCTTATGCTTTCTCTTTGAAAGTTTTTGCACACTTATTTTATCTTCTACTCATTGTGTGGAACATTTGGATACAGTTTCATTACTGTATTGCACTTCACACATTTCTCTAGCTCAACAAGCTCGTACTTTTGGTAAAGTGGGTTTTCAGGTTTTCATCCCTTCTAAAAGTCCCAGTTGCCAATTGTTTATTCATCTGTTGTTTGAAGCACTGTGTCAGCCTTAATTTGGATTAATATATTCATGCTGAATATACTAAGAGAGAATTACTTAGATACATGCAACTAGGGAAAAAGTTACTATAGTGAAACAAAACAGCAGGAGAAAATTGAAGAGATAAGCTTGCCATTGTGAAAGGGGTGTTAATATTTGGGGCTCCCTAGAAATCTACAATAGTGGGAAGAGAAGTTTTTTTGGGGGTAGGAGATAAACAAGCAATCAAATAAACAAATAAAAATTCAAAAAACCCAAACTCAAATACTTTCCATAGTGGATGAGTTTCACATTCAGTAGGAAACGTACATCCAGGAAGTCAGAATCAATCAATATAAAATCAGTTAGAATAATTGTGTCATAATTAAGAAAATATACCAGATCAAGAGTTGCTGTAGGATATAGGTTTTATTTAATTGGTACAATCCACATCATCATTCTGCCCTGTATCTCGGCTCTTACATGGTAGAACCACCTCAAGTCACAAAAGGGCAATTTGGTCTCCAGGTCCATTTTTCTCAGTCTTTCTGTTAAAGCTCTCGGGAAAGGAGACCAATTAGTGCTTATGACCAGTACAGAGATACCAGTTTTTCTTGTGTCACGGAAAGCTAGAAGTAGCATGGATTATATTTTTTTTTGTAGGACTTCAAGGTATTTCATTTGACTCTGTCAAGAACTTAAAAGTATAAAGGCAGTAAAATAAAAAGTAACAAGAAATACAAGGTTATGCAAAATGCTTAAGATCTCAAAGTTTGATTTGAACAATTCTTGACACTGGCCAGTGAGAGGCTGGAGGGAAATTTGTATTTGAGAATTAATATTTTGTTTAAAAAGTTGAACATCTTATCAATAATCTTCATGACGGCATTTCTGTTTGTAAAAAAAACCCCGCAGATCTTATTACAAAGAGGGATTTATCCATGTCAATCCTAATGAATACTGAAGATAAAATTTGCTGAACTCTATTCACAAAAGTATTGGACAAGCACTGAAATGGTTTCCTCTAATATATCTGAAAAGCACATTGCCGAAAAATTGGCAATAAAATATGCACAATAAACAAAAATGGATTAGAAATGCAACTAGTGACTGCTTTGCAATGAGTGAACAAATAAATGTCGTGGGCAGAAGACCAGTGGTCTTACCAGTCCTTGCAAAATTTTAAATGCAGCATTTTGGAAAAGATTCTTCCATTTAATAACTTAGTTTCTTTTCTTTTCCCTTTCTTTTCTGGTTTTCTGTTTTTTTCTTTTTGTTAAAGGAACAAAACAAAGCATAAAAGAAGCAAATTAAAATGAGTCCTAAGCATACTTATGGAATCATAACACTATTCTTATCTAAAAGACAATTGTCTCCTGAGCAGAAACCAAAGCAAAGCCAAGAAAACTCAGAAGGAAACTGTCAAATAATAATGCACTACAAAGTATGCAGATAAGCTGGACTTCTCATCCTGCACTCTTCTGCTACAGACCGGCCAACACTACTTTAACTCGGTGGGCTTCACTGGTTTATGTAACACGGCCCAAATGTGGCCACAGGCAGTAATTCCAGGCTTAGCATTGCAGGGAAAGCAGCATATGAAGCATATGTCTTAGCCTTTTGTTAATGAAATCATCAGTTCAGTGCAAACTCTTGAACAGAATATAGCTGATATACACAAAGTGGAAAACAACTCAGTCCAAACTCAACACTGTGCTGTCCTACTGCTACTCACATGCAAATCTTACTTCACCATGTCATGTAGTAAAGCGTAAAAGTAACCAACTAACCAGTCATACACTGGAGGCAATAGAGCCATATTAGTGCAAGGTCTCTGACTGTTAATTTGTTCACCTTCATCTCTCTTTAGTAGCCACACTTTCAACAGTTGATGTACTTGGAAGTTATTACTGAGACAAGTGTCTTGCAAGCTGATATTTAGTGTATATTTACTCTAAAAAAAAATCAGAAGCTACTTCAGTTTACTTTGGGAAATGTTTATGCATTCTTTGAGAAATTCACACTAAGGATGAGAATGTGATAAAAAAGTGCTATAAGCAATGGCACATGCAATGGGGTGGTTTATTAGTTACTGAAAGGTGGACGACGAGGCAGGATCTTTCCTTGGGAGTAAAAAGCATACACAGTGGCAGTTTCTGTGGAATCAGTGCTGTGTGAGATGATGATAACTTGATATACTTTTCACTTATTTACTTATACAGCCATAAGTTGTGATTTTAAAATATTTAGTAATTTCTTTTTGAAAATGGTGTTTAGTGGTTTTTTTATGCAATTTAAAATACAGTGCAAAAGATGAAGCTTTTTAGAATGCCAGGAAACAAACTGAATTTCTTTCAGTTTAAATTTTGATTAGACATTAGTTTGGCTTATTAAGATTTGGAAATTTCCATCTTTCTGGGATCACCAGATGCTTACTGACTTCATCTGACAGACTGCTTGTACCTTGAAAAGCAAATGACATCATGATGTGGCATATCCAAGGTGAATGTCACCACCAGCTAGCAATAATTCGTGCTAATGTAATACCTCATGCAAAGCACCAGATACTCCTCCAACTATAAATAGTGATGCCAGACTATGGTAGGCAATTTGACTGACAAGCAAGGACTTGTGACAGCAGCAAGGTGCAATAGCTCAGCAAGAGCACTGAAGAGGAGTTCAGGAAAATAGTACTGTTATTGCAAGTCTACTAAATTACGCTGGCAAGAAACTCTTCTAAACTTTACTAACAAGAGTCAGGATTGCAGTTCAACAACTTCTTCCCCATATTCTTGCAACTCATGTGAAATACAAGGAACTTAAAACGGAGCTAAACACCTCCTTTTCAAAAGTTTGCCCCTCTGCAAGTTCCATTTGTCTGTTCCTCTTAGTAGCAGACACAGATGGAGTTTTGTGCCAAAATCTTCATACACGCCAAAGAAAGAGTGAGATTCTTCATAATGTCACAGTACTGAAAGTGCAACCATGTAAGTAGCAGCTGATAGGAAATGTAGTGTCTCAAATTCTGCTCTTCTCCAAAGTTTAATCACCTTACTGTGATACAAGGAGAAACTTCACCTTCTAAGAAAGTTTTCAGCAGTGTGAATGATGACTGAAACAGTTGATTAACCTATTTCTTTTTCTCCCCTAAGAGATAAAATAGAAATAATCTCTTTCTTTCAAAATACGTTCACTCTTCTATATATGTATGGAAACCTAACCTTTTTCTTTTTGTTCCCCTTATGAAATTAGAATAACTATTGATTCTGGCTTCAAAGTGTGGCAAAGAGAATCAGCGAAGTGCTTGGAAACACAGTGAATTTCATGTTCTCATCAATCTGAAAGGCCAGTCTTTCTCCAGTATTCCTTCTGAAAATAAACAAACACTTTCTTACACACCGTTTCTTTATCCGTACCACTCCTGAAATGTTAGAAACAAAAAGTCTACACAACACAGAAGTTTAAAATTTCATAGTATTAACAAAAAAATCCAGCATGCAACATACTGCAATTCTGAAAATTTCATTCAGAAACTTAAAATTAAATCCATCAAATATTTATAGTTTATAAACAAAACAAACTTTTTGTATCTTTTCCAGATTTTCAACATTTTCTCTACCACTTCAAAAATTAAAACAATCCTTTACCATCAATCAAGCTATCCCTGAAAGATTCATGTACTCAAATGTCTATGGTTTTAACTTGAGATTATCATGATGAAATTGCAAAAGCAGTATCAGGAAAAACCTGTATAAATAATCTAGACCTAATAAGACTAGCCTGCCCAGTATATACATTTCAGAATAATCAAAGGAGTCACAAGAATGAATTTAAGCTAGCAATTTTACCAGTACATTCATGTAGATTTTCTTTTTTTCACTACAGAAATGAGTAAGAAAGCTGGTAATACGTGCAAATGTGGAAGCAATACTGGTTTATTGTGACAGGTCCCTGAGTCAGCCAGAGCTTTCAGGTGGATATGGGTTCATTTGTTCCTTAAAGTGAGCTCCTCAAGAATGAATAAGAAGATTTTAATTTTTTTTTTTTAAGGCTTTCAGTAGAATGTAAACTAGAATTCGTAACTTTTTTTTTCTAGACCAGAGAGTAATTAAAGTCTAGTTCTATGACCCATTACCCTTTTGTGGAGGTCTGTGCTATCACATTGGTGGGCTGTCAACTTAGCAGCTTCTTGAGCTGCAGGAAAGTTTGCACAGATTTCAGCCAAGTTTCTCTTTCTCCTGCCAGTGAAGCCTGATTGTCTGCTCTCTATTCCTACATGCAGCTGCTCTTTGCTTATCTGCAGACTTGCAGCCCTTTGATTTCTCTGGCTGTGTCTTTTCTTTGTGCTCTCTTTCCCACTCCTTTTCTTCTTGAAGTATCTGAACATTTTTCTCTCTGAGGAAGACTTGGTAACTGCCCAAGGAAGAAGTGCTCCACAGAGGCTTCCATAGCCCCCTGCACTCCTCTTAAAATGGACATTAGCACACAAACTGGCAACAAACCATATGTACCAGCAATCACGTCATGTAATGGCAGAAGTTAAAAATCACCAGCTGGGCTTTTAAATCTACTGTCAAGTGAAGCAAAGTCTGTAAGCGAATGGAAAAAAATGCTTTACCTGTGTGAGTAATACTGTTTTACCAGTGGCAGTTTTCTGTTAGCTTTGGCTAAAAGACACCTGACTGCATTACCTCTTCAAAAGAAAGAAGAAATAAATATTCTGTTTAGGAGAGCTTGAATTTAATAGTAAATTGTAGAATACAGCAAGCTGACTTCAAGAAATTATTTTAAATGGGCAGTGCACAATCGTAAGAGTTCAAACTTCTCTAAATTGCAGTGCTGGCTGTTCCTCATGTGCCCATAGGTGTCAAAAAACATCTCTGTCAAAATATTTTTTGGTTATTCAAACAAACTCATGTCACTGCTGCCTAATTCTTGTCTCCCTCTGGATAGCAGAATCTTCAAAAAAGAAACTCAGAACAGATCCCCCACACCCAGTTCTGCTGAAACAGACGCTTTCATGAAAGCTCTGGTTGATTTAAAAATTCTGACCTCTTATGCCAAGCCCTGCCAGTCATGCTCTGCTATATAACAGATGTAACACTCCACTACGTGTCAAATCTAATGTAAACTTGTGTTACATTTCAGGGATGAACAGCTGAATGCAGTGATACTTTATTTTTTCAGTAAGCAAACTTTCAAATACAGTATGTTTGAGACATATTGACTGATTGAGGCTTTCTCTAAGCATTGTTTGAACAAGTCTTTGAACAAACTAGTGCAAATTCTGTGATTTAAGAGTGGCTGTATCCCTCTCGTGCAGTTGAACAGCCAAAAGGATGAGAATAAAGTAAATTAGTATCCTCATATATTGTGAGTATATCCCTAAATAAATAAATAACAGTGATTGCTGAGATGTGCTCATAGTAGAATTGATTTCATGCCAGTGTGGCTGGCCATGGAGAAACCTTTCTAGTTACACAAATTGTTGGAAGATTCATTCAGGATGATCATTTTAAGTGTGAGCAAACCAACAAACGTGACAGAAAAAAGTTTAAAATTTAAAAAAAAAAATAGTGTTCCATGTGTTTAAGAAGGCTTACAATTAATAGTCCTAATGAACAGTTAGTTCCTCTTGTTTGATTTAACAGAAAAAATTAGTTTCTCTGTTCCCCTTGTTTGTCTAGATTACATTTAAAACTATCCTCAAGCTCCCAAAGGTTTTCTGCCTTGTGGCTGCTTACCAAGCACCTTGGAGACCAGTCAAATTTCAGAGCCATGCAATTTCACGCAATTTACTCCGCACTCTCATCTCCCTGCCTCTTTCCCTCTTCCAGTCTATAGCTAAAGTGAAATACAACTCATTTGTAGTTTCATGCCATAGTTTCTCTCCCACCACATGACTCCACTTGTCAAAACATGTCTATACAGTTAGCCAGTCAGCCACTGAGTGGAAATTAATGTTGTGCAGTGGTGAAAAGAAAGTCTTTGAGGTATATTTTCCCCAATAATAATCTGTGCTAGTAGTAGATTTAATACATTTTAACTGATGGAGATATTGATAGAAAATTTTACAGCAGACTAATGTCTGTGTGTGTGTGTGCACGAATGAGCATACAATCAATAGAAGATGAAGAGAACAATATTCTAGAAAAAGAAAAGAATAGTATGGGTTATTCATCATTGAGATAATACTAGTAAGACAATATTTATTTGTTTTATGATGGAAAACAGAAAAAAATACCCCTTGTCATTTATTGTCACCCTCTAAATTTCTCCTATGTGCACATCTAAACGCTCAGTTCAATTTGTCACATGTCCATTTGTGTGAGCTTGCATACAGATAGTGAAATCCTCATGAAGGGCCACAGTAATGGTCCATGACAGCCTCTAGGCATTTGTAATATCTTTGACAATTAATTGGAACAGAAAAAGCACACTCAAAATGAACCTGCGGAAGCCTTTTGCAGGTCATGATACTGTTCTCTTAAACCTCTTCTACTGCCGTTGTGCATCACTTTTAGTACGGGACACACACATCTTGTGCAAGGTTTGTAAAAGGCTCATCCCTGCCCAAGCTCAAAAGTGCCCTGCTGGTTACATGCTCCACGTGCTGTGGTCTAATGTTGCAGCCCTGTCACTGACATACGACAGGCATAGCTAGCAGGTCTAGGGAAAAGATGATTCCATGTTCAGCTCTCCTGAGGCCATGCCTGGAGTACTGAGCCCAGGCCTGAGCTCATGCAGGGAAGGCGCTAATAAACTGGAGGGAGTCTGGTGCAGGGCCAGGGAGGTAGTCACGATCTGGAGCACCTGACATGGACAGAGAGGCTGAGGCAAGTGGGTTTGCTTAGTCTCAAGAAAAGAGGTCTGGGAGGGATCAAGTGACTGCCTTCAAGTACCTGCAGAGTTATACTGAAAAGACAGAGTCTTGGAG
This sequence comes from Baryphthengus martii, assembly GCA_013396935.1. Classification (NCBI taxonomy): domain Eukaryota; kingdom Metazoa; phylum Chordata; class Aves; order Coraciiformes; family Momotidae; genus Baryphthengus; species Baryphthengus martii. The sequence continues at coordinate 56,341 of VWZK01019075.1, read as the reverse complement.
GTACGCTGTGAACAAACACGAGGTTAACTGTTGCAAGTTGCAGCAAGGGAAATGCTGACTAAACAGACCGAAAATGTTTCGTAATGAGAGTGAAACAGTGGAACTGCTTCAGAGACATCTTCAAATCTCTAATCTCAAGAGCCCAAGCAACCTCGTTTGAATTTGAAGTTAGCCCTGCTCAGAGCAGGTGACTTCCAGGGCTCCTTTGCAATCTCCCCTCTCCTATGACTCTGTGTGTCCTTCTTCTGTTCCATTCCATGAGAGTGGGGGACAGCTTGAAAGATGTGACTTCAGTGCATTTAACCCTGTAACTGAATCAGCAAAGTGCACCTAGATGCGGTATTAGAAAGGCCACCAGCTTCTAAACTTTGCAGGTGCTACTAGAGAAGTTATCTAAAGCCTGTTACCTGGTGGGAGGCAGTAGAAAATGCACTGAAGTACAGGAAAATAAGCTCTGTACTGCTTACTGAGAGGCTATAATGACAATTTAAGGAGCGTGTCCTGCTAACAGATCCATTTCAGAGAGATGCTTGAGCTTGGTGTGAATTTTGCTTGCACCAGATGAAGCTTACAAGTCATCTTACGTTGAGCCCTGCAGAAAGTATATTGTAATAATACATTTGGAAATGACAGGCACATAAATAATTATGTTGATGGTTATATCAGCAGGGATGTTGATCTTGTAGCTTTTTAAATAAGGCTGTAAAGCGAGAAAAACTGAGCTAGAAAATATACTAAATTACCTTTTCTAAATGCAAGGAGGATCACAGAATCCCATTAGCATGTTCAAGCTGAAGACGGATGTAGCTGCATATTATTTATATGCAAAAAATCCACATTACCAACTCTGAAGATAAAAGGAAAATTTAGTTTCTTCTAAGTCAGTGACAGTTGAAGCACTGGCATGTATATAGTTTTACTTGGAACAAATAATGTATCGTTGGCAAGAATGGTCATTGAGTGGTTTTTTTGCCTTTTGTTTCCCCTATTAATAAGCATGAATCAGCTCTACAATCAAGGTAGTAAGTAGCGGACAAATCAAAACCAAGTAAAAATCCCCAAACACATAAGTAAAATCAAGTCAAATCTCTGTTATGCTACTGACTTCATGCTAGAATTGCAAACTATCAGACCGAAAACCAGAAATTAATCTAAACTCGAGTTGCAAGAATGTATCTGTAAATGCTTTACGTTATAAAAAAAATGCCATAAGTAGCACAAAATACGTTTCCACGTGTATAGAAAGTAAACAACATTATATTTTTAAAATAAAAGGAGGAGAGAGGGAAGTGCTATTGTAGTGGATGACTGAAAATGTACAATTTAAAGAAAGAATTATAAGTAAGGATATGATAGGTTCTGACAATGGAGCAGCAGGGATATAGGCTAAACTGTGCGCTCACCTAAGTGTGTTTTTCAAGTAACTTGCAGTAATATACTCACAAAGAACAAGATTTACTCTAACTTATTTCAGCTGAGAAATTTTTCAACTCACTGTCACTAATGTCATTCCGAATGTGTTGCTAGAGAATAAGTCAGCCACTACTCTCCTACAAGCCCCTTGCCTCAGGTTAGAATAACTATCAAATTATCTGCCTCTCTGTACTGCAGGATGGAAGATAGCTTGGGCTGGGAACAAATGAGCGGACACTTGCAAGAATGTTAAGCTAGCATTTGAGCATTTCCTATCCAGCAAACCCAGGGAATTACGTGCTTAGCCTCTGGCTCTATTTAGTCCTGAGGCTGTTCGTTGTTAGGACTTCCTTTTTTAGGTTAGTAGCTAGACTGCATTTTTACAATAGTTTGTTTTACCTTATGACCCTAAGGCCATGTTACCCCTGCAACGTGGGCAAATGTGCCACTAGTACCAGCAGTCCTCTCTAATTCCAGTTTGCTTGATGAACCATGAGAACCTGTGGGACTAATTTTCTCTTTCACAGTTTTTCTTATTCCATTAGATTTAACTGAACCTCATTACTTATGTCTAGTAGTTCATAGCATTTGGGTATATAAGACCACACCAAGCTGTTGAAGTCCCACAGATTTTGCAGTTATCTATTTATCAACATTTGAACAAAACACCCAAATACAAATTTCGGATTAATTATTCTGGTATTTAAAATTAATGCTTTTGTTCCTACAGTCTGTAAAATAATGGATTACTGCCAGGAACAATATTAGTGCTAGTGCTGAAATTTTAACATAGAATCATAGAATCGTGAGGTTTGGAAGGGACCTTGAAAATCATCAAGTTCCAACCTCCCCTGCCATGGGCGGGGACACCTCCCACTACACCAGGTTGCCCAGAGCCCCATCCAACCTGGCCTCAAAAACTTCCAGGGATGGGAAGTGCAGGACCTTGCAGTTGGTTTTGTTGAACTTCATGAGGTTGGCATGGGCCCACCTCTCCAGCCTGTCCAGGTCCCTCTGGATGGCATCCTTTCCCTCCAGCGTGTCAGCCGCACCACACAGCTTGGTGTCGTTGGCAAACTTGCTGAGAGCACACTCAATGTCACTGTCCACGTCGCCGGCAAAGATGTTAAACAAGACCGATCCCAGTACTGATCCTTGAGGGACTCCACTTGTCACCGGCCTCCACTTGGACATCCAAACACAACTGAATTTCAAGAATGAGAGCACTAATTTACACATGCAAAGGCATACATATGCAAAGTAAAATTCTGACTCCAATGAAGTGAGTACCAAAAAGGTGAAGTTATGCCAGGATTTTAACAAATAGCCGTGAGACTTTTCAGAGACAGAACCAATTAAAATTGTCAATATTATAATTGAAGTGAAATTACAGGGGGCAATTGTTGGCACAGTAGACTGTAAATAATGAACATTTCTTCCATTTGTACCTTTCATTTGGTACATTACATACAGTTAAAGCCACTTTTAATCATGTTTGAGCTTTGTAATTTTACCCTGTTACGTCAAAGCAACTATCTCAACACAGAGTTAAATCTCTTCGAGCTGGTGGAGTCTTTCAAACCACTGGTAGAAGGGAAACAAGCCACTTGTATTTTACAGCATCCTTTGGAGTAAGAATTTTGAAAACAGGGCCACATCATGCTAATCACTGCACAGACATAGAAAAGAAGAAAGTAATTGCTTTGAATCATTTGCAAACTAAGGATTAAATACAGTCTTATACAGAAGGAAAGGGGAGTAAACAGAAGTGGTTTGGAACGGTTGAGTGGAAACAAATATTTTGCTCAATCCATAAATTTGCTTATTTGCAGGTAGAACATACATAATGCTCATTTTCCCAGTGTATACTTTCAACTTGAAATATTAAAGTAAATAAGTTGTTTTCCCTCTATTTCCTTTGTCATAATCACTGTCAAAATCTTAACTGTTACTTTTCTCGACAGTTAAGACCAGAACTAAAACTCATGACTTTGTCTGCCACACCTTTCAGTCAAATGGGAGGAAACTGTAGCATGACCAGATAATCTTCCATATACTGAGATACAGACAAGATCCTTAAAGGACATATTCTATCAAAGAGACAAAATTATTATGATTTCAGGCAGAAATATTCCAAAGTAATAAAAGGAAAAAAGAAAAAACAACAAAAACCCCAAACACTAAAATACCTATTAATTAGAACAGCTGTGACTTGTAAATTCTGTCACTGACAGAGAAATTTCCACTAACAGTCCAATTTTTGGAAGCTAAATAATGATTTTTATTCATTTATATGAACAGATATAGCATAGATCTTGCTCTTCTTTGAATCTGAATCCAATGCTTTGTGGTTAAAGACCTATTAGTTTCAGACAAACTTTGCAGAAGTTGCATTTTCACAGGCATGATTGACAGCTTTGAAGTAAAATGTATTTAATGTCTTTCAAATTTAAATATCCTTCTCACTAAGTGGCTTAGTTCTGCACTTTCTCAGTTAATACCAAAAGATTTATTTGGCATTCATCTTGAAACACTAATGGCATTACTGACACAGAAACAAGTCTGAATTCTCCTAGTAAGTTGGATGAGAGTCATTGATGTCTTCTGTCAGAGACAAGCCACTGGTGCTTTAAAATCCGTGGAAATAAATACGTTCTCACCACGGTACTATTAATCTACTCAGCCTTCTGAGGTCCTGGGAAGCAGATCTAGAGAGCAGAATGGAAATCTGTCAAGCGTTTCAGCAACAGCAGACTTGTAAAAGTATCGCCGCGTACTAAAAGTATACTGGCCTGTGTTCTGGGAAGAACTCTTGTCACTTTGTGTGATTATAAGTAAGGGGTGTTACAGTCACCTGGTACCCATCTTTTCCTTCAAAATTTCGAAGGTTTTTAGTTAGTTTCACCAAATTGAGGTTTTGATTGAAACATCCACATGCAGTCATTCGCGTTCTAGTAAAGAAAGGAGCACGAGTGGCAGTGATTATTCATAGAGCAATCGATTTTAAGTCTTTTGCAGTCAAAAAATTATTAAAATCATAGCAGCTGACCTTGAAAGTCTGAAGGATCCAACTATTTCTTTCTGTTGCTGATCCCCAACATTCTCATGAGGAACATGAGGAGGCTTCTATATGAAACTGAATGGGAAATTGAAAGGAGTAAAAATTGTGTATGTAAGATTAATAAATTGCAGGACTATCTTATTATTTGAAATTCAAGGCAAGAGTATTAAAAATCCTTCTAGGTGAAAGAATAGAAGCATAAAATGCATACAAAGCTCATTTAAAAAAAAACCTCAAACCTACCAAAAAAAATCCTCCCTTGAAAAATATCGTGATCACTTTGAGTCTGAATGCTATGAGATTTTTATCTGCTACTAGCAAATCCTGTGTGTTGAAGGCCAATTATCCAAGCAAAGACACTAAATTCAGAGCCTGAAAAGTGAGGTTACATGAACTGCGTGTTGCTCAGTTGAAAGAATGATATGACATGGTAGTAGCAGTGCTGGTTTCTGGGAAGGACAGTGTCCTGGTTTGAGTTAGAACAGAATTAATTCTATTCAGGGATTTTACTTTTCAGCTCAGTCTCTTCTAACTAACTGCATTCTCTGAATTTAGCAGCATGTTTTCACAGGCAGTGCCTGCTTCTAGCAGTGATAATGCTCCAGGTTTAGAGGATTGGTATGCAGACCAAGGTCGCTGCTGGATCTTGTGCACCATGTTGGGGGTGCAGAAAGTAAAAGACCACACCTGTGGGGAGGAGCGGACAGGACAGGGGACCCTAAACTGACCAACATCATATTTGGTATAAAGCTGAGGGATCATGAGGGTGAAGCTCTGTTCTTTAATGGCTGGCATCTGAGAAGGACTCTATCCCTTCTGGCCTTCATTCCCAATCCGTGTGTTCCTGAATCCAGCTCCAGAATCCAGCTCATGAATTCAGTTCCCATCTGCTGCTGGGTCCAATCTCGGATGTCCCCAGTGCCTGCTCCACAGCATCAGTGGTGACAGTGTCACAATTGCCATCAGGGGGAATTGGGTTTAATACTGGTTTTGTATATATTTTTATATATTCCATTTTATTACTATTATTTTGATTAAAGCTGTTCTAGCTTTCTTTTCTAATCGATAAGTGTCTGTCCCTTACTCCCTTTCTCTTCCCCTTTGGGAAGAGGGAGAGAGGTTAGCAGAGATTATCTGTTATGGGCCTAGTGGACAGCCCTGACCCTAAACCCGGACAAACAGTAAGAGCAGATTAATTAATCCTTGTTATTCTTGGAGTATAACCTGGCTACATGGTGCTGCTGTGAGATGTTTAACAGACACATTTTCTTTTAGAGGGTCTACAAGGGTGATCAGCACAATGGTTAGGAATGGTCAGCACAATTAGGAAACCTAAACATTGTGAGCATCTGCACTGAACTCGGTGAGACTGTATGTCTCAAAAATACCATGTATTGTCAGGCTTCTGGTTGAGGTACTTACAGTTGAAGGGCTATGAAGAAGTGCAGGAGAAAAAGCAGGTCAGGATTCCTTTTCAGTGGAGTTGTTGGCAGATTCTGGTGCTGCTCAGAAAACGTGAGCCTTTTTCTAGTGTACGTTTTTCAGTTTACAGAATTTAGGTAACCATTAAACAGAAGAACCAGTATTTGCGCTGATAAATATGTTAACATAGTCCTTGCAGAAACTGTGATTTGAAATATCCTTGATAGAGATTTGCTTAAATATCTGTTTTCAGGTAGACTATAAACAGGAGGCTGAAGTGTGGTAGAGAAAATCAAATAAAAAGAACGAAGGCAAAATAGACTACTTGTATTTGTTAGACACAAAGCATTCTGAAGGTCTNCTTCTTCCCAGGGTGTTTGTGCCTCGGTATTGCATTCCATTCTGTAGAACTGTGTCTCAGGTAGGCCGCTGCGGACTCATGTCAAGACGTTAGCCTAAGTTTCGGGGTACCTGATTGTCCAAGTCTCTGATGACAATGTTGAGACAATACTGTTCTTCGGACCGACTCTTGCAGTCTGCCTACAGCTGCATACACTTACACAGGTAATTTTTTGTTGTGGGTTTTTTTTTTTGAGAAGTATTGAAGTAACAGAGGAAACAATTTACCTCTGACTACAGATGTTACAGTGAATAACTCTTCAGTCAATTCATAGGAACATGCAGCTAATGAAAAGCCAGAAGTCCAAAACCTGATTTGTGACACAATATTCCAGAAAAGAAAAAAAAAAAAAAATCCCTTTCAGCCTGGAACCATCCTTGTTTGTTATTATTGTAGGCATCTGGGTGAAATTCAGATGAAAATGTATTCTATTTATGCGAAATTGACAGTTACTTCAGGATGCGCTTTTCCAGATGTTCAAAAGTGATCAAGTGGAAGTCAATTGCACTACAAGTTGAAAAGCCTCTTTCATCTTTTCTCTCATGTATGGTAAACTCCTTTATCTAAAGGTTTAGAACACGCGTTCCATTGTGGGATCATTCTGTTTGTGTATCTAATCTGTAACTGGCAGTGATAAAGTGTGAATAACAACATAATATGCTTATATACTGGTTCAGGAGTTACGTTTGAGGATTTAAAACTTTTCTTCACTATCTGCTTGCCTGAAACACTATTTCCAAGTGTTTTTCTCTTTTCTGAATAATTTTTAACTCTTAATGATCTTATTCAATGCCCAAACATACATCAACAAAAAAGGCATCGCAACAGAATAAATTCCGTCATGCCCAATTTATACAATCCCTCATACTTGAACTATTTCTTACTGTATACTAACGTAATTAAGTGCTCATCTGACATTATTTCATGATAACTGTATTATATAGTTGCTTAAAACAAGGTTTAAATAAATCAATTTGAAGCCTGTTCTCCAAAACCCTACAGTTGAAGATACTCTCTGTTCTGATGTATGCATTTGGTGATTTACACCCCCTGCTTCGCTCACAAAAAAAAGAGTTCTCTATCTTGCCTTCTTTCCATGCTGCTTGGAGTGGGAAGTTCTGCTTTTACCACCTACAAAACTGGAAAAAGTGTCTTCTCTGCAGAAGAGATATACACTTCCCCTATGCTTACGCTAATTAAATATTAAGTCTCTAGGATAAGACATTAGTTAGTTAGCCATTGTTTTTCTTCATACAGACCTCTACAGTTTCTGTATCCATTTTCCAAAGAAAGTGGAGATCTCTTTCTCAACTTGTTAATGCAGCTTCTTCATAGTAAAGGAATATAATATCTCTTTCAGAATTTCCTGCTCTAGACTGGTTTTCACTGAGAGAGCAGAACGGGAGATTCAATGAGGCAGCCCCCACCACTCAATTCCTTCTCATCTTGAGAATTTGGTCTAACGTAGGCCTGTTTTATCTGCATTACCTCTTCCATATTTAGAGATAGAGCATTTGAACTTCTCTTTTACTCCTTTGTCTCTAATCCTAGAAGTGTTTTTCTGCTGGTATTTAGTCATCATCTAGGGAAAAAGGTGTCTTTCCTCTCCCAACAGATATTTTGCTTTTCTGAATAAAAGTTTTGCTTTTTGGCAAAATGTTAGAGGTGGTGAAGTCATATTAGGGAAAAGAAAGGAAAAAGCGCCAAATTGGTATTTAACAATACAGTAAAAGAATGATTGCCTTCCTTGCTAGTACACAAGGGTCAGAGCAAACTTACCATTGTTATGATTTGTATTTTTAAAAAAAACTTATCTCCTTATTTCATTCTCATTTTATTCTCTCCATTGAAGACTGGATATTGAAAGATATTTATATGGACTTACTCAAGTTCATAATTTTTAAAGTCATCAGCCAAGGATGAGAAAAAAATCAACCCACAACCCCATCCCTACAGACTTACGCTGTTTACACACCAAATGAATTAATCCATCCAAACAAGAGTAGTCCTGTGATTCCATTTATATAATGAAGAGTTGCTAAGACAATTGGCATTAGTCATTAAAATTTCCAGTTAGTCTTAACAGGCCCTATTTTCACTAGGTAACATTTGGCTTCTCGTGAGTAATTAGACTGATAACATCGTCTAGTTGAAAAATTTACCAACTATCTCAATTTGAAATCCCTCAGAATCCCTCAAAGTAGGCATTTCTCTACCAAAATTTTGTGCAACCAAACAGTAGTGAAGGGATGTGCAAGTCAAAGCAGCAGCAATTTTCTTCACACAAATCACAGAAGCTACTGATACTTTCAAGATCGAATAAGCCTCCAGATCCTATATAATAGTCCCACTTAAGAAGCTGATATCCAGGGGTTTGCTCTGCTTCAGCCTAAGGGGGAGTCTGATCTTCTTCCTTGATCATCGATAGGAGTGCTCTAATAACTTGGCAAAAATAGAGTGGTAGAGCTGGAGGCATTCTTCTGCCAGTCTGTTGTACAGTGAAGGATTGAAATTCTTGGAAGCAATGAAACAAAAGAAAAATGTTGAACAAATCCTTTTGTCCAGTTATTGCTCTACTCTTTCAGAGGAAGAAGAATGAGATTTTTGTTTGTGATCTCAAGATTCCTTCTAGATTTTTAAATTATGAAGTCACTGGCTAAGAAACCATAGATAGGTATCGGCTTCCAGGTGAATCACAGAGGTGATTTTCTCAGAAGCAAGGAATGTATTTATATTTTGCTACAGAAATATAATCTTTCCAAATTTTGTTTACATTCCTACTTACCATTCCTCCATTTCCAAAAGGGACACCGTGAATACTTACCTTCAGGAAACACTTCCAGGCTATCTACCCCAATCCAGGCACATCCCTGATGCCAAGAGGTGGCACATGCCATGGTTTATCCGTACTGGATGGTATGTTAACCAGGGCTCAGGTAGCTTATGTCCGGACTACCAATTTTTTTTGTGATTTCTATCATAATATAGAAACTTGTCTTCATCTACTGTGTAGTTAAGGTATAAACTGTAAAACTAGAAATTGTAATTTTAGATTCTACATATGTAGAATGTTTATATATAAAGCTTATATATGGCCAGATGCCTAACTGTTATGAGTGACAAAGATATGTTGCTGTGGATCTAGTCTTTTGCATTATGCAGGATCTTGATTCTGTGTAAATATGAATAAAAAAAGATTAATTTAAAAAAACCCTTAGAAAATATAACTATTTCCATAACTCACAGATATCTTGTGAGATTAAATGACCTGGATATAGCTCCGTGCTCAGAAAAAAACAGCAAAAATAGGTCTCAGACGGAATTGTTCGCTTAAACACTTAAACATTTGCTAAGAGAAAACCAGTTGGTAAATAAAAGGGGCCCCATACACAATAACAAGCCCCTACAAACCATTTAAATACAATTTGTGCATGTGAAAGGGCCTAGAGCCATATCTACACTTAAAATTGGGATGTAAAAAAATCTGATCTAGTACTAAATAAGTAGACTCAGGTGTTAGGAATCTGATTTACTCATATGCCATCTGTTTCTATGTTTTGCACTAACTAGTTTAACTGCTGTTTCTATAGCGTAAAGAAACTTCAGCTATACAAAAATCATACAGTACCATTTATACCCTGTATGTTCAATATGAAAATATTATTTTAAGTTGTTTGTTTTGGTTTTTTTTAAAAAAGAGGAGTATCTAAATGCATCTATAACGACTTTCAAGTTGGTTTTAATACTGGAGGTCAAACCAGGTATCACTAGCAATAAAAACGTACGCTCTTGTGGTGGCTGGAATGGACTCTGATGCTTCCAACAGTGCCAAGATATAAGACTGAATTCCCCTTTAGGTGACTTTAAGTTCAGTCATTTTTCAGATCTGATCTTTTTTTATGGTCAGTCTCTTCAGGAACATTCCAGGACAGAACACGAGCTTTTTCATCACCTTGATTTTATTTCTGGGACATTGCTTACAAAGGAGATTCAATAAGCTGAGGTGGGCTGACAGAGTGTTTTAGCTTGTCTTAAGGTAAGGGAGCCCATGAGCATAGTGGGAAGTACAGGCTGGAGCTGAAGTTTTCCAGCTCTGAACACTTGCAGGATTGTCTAGACAGAACCTAGAAAAATATAGCGCAGAAGCAGTGTACGTGAGAAGTAAATTCAGTTAAAAGTTTGGCCACAAGGGTACTGCTGCCTGGTTAATGTCATTCTGCCTGGCAATCCAATCTCAACCAGGTATGTGGTTTCCACAGCAGTTCTGACTGATAGGGTTTCTTGGCAAGTCAGTGACAGGGAAACTGCTCTGAGTCTGTAGGCTTACAAACATAGAATCATAGAATGGGTTGGGTTGGAAGAGACCTTAGAGATCATCTAGTTCCAATGTCCCTGCTATGGGCAGGGACACCTCCCACTAGAGCAGGTTGCTCAAGGTCCCATCCAGCCTGACTCTGAACACATGCAGTGATAGAGCATCCACAACAGGGCAACCTGTTCCAGTGTCTCATCACCCTGAGATTGAAAGACTTCTTCCTAATCTCAATCTACCCTCTTCCAGTTTGAAGAGGGTAGATTAGCCCTCATCCTATCACTACAAGCCCTTGTAAAAAGTTCCTCCCCAGCTTTCTTGTAGGCCCCCTTCGGATACTGGAAGGCCACAAAGAGGTCTCCCCAGAGGCTTCTCTTCTCCAGGTTGAACGCCAACTCTCTCAGCCTGTCCTCATAGGAGAGGTGCTCCAGACCTTTGATCACCTTTGTGGCCCTCCTCTGGATCCAGTCCAACAGATCCATGTCCTTGTGTTGGGGGCTTCAGAGATGGAAGCAGTACTCCAGGTGGGGTCTCATGACAGTGGAGTAGAGGAGCAGAACCACCTCCCTCAACATGCTGGCCATGTATCTTTTGATGCAGCTGGGGATAAAGTTGGCTTCTGGGCTGCACTCGCACTTTGTTGACTCATAGAACCATAGAATCATAGAATCACAGAATGGCTTGAGTTGTAAGGGACCTTAAAGATCACGTAGTGTTGAGCTCATCATCAACCAGCACCACCAAGTATTTCCCTTCAGAACTGTTCTGGATCCATACTCCACCCAGCCTGTATTTGTGCTTGGGATTGCTTCACCCCGGGTGCACGACCTTGCACTTGACCTTGTTGAACTTCATGAGGTTCGCATGAGCTCACCTCTCCAGCCTGTCAAGGTCTCTCTGGATGGCATCCTTTCCTTCCAGTGTATTGACTGCAGCACCCAGCTTGGTGTCACCCACAAACTTGCTGAAGGTGCGCTCAGTTCCACTGTCTATGTCACCGACAAAGATGTTCAACAGCAGCGGTCCCAGTGCTGATGCAAACATACAAACGCATTCTAACAGGGAACCTGCAAACTCTGAGCTACATCATGGTTTCTTTGATCAAATGTGCTACACAGACCTCAATCTGAGACAGAGCTGTCTAGTCCAAAAGCTATAAAGTTTGCTGACAGAACGCAAGGTAGACTCCCACAGGAACCCAGCACGGCAGCAGCCAGACTTCTGTGAAAAGTCTGCTTGCTTATTGCTGAAAGTTAATCTCAATCGATAATGCAAGATTTCAGCTTTAATGAACTGATATTTTTCACAAAAAAAAATAAACAAGCAATCCTCCCCAAAAAGCATTTTCACTAAAAAGTTTATGAAAAATTCTCTGAGTGACCTGTAGAATATCAGGATATCTGTGTACCTTTTCCCCGTGGTAACAGCAATAAAAAAATCCACTCTTTTTTTTTTTTATCATTTTTTCAAGTTTACCTCCTCATAAAGCAAATGTTGCAGGTAAAGGATGATAAATTGTTTATGCATATAGTACATCAAGTATAAGAAATAACAACCTCATCTGAGAATCCAGGCAGGAATATAGTATGAATAAAGTAAACGGAATATAAGCAAAATGTGTCCAGTATTCAGTTTTCACCAAACTTCATTGAGCTTTTTCCACCCAGCTTTTAGAACATACAGTTATGACAAAAACAGTTGTATTCAGGAAATGGTCAATGGTTTTATATATTATCCATTTCTCTCCATCCTAAATCAGATTTATAGTAGTTCTTCTTATTTCACAGGAAGAACCGAGAAAATATTTCGCCTTGTGAATTTGTGAAATTTATATATTAGTGTACAAAAGTTGAATTAATGAAAGGAAGCAAATCGAGACATCAAACTACTTTAACAAACCACTTGCCCCAACACTGAAAATGTTTTACATTTACACAAGACTTCACCACTGCTATTTATAAGAAATGAAAAGTTGCCTTCAGCTCATTGAATGTGTCTGTCCAGCACTGGCATTGTAATAAAATACTGAAGTTTCCTCTACAATGAAAATCACACCGTAGTATTTTTTTTTTCTGAGTAATATTCTTCCCTTTCTCAGAACTAAATATTTACACTCTTCATTAAGAAATTGTCAAAAAGTAGTCTGAACAGGCTATGTGTTCGGGGAATGCTGTTTCTTTCAGTCTTTAATGTGGTCTAATCTTGCAACACATCCTGGGTGTAAAATAAGGCCTGAAAACACAGGTCTTTGCACATGAAACATTCAGACAAGGTGACCGTAGTATTTTTTAATTTAATCCCTCTTTATGAAGGGATTAAATGTAAATCCAATTTTCATTTCCAGCTCCTAATTATCAATACAATATTCTGCTTGCATAACAATTCAAAGATTAGTAGAAGCAGAAGAGAGAAAATACGTGTTAAAATACTCTGTTTTTCATTTTCTGTGGACTGTATCATGCCAGTCCACTGACTGCGAGGTGTCTCGAATTACTACATGTGGCAGTGATTAAAGAAGTCTATTACCATTAGGAGCACCAACAGAGCCAGTAATATCTGAGATGTTAACTCAAAGAAAACAAACAAACCAACCAAAAAAAGGAACCAATTTTTAACTCCAAAGTTTCTGGGGAACTGTGAGACTACAAACTTCGCTAATATGGACATACCTTGCTGGTGACATTGCTGTAGAATAAAATATAAGCTGCTAAATTCAGAATCAACTACCTATCCTTGTACTCCTACTTCATGCACTAAGTGTTTGTAGAGTCCTAACTGTGTTCATATGAATTAAATACTCCAGGACAGGTGTCGCTTTTTTTTTTTTTCTCTACCTGCCTCTTATCAGTTAGAAATTGTTTTCCCTTTGGAAATGTCCTTGCAAATAACCACTGTGTTAAAATAATTCAATATGAAAAATGCAGATGTAGTCATGAAAACAAAAGAACGGTTGTTAAGAATGAAGCAAAAAAAAGTAAAATTTCTATAAGACTATCAATCTGAAAATCTCTACTATTAGAAGGAACAAGTATTCTGCTGCATATCTAGCAACCCAGGCCTTCCACTACTGTCCTAAATTTATTCTGCCCCTTTCTCCTCTGATATTTTTGCTCTTCCAAGATTTCTGAATTCTGAAAGCAGGAATAATTGCATCCCATCTTCCTCTTCCTGTTCCTACCACAACATTTCATGTCTTGCCAGCTGTGACCTGTTTGATCTAAAAGACATTTAATTCTAACTCTCCTAGGAATCAAACATAAAAGTCTTCAGGCTGAAGTATCCTCAACTGAGATACAAGAAACTGGCATTTGGTATCTACTTTAGATTGTTCGGTTTTACTTAAGGATAGTGGTTACAGGGTCGAATAGAGAGGTCTCTAGCTATAGTTTCCTATTAAGAACAACAGTTGCCTCAAAATGCATCTTCCTACCTTCTCTCTCAATAAGCTATTCTTGTCCCACGTCTACTTTCTGATTTGCTATAATGACCAGAATTTTCATGTGACTTTTTCTGATAAGGAGCATCCATCCAAATCCTGTTATTTTTTAAAAATGTAGGAGCAATTACTTCCTTTGACTTCCTCCCAAATGTATTTATTTGCTTGACAAATTGGAATGTATAACAAAATAAACCAGTTATCCCATAAGATCTACTTACTTCCCATGGTATGGTATATCCAAATAAACATAAGGAAGGGTAATCAGAAAAGCTGACAATGCAGCCACATTCCCTCTGTGAGTTTTTCCTATTAGCATCTATCATTAACATACATGAAAGCAGAAATTTAATTTTTACATGCTTCTATATCAAATCATATTTTTCTAGTAGAACTTACAAATGTTTTTTTTTTATGAATCATGCTTAAATATTTTCTTTTTCCCCCTTGAATCTGGCTGAAATGTATTCTGGTATGTAAATAGAAGATTTGCACAAACTGAATATATACGCAGCAGATGAACAAACTACTTTCTAGTTTATTTTCTGGGGCTTGATCGCTGTATTTTTATGTGCATCACATTTTTAATTCCATCTTTATTTTTAAAAAAGGCTACTCGCTTTCATTGGGAATAGCTGAAGGAGTATAGAAGAGGCTGTGTTAATTGACTGCTTTAGAGATGAAAAGTCACACATTTTAATTACCTTTCTGGTACACGCTCAGTTCTTTCCTATACTTAACTTTTTGTGCGATCACAGAGCTAGTGATGGAAAGTATTCTCAATTTAGAATAATGTAGCATTAGATGCTGAGAGCACAGTCAGATACAGGAAACAGTCTCAGTTAGATGTTCTGCAGAAATAGTATCCTAGCAGATTTCACTTCATATTGAGCAGCCTGGCCAGAAGGATGTCTTTGTAGCTATTTTGAGCTTTTATTTACCACTAGTTTGCTTTGCAGTGTTTCCACAACATATTGTTCATTTCTGCTTTTTTTTGAAACATTAAAATCTGGGAGTGGTAACCTCTAATAGAGCTCTACTATTGTGTTGGGACTCCTAGATAATTAGTAGAAGGAGTCACCTCCAGAACTCAAAAAAAATTCTGATTTAAGACAAAATTGCTTTTGCACAGCTAATAGAGAAAAAAATTAATTGTCTAGTTAATACCTATTGGAGGGAAAGCAATAACTATTGGAGCTATGTAGAGAGTTGGGATTGTTCAGCCCGGAGAAGAGATGTCTCTAGGGAGGCCTTATCGCAGCATTTCAATTCTTAAAGAGGACTTACGAGAAAGATGGGAACAAAACTCTTAGTAGGGCCTGTAGTGATAAATCAAGGAGCAGTGATTTTAAACTGAAAGAGAGTAGATTTAGATTGGACATAAGGAAGAAATTTTTTTTACAATGTGGGTGGTGAGACACTGGAATGAGTTGCCCAGAGAAGTTGTAGATTCTCCATCATTGAAGTGTTTGGGGTCAAGTTGGGGCTTTCAGCAACCGGATCTAGTGAACAATGTCCATGCTCATTGTAGGTGGCTTGAACTAGATGATCAAAGGTCCCTTCCAACTCAAATTATTCTACGATTCTATGAAAGAGAAGACCAGTTGTGCCAGAGGTGTGGAGGAAAACGTTAAAACATATGATGGATGCATTCTCTATTCTCATTTGAGTTTTGACGTATTTTTGAAGTAGTCAAGGAATCTTACTGTAGATTTTTATATGCTTCAGCTGACAAGGGATGAATTGGGTCAAGTATTATTAATTCAGAAACTGAATTAATAAGTTAACAAGGAGTATAACTGAAAAAGCAAAGGAGTAAAAGATGTTGCATGTTTCCTGTTTAATATACAACACGGTTAAATTTGATGTAAGTGTGTTATGACTGAGTAGAGACAGAGAATCAGGGGCTGTAAAGTAAAAGTTAATGTTGTTTTTTCACAGACACAGGCAACCCATATGTAAGAGTATGAAAGTGCACTCCTTATGTTTCAGTGTTCTGATATGCATGGATTTGTGATAACTAGAGCAGAACCAGAAATGACAACTGTTAGTAGTCCACTACAATTTGATTGTTAATGAAATTATGTGTGTTCATACAATCAGTATCTCTCTGCATGATTTGAAAAGATACAAATGATATTGCCTGTATAGGTAACCCTGTGAACATTTCCTCTCCACAATATTAATTGTTAATCACTAATCATGTCAAAGTCATAGTCTCTGATCTGAGTTGAACAAGAGCAATGAAGAAGAACTTTAAGCTGTTTGCCCAAACTTGGGCTCCACAGGAGTTGAGCTTTTGTTGTTTGTGAAGACCCAATTCATGACTGATGAATTGAGAGCTTAAGCTTCAAGAAGTAAAGCCCCGCAGAAGCAAAGCTCTTCTCATATTCTAAGTGTTTCCAGTCTGTTTCTTTTTATCCGCAGAGTATTCTATCACTCTATCAATCTGTCAATCCAGAAGGGAAGACAGACATAGCCCAAGCAAGTAGACTTGCAAAATTCTGTGATTCTGTGAATTTGACTCCACTTTAACCAGTGGAATTACTCACTGGGGCCAAATGGAAACTATACATTTTGTTTTCTTTGGGCATCTTTGGGCATAGTTTCAAACATTTTCAAGCTACACAACATGTAAGGTTCCAGTAGAAAATGCTAACACATGGGTAGTCTCTTTTGCAACTTCTGTTTTATGTCAGTCTTGCTTTTGTTTGTTGACTGTTTTCAGAAAAAGACGTTTGAAGTCTGTAGGCACATATTTATGTGTGGAAGAGAGACGTCAAACAACAAGCACTTTATTCTCCAAATTACTGGAAATGTGTAGGCTAAAAAACCAACAAATTGCAAACAGGTGGGCTTGTGTAGTTAAGAGGGGGAGGCAGACATCAGACCTTGATGGCATGGAACTAATCTCAAACAAAGACAGCAGGAGTCTCAAGATAAGAGACAATGGTAGATTTCTGTTTTCATATGTAAAGTCAAGAGTGACAAACAATTAGCCAATCATTTACTTTACTGTAGTTTCTTCTTTGTTATTTTGTATATAAAACTCGACCTATTTCTCAAAAGGTGTGCTAGCTTTGTAAATTATAGCCTAGCACCCTTTTCTGTGCAGAACTGGAATGAAACAAATAGCTCAACTCAGTATGGCAATTGGTTTTTGCACACCAGGTAAAGAATCCAAATTTGGGACAACAAGGAGACTGGCTTAGTTACAAGGTTCTTCTTGGGCCTTAGTGGCTATTAGAATCAAAAGAAAGAAAGACGTATACCAAGATAACCTGCAGTCAAGTCAGAGTGCGGACTTTAACTATCCAATAGCTTTAGATGAAGATATCATCAGAGCTGGAAGTTTTAAAAGAAGAGTTTTGCTGTTGATTAATTGGTTTGACTAATCTGCTAATTTTGGCAGTTCATGAATTTTCAGCTTGGTAATGCAGGTAAGACTAAGGCTTTGTCACAGTGATGTTATCTTTCTAGCAGAAATATCACTGAAAATCTTATTTACCTCATCTTCTTATAAATATCTTTAACTTCATTAGATCTTAGTAAGAATCATATTTCTGTTTTAGAAGATTCTAAGCACCCTTGCTTTGCATATAAAAGTCTTTCAGCTTTAGCATTCCTGCCTGATACTTTAAAAAAAATCTTCAATATCTAAATAATCATGAAAGAAAGAACTGTTCTACCTTTGCAGATCTGTAGATACAATGCACACAAAGCATTTAATTACTCATGCAGCAAGGTCAGCAAGAGGTTATCAAAGTAGATAAGTATATTTAGAAGCAAAACATTTGTGCTGCTGCTGAGGTACAATCAACCCTCTTTCTTTAGGGTTCTAGAAAAAGATTGATCAAGTTTCTTTACATGAGATAGAGGTCTCATTTTTGAAAAGGGCACAAAGAACATCTGGTTTTCAACAAAGCAGGTTTCAAATTAAAAAACCACAGAATATATAAGAAATAGATTTTCATTGAGCAAACTCTTGCAATTCCAAACATATCCTGCTTTTTGTTTGAATGAAATCAAGTTCTTTTAAAGTTTTAAATCAAACAGAGACAGAGGGAAAGTGTTGTAGCATAATCATTAATCTTGGAGTCAGGACAGTCGCTTAGGATCCCCAAAATCAAATACCTTCTTTAGGCTAGTGTATTGTAACAGACACTCTTAACTTAGAAATGAGACCATTAGCAGTTGATGTGGAAGACCCATTTATGTAGCGTCTGCTCCAAAGCAGAAATTCAATTGTGCTATCTAGTTTGAGTCTGGTTTTTTCCTAAAATCATAGTAATGAGTTGAAAAACAAATGCAACAAAAAGAGGCTTCAACAGGAAAAAAAAAAACAAACCACAAACCAAAATGAAATACAACAGGCCAGTCTGAACCAGAAAATGTTTAGATTTTAGTTTTGACAAATTCACAGTTTCAAACAAAAAGAAATATTTTATGCATAGGTTTTACACCACTGCGAAAATTCTGACTGTTTTTAATTCCAAAGATATGTTCTAGGGTCTTGTACCTGGACATTATTTGCTGGATTTATAGGTGTGTAGGAAATAGGATAGAAACTTTTTTTAACTCTCAGTTACTGGGATAGACCAGAGGTGTCCTTAGGTTTTCTCAACTACCTTGAATGTTTCATTTCCTGAAGAAAGCAACTGGTCTAGATGCCAATGGAGAAATCTGGGAAAACTAAACAAGAATATTCTAGTACTCAGTGAACTTACTTTTTTTTCCCAGAAACAAATCAGTTGGCTTAAAAGATGGTATTTTTATCAAAGGGAGAAGAAACTTCACCAGACAGAGAAGCAGAGTAAGATACAATTCGTAATTCCCAAAGTTTAATTATAGCAATTTTACAGTTTTCCTCTCCCTCATTGAGTCAGCTGCTGGTTCAGCTGGTTTGACTGCAACTTTAATCTACTATCTAAGAATATTAACCTTACTGGGTAGAAAGATCAGATTTAAGTTCCAGTGATATGGTAGTGTGATTGTTCCCGTTAGCTGCTTCTTGCTTGATTAGCCACTTCCTCTTTTTTTTACATTGCTTCTTGCATCACTAACTGACTGTATCTCATGCAACTTCTTGACTCACCAGCTATGCCAATGTTGCTTCTTGTTTACCATGCTAGTTACCATGCTAGTTAAATCACAAAATCTTTGTTTTGTTAACATTTTCTGTTAATGCAGTTCCTGAAAGAATGAACACAGTGATGAAGGTTGTGGCAGTCTGGGGAGGTCCCCACTGACTGAAAAAGGGGAGAAATAACCCCCATTTTCAAAAAGGGAAAAAAAGAAAGACATTTAGCTACAGGCCAGTCAGTCTCACCTCCGTGCCCAGTAAGATCATGGAGCTCTGAAGGCTCTGCTAAGGCACATGGAAAATAAAGAGGTGATTAGTGGCAACCAGCATGGCTTCACTAACGGCAAATCATGCCTGACAAATTTGGTGACCTTTTACAACCGAGTTACCGTGTCAGTGGATGTGAGAAGAGCAACTAATGTCACCTACATGGACTTGTGCAAAGTGTTTGACACTGTCCAGCATGACATCCTGGTATCTAAATTGGAAAGGCATGAATTTGATGGATGGACCACTCACTGCATAAGTAACTGGCTGGATGATCACTCTCAAAAGGTTATGGTCAATGCCTCGTCTGTAATTTTCTACCATATACCTACTCTGTAGCTGTATGTTCCCCCAGCACCTGTCTGAAACATCCTGGTGGGTGACACATTGTGATACTGAGACTTTATTTACAAGTACGTTAGACAACCTGTTTTCTGTACAGTGATATAATTTCTTTCTATTCATATCACAAATGGAGTAAGGAGACTACGTTATCCAGTACATGCCAAGATTAAATGAAACCTAGTGCTAAATTATTTACAGGCAATCTGGTTTGGGCATTGGTGATGGAAGCTAAGTCTGTCCTGAAATTCCCTCATTCAGTTTAGATGCTTGGTATAAATTCTAATATATGTTCTAGGTTGTAAACAGTAATTTTCTCCTACTCATTTCACAAGTTATAGTCATATAAATTTGCAAAGCAAGAAAAAACAGCCACTGTATAGACTTTTTTTTTTCTTTGAAACCAGTAAAAAAGCTGAAAACAAAACTTATGTTCTGAAGCATGCGGAAGAAAAAACACAATACATTCATTAATGTGAGTGCAAATGTAAAACACAATGAACTTATTTCATACAGATGACTTTGTTTCACATCACATAGCTTACTTGTCTTAAAAAAAAAAACAACAAAAAATTCCCATTCAGCACATCTGCTTATTCAGGTTGTACATTCCCAAACTAGCGTGATTTACATCTTAATGAAGTTTCCAATTTTATTGAGTGACATGGACTCTAATTAGATTCTGCCTGTAAAAGAGGAGTGTCAAGTATTAAAAGTAAGGCTCTGGAAAATTAGCCTAAATAAAACTTTACTAAACAGAACATGCAATTACAATAAATATCAGACTGCTTCAATTGTTATCTCTAGATTTTTATTATTTTATTTTCTTATGAAGACATGAAGAGTCAACAACTGGACTATTAGCGTATTATTGATAACATTCAAGTATTTTCTTGTATTATATGGTGCAAATGATGGTATCCAGTTTTAGTGGTATCAAATATGAAGCAGCCCTCTGGAATGACTTATTATTAAGAGAATCTGAAATGTACAGGATTTGATTAACAAATTTAATATGCAACATGTTTAACAGTATCGTGGGTGTCTGCTGCAGACTGCTTGATTGGGAAGAAGTAGATGATACCTTCTTCATACAATTGGAAGAAGTCTTATGTTTGTGGGTCCCAGTCCCTTTTTCAGAGAACTGCTTGGAAGAATCCCATGGAATATGGTCCTGGAGAGACAAGGAGTCCAGGAGAGATGGTTGATTTTCAATGATTACCTCCTCCAAGCTCAAGAATGGTCCATCTTGACTTGCAGGAAATCGAGCAAAGGTGGCAGGAGGCCTGCATTATTGAACAAGGAGCTGCTGACATCTCAAACATAAAGTGTATGAGATATGAAAGCATGGTCAGGTGATCTACAAGGAATATAGAGACACTGTCCTAGTGTGAGGACTGGAAAAAAAAGAACATGCCACTGCTATCTTCAAAAAGGATCAAGACAAAGAATCTTGGGAGCTACAGGGCAATCATTCGAAACCCTGGAAAGCTGATGGAAGAAATTTTCCTTGTAACCATTTCCAAATATATGAAGGACAGGAAGGTAACTGGAACAGTCAGCATGGATTTATGAGGAGTAAGTCATGCCTGACCAACATTCTGTAATGAGACAACTGGCTTGGTACATTAGGAGAGAGCAACAGATATTTTTATCTCAACTTTAGTATGGCTTTTAACTGTCTCCCGTAACATCCTAATTGACAATCTGATGAGGTATGGACTAGATAAATGAACAGATAAGTGGATTGAAAACTCACAAACTGTGAAGCTCAAAGGGTTGTAATCAGTGACAAAAAGTCCTCAACTGGCTGGAGAATTGGGCTGACAGGAACCTCACAAAGTTCTTCAAGGCAACATGCCAAGACCTGCATTTGGGAAGAATTAATCTCATGCACCAGTACACACAGGGGAAGAACCAACTGGAAAGTAGCTTTTCAGAAAAAGACCTAGGAGCCCTAATAAATAATGAATTAACATTATGTTCATGGTATTTTTTTTGGAAAAAAAAAAAAAAGGGGAAATAACCCCCAAACATTAGTGTGCCCTCGTGGTAAAGAAGACCAACAGTATCCTGGGTACATTTGGAAAAGTGTTGCCATCAGGTTGAGGGAGGTGATCCTTCCTCTCTAAGCAGTCCTGGTGAGGCTACATCTGGAGTATTGGTCTGGCTCCCAGTCTGGGTTCCCCAATACAACAGAAGTATGGATATACTGAAATAAAGGTCCACAAAGATTATTGAGGGAATGGCATATCTGACATACAAGGAGAGAGTGAGAGAGCTGGGACTGTTCATCCTGGAGAAAAGAAAAGTAAGGCTGATCTCATCAGCATGTATAAATACCTCTTGAGGAACTGGGGAAAAGAGTCAGACTTTTCTCAGTGGTGCCCAGTGCAAGGAGACGAGGCAATAGACAAAAGTCGAAACACAATTCCATTTAAACAACTCTTCTTCATCCTCTTTTTCCTCTAAGATTGTTCAAATACTAGAGCGGGTTGCCCAAAGTGGTTGTAGAGTTTCCATCCTCAGAGGTATTCAAAACCCAACTGAAGAAAGTCCTGGGTAACCTGTTCTGATTGACCCTGCTTTGAGCAGGGGAGAATGATCCCCAAAGGCTGCTTTCCAAGTTCAGCTATTTCATGATTGTTTTCATATATTTTCCATTTCCCACCAAGTCCTTTTTTCATACCCCACCTTTTTATAATAGCTTATCTTTAACAGGGAATGATATTGTTTTATCTCCACAGCATGTATTTTATATTGCCAGGAGATCCTGATGCCGGGATCTCCAAATCTGCAAAACCGATAACATTAGATTTATACAGGAAATAGCACATGAAATATCTCTGAATCAGTATCAGTAACTTAAGCCTAAGAACCCCAGCCCTGTAAGGTTTCTTCACTGTTTACTTCCATTGTGGATTAGCTGATTTCAGTCTCAATTATAGTGTCAGGAACTACATAGCGTTGGGATGGAACGAGACAACAATTTGTGCTGGAAAACTACAATCCTCCATTCACTTGAGTCTGAAAAGATCAACAGTTTGTCCAAGTCTTGTATACCACCTCAGTCTAGCTCACAAGTATTACTTCCATTTTGCTGAAGCAGCATAAGCGTTTGTTAAAATTTTCTGTCCACCAGACACAACACTCTTATAGCAAATAATATTATTGTCAGACAGTCATCCAGCTTTTTACAGACAAATTTGCAAGTGTAGACCTGAGTATAGGAGTTTCATAGATGCGTTTTGCAATGTTCATTAGATGCTTGAAGAAATAGAGCTATTTTATAAGCATTAATGTGCAACAGTGTATTGCAGTAATAGTACTGATACACATTTTGAGCACTCATTTTTATTGAATATTGCTAAAGAGATCCTATGGCAGTGTCTTTACAGTGTTGCAAAATGGGAAACTATATGGAGAATTATTTCACTCCAGATCTATATTGTTTGCTGCTACAATAGTAAGAGAGAGAGCAGTAAAAAGTGACCAATCATTAAAGTATATGGACCAAAATAAATGCAACTGTGCTGAAAACATGGCTATTTTCAGCTAAAGTGGTAACCTGCCATCTTCAGTTCCTCTGAACTTTGAGGCCATATTTAAACCTCTCTAAATCAAACTTTATAAATCCCTAGTTCCTATTTGCAAGAAATTCGTGTAAGTTGAGACTCCAGAAATCAAAAAAAACCAGTCAAAAGCAATAGTAATTCCAGTTCTCTGCCATAATAGAACTACTTATGGAAAACACCAGCTAATGAATACAAGGGGCATTTTTCTCTTGTCTGTGACTTCTCAGTATAATGAGAACCTTAACTGAATCCATATTATTTTTTTCCTTTCCTTTGATTTGCTTTCACACACACAAACATGCAAAGCCCTTTCTGTCTTGTGTTACGTTGACTCTGAGTGTGGCTCAACAGATTGTAGTCACTCGTATGTGTGCTCTACAATAAGCAAGGACAATGAATGGAACAGTTTCACAGTATCTGTATATGCAGAATGGTTTATTTCATGGACCTCGCTGGTACAACAACAGAATTTAAATCAGGAAAGGGAGGGGAATCTATTCTCTTGAACTTAAACGCTAACAAATGGAATTCATCTGTATACCTATAATAAGTAACAGCTGAAAAATAAATCTTAGGCTTCTCTTTACACCACTGGTGTCCCTTGCCATGGATTCCAGTAATTCTGACAGTTTGAGCCACTGACTCAAAAGAAACTGAAGCATAATACCAGATCAATTCAATCATTTACTGACTAACCCTTCAGATACGTTGAGTGATAGATCAGATTAAATTCCCCAAGTACTTTCTTTGGAATGCACCACATGAGAAAATCGTAGGTTGATCAAAGAGGCCTTCTGCTTTTTTTGCTCTCATTCTCTTATTACTCTCTCTAATTCACCTGAGGCCACATGCAATATAGTTGTTAATTGTCCACGTGTCTTTGCTCGGCATGAGAATAAAAGAAAAGGTATCCAGGAAATCCTGTGTGTGTTGACTACAATTCTACTGCTATCAGGCAAGTGTGCACCCAGGGAATTATTCCTCCGGATATTTTCAGGGCTAGTATCTATCTCTTTCACATTGTGTAGTGACTCCATTGCTATATTTTGGCTTGGCCTTCATTTGCTATTCTTGGCATACAGAACAGGAAGTGAAAATCTATGGTCTTGAAAATTTTTGCATAAAAATGTAGAATTCGATAATGTCTTTTCAGGCTGTTTTTCAAGTCACAGAATTGCTGGAGTTGGGAGTGACCTCTAGAGATCATCTACTCCAACCTTATCCTCCAAAGCCCTGCTTAATCTAATCTAAGGCCTTCTTGTCAACAGAGAGTTGAAGCAGATGCTCTCCGGAGGTTTCCTTCCAAATTAGACTTGTAATTCTAGAATTCTAAGATGGATCATGAGAAATTCCACTTAAAATTAAGGAAGAAAACTTTTTCTCTGTGAGGTGATTAAACACTGGAAAAGAGTGTGAGATCAACATCTTCAATACTCAGCTGGATATAACCCTAAGCAACAGCTCTAACTGGTTGTAATTCAAGTAAGAGATTGGACTAGGTGATTTCCAGAGGCCCTTCCAACCTAAATATTCCTGTGATTGTAGTGCTAAAGAAACCTTTAAAGCTCATCTAGTCCCCCCCCCCCCCCTGCAGTGAGCAGGACATTTTTAACTAAATCAGGTTGCTCAGAGCCCTGTCCAACCTGATCTTGATTTTTTCCAGGGATGGGGCATCAACCACCTCTCTGGGCAACCTGGGCTGGTGTTTTACCGTGCTCACTGTAAAATATTTCAGCCTTATATCTAGTGTAAATCTACCTTTCTTTCTAGTTTAAAACCATTGCCCCTTGTCCTGTCACAATAGGCCTTGCTAAAAAAAAACCTCTCCTGATCTTTCCTATAGGTCCCCTTTAAGTACTGAAAGATCACAATTGGTGCCTAACGTAGGAGATTCATCATCTTACAATGAAATGGAAAAGGGGAAAAGTCAAGTTAAATTTATAGACAATAATGTAGAAATTGATAATAAAATTTTGTATTGTCATCATTTTAGTTGCTTCCTTTGTAGTCATAGCAGATTCTTCAGGAACTGCCTGTCGATGTTTATACAACACAGAAGCAAATCAAAGGCAGCAGCATTTTTACATGTCTTATTTATAAAGTAGTCCTAAACATAAAAATGTTGGTCCAAAATGGCACTTATACCTAATAATCGCAGCATTAAATTACTGGAGAAAAAAAAGCATTTAACTAGCTTAATAGCAGCCTGTCCAACTGCACACAAAGAGAAGCTCAGAATTGTTTAGGGCTTTTTTTTTCTTTTGGTTTGGTTTTTTTTTTCCCCATCTACAATGCTGTATTACAGCATCCTGCAGACAGTTGAAGCATCTCTTGCTGTGACAAGTTATTGATCTTGTTTTCCTCTGAGAACCCTCACAACTCAAACTACAGCTTCCTGAAATCTACAACTGGAGTAGTAGTACTTTGCAACGGATACATTACGAAGAAATTCGCTCTCCAGTGTTTAGCAAAAAAAAAGGAAATTATTATAGTATAAATGTGTGCAGTTTTGTCTGGGAAGAGTAAAAATGGTCTAAAGTTTAGCGAGCCTATTCAGCCCTACAGGTTGTAGTAAAGACTGTACTGTACACTGAGTGATTAAGGAACTAATGGGTTTTCTTTGTGTATATTGTGAGTAGCATAGAATGTCCTAAAATCAAGAGCTGACCGTTTAACTGTGGATCAGGGTTGCACTTCCCACCTAGATTGGAAAATATCTGTCATTCTTTACTTGTAAGCTCCTACAGCAAGGATATGTTGGCCAAATAGCCAAATCTGTTGGTTTATTTTCAGGATCCTTCCTTTCTCTGCTAGGTCTATGCTGCTTATGAAAAAGCTAGTTACAGAAGATAATAAAAGTCACATTATTACTTCTTATACTAGAAGTAGCACAGTTGTCTTCTTTTTGTAGTCCATTTGTCTTAAATCTTTGACTTCAATCAGCAGATTGTTGTGGGACACCACAATGGAAGTGCCACATCACATACATAAAAGAAACTGCTGGCAGGATTCAGGTTAGGGCAGAGCTCTGAATGTCAAGCAGCACCTCTCTGAGAGCGTCATTTTTGCTAGCATTGGTATCTCCCCTTTCAAACTCTGTGTGTGCATGTGTGTATTGATGACCTTCACTAAGAGAATAAACGATAAATCAACATCAGGACACAAAATATTTAGCCTCTTTTAAAATCGGCAGTATTGCCGTTGGTATGAAAGCTCTAACTATTCCGTTTTCATTTGTTATCTTGAAAATGAATATATAGATGTACACACATATACACACAGGTGCACAGACAGAGTAAGAGAACTGCATGTCCATTACCGTGGAGCATGGAAAAGAGACTTGCGCTTCACAATTTCTCCATCCACAGAGATAAACTACAAAAGTAGTAGTAAGTAGAAAATACCAAAATACATGTGGACTTTCCCTGAATTCTTTGAGCAATCTCACTAAAACTAAATGTAAGTGTATGAAATAACCGTTAGGCTAATAGTAAGATTAATAAAAGACAAGTAATTTTGTGAGTCATAATCTAACTGTATAATGACAATCTACCACCACGCTTTGAAAGACATTCATGAAAAGAAAGTCATTTGCATCAGAAGTTCACTAGTTGAGATTTTACTTATGGGAAGTAAAAAAAACCCAACAGCTGATGTGTCTATTACAAAACAAATATCGACCTTTCCCCACCATGCTATTGCTCATGAATATCAGAATTTCACCTGACTGTGAAGCACTTTAATGTTAAGGCCTTTTGCTGTAGGCATTGTGCAAGAGGATCTGTAATTTTGTGTTTCAGACAGCATTTAACTGCTGTGATCCTACAGTATGATTCATTTTTTCCTGATAGGAACAATTTCTTTCACTTTCTTTGATACTTTTGTTTTTAGTTAGTTTCTCTCTTTTTTTTTTTCCCCTGTATACTTCTCAGAATCCCAAAAATATACATTGCAACATAAAACTGTATTCTAAAGAGTAATTATGTAGCAGAATAGTGATTATCTGCGCTAGAGATACAAAAATTCTAAATGAGGATTTTGTTTACTTAAGGGCTTTTTTTTAAAAAATGAGTGAATATGTCTAGAACATTACATTTATTTTTTGTTTCTTCTAAAGATAACATAAGCCTAAGAAAAAGAAATAGAGGAATAAAAATAGTTTCAGAGAGAAGAAAAATTTCCTACTCCTATGGAAATTTGTAGACAAGTACTCCAGAAATGGTATTTCTAAATGTCTTTTAAATGCTCTTGTTACTTTCTGGGAAGCTGAGGAATAAATCTGAGCGAGATGAGAAAAGACTAGAATATTTATTTCCCACCTTCACATATCAGAGCTGTAGTCAGTGGGCTGCCATGTAGAAGGCAGGCACCATTTCACTACTTCTGCCTGTTTCTAAATGCATTTAATGCTTTGTGCGCTGCGTGGACGTGTGCGTGCACCTTCACACGTGTGAGGGTTCAAACAGAATGAACACAGCTACAGAAGCAGGC
Organism: Baryphthengus martii; assembly: GCA_013396935.1. Classification (NCBI taxonomy): domain Eukaryota; kingdom Metazoa; phylum Chordata; class Aves; order Coraciiformes; family Momotidae; genus Baryphthengus; species Baryphthengus martii. The sequence continues at coordinate 28,539 of VWZK01019075.1, read as the reverse complement.
TCTCTGAAGACTTGGAAGTCCTGGTCTATGGATCCTAGGTATTAATTGGTAGACTGATGCTGAGGTGTTCAAGTCAGAGAAATAGAGACATTTTCAGGCGTGAACAGGGACAAAACTTTTGGTAGTTAAAAGTATCTTCACTTAAAAGCATATGATCATATTTAGGCTTTTGAGGACACTTCAGAAAAGGAAGGCATGACATTCAAACATAATTAAAATATCCAAGTGTTTAAGAGCACAAACTTTTCAAGAAAAATTGGAATTCATGTCAGGATTGTAAACAAACCAAAATAAGCAGAAATTCTAACCAGTGAGAAAGAGATTAAAGAGGAAAAGTAGATAGTAATGAAATAAGTATTAAGAAATGACCTCCTAAGATCTGTGTATTAAAATAAGGCAAGGCATAAAATGAAATAATGCTATAACCAGCTACTTCACAAGCATTCCTGTAATGAAAAAGTGCCTACTACCAAATCACAGTGTGCGTGTCTCATTTCTGGCAACAGCACTTAATAGTATGTTCAGACAGAAAGGGAAATACTTGGCATTGTTTGGAAAACAGACTTTTGTCAGCGCAGCAATTAGGGGTGCACAAAAACCCCACATTATAACCCCACAGATAACATTCTTGATAAAATTCCAGGTTTTGTGCTACTAAAAATTCATCACCTGAGATCAAACTTGACTTGAAAGGCCATAATAGCATTTCTAATTTCTTCAATGAAATGCCACAGGATGTGGAACAAGGGAAAAAGACTTGAAAGAACAGGCGCGCATAATAATTTGCTTATCAGTGTACACTATAAACAAATGGAAAAAAGAAACAGAGAATAATGATACAAGAATTCTTATAAATCAATCGATCAATCAAATTAAGACATCCTGTAAAGAAATGACACATTCTCTTCGTTTTCGATTCCTAAAATCTCTGGGGGCAAACAAAAGCAATTGGAACCAAAGAGAACAGTCGTCTGAAAAGATGAAACATTTTGATGGATCTAGGGAGTGTGAAAAATATGTAAGGATATAATGGTATGGCAGGATAGTTTAGAGATTAATTTTGTTGGTAAAATATGAACAAGTAAGGAAAGAAATAATTAGCAATTTTAAAAGATTAGATATTATTATGTTTGAATGAAGCACCTGACACAAAAGAGTGAAAAACAGGTAATAATTCATGATGCATCTGGGAGTTCCAGATATCAATCTGAAACGGATCTATTCACACAGAGGTGTCTGTTGGCCACTGGTGGCAGGTACTTACAGTTTTGTGCTTTGTTTGTTTTGTTTTGTTATCTAGTACCTTCCCTAAGTAACAAACTAACTGGCGATGTGTCATGTTAGGCCTATAGGACATTCACGAGACACAGCTTTTGCAGTGTGTTTCTTGTGAATGACAGAAGACAAGACATATCTAGAAAACTGTGAAGCTTTGAAAAGGATTGATTTTTGGATATAATGAGCAGTCTGTGCTACCAGCGATCCAACAAACAGAGGAGCTGAAAAAAAACATGCACAAGGAGCCAGATACCAACTAAGTGAAGAGTCACAGCGCTTCTTCTGATTTACTTTGCTGTTGAATCACCCACACTGAGACTCCACTTGTGTAACTGGTGAAAAGATGGTACAAATCAAAGGGTCCTCTTTTTTAATGTCCAGCCTTATAAATCTGGACAACAGAAGGCAGAAATACAAGGAATTCTGTTAGAAGAAAGCAATGTTGAAATTGTTGATGGCACCGTAGCCCCGTAACTGCAAAAGAGAGGTCACAGGTGTTACAGCATGGAATGGACAGCTTTGAACAAGCAATCTCACATACTTGGGACCTTCTGATAGTTAGACAACCACAGCTACTAATAGAAAGACCACCTACAGTAATGCCTTCGTTTAAGGCTCAGGGCAAGCCCCACGGAGCAGGATTCCTATCGGCCCTCTCTCCCCCCTCCCTTCCCTCCCAAGGGAGGATACAAAGGGGAATGAGGAAGGAAGCGCCTCACACCAAATTGGAAGTTAAAACTATGAACAAAATTTAATAAGTAACAGAGATAAACAGGGGAAAGGAAATATGAAGGGCAGAGGGATATACAAGCATATCCAAAACCAGCTCTGGGATGGGGATGGATTGTGCAGGCCCATCTGCGCTAGATTGCGGTCCCAGCAGCAGCACAGCCCGAGGGAGAAAGAAGAGACCGTGAAACCTGAACTTCCTGTCATTTTTATAGCGTGTGGCAGGGAAGGGGAGGGAATACCAGCTGCCCTCTGACCCCTCAGGGTCCTACAGCTATCAGTGTCCGTCCCCCCTCAATTTGTTAACTCTTACACCACAACAAATAATGAAACCGTGATTGAAATGTGAACCTGCAGAGCCTTTTGCACTACCACAGAGCAGAGGGAAATCAGAGGAACATAAGGCAAAGCATCAGCAGCAGCAGTACAGAAAGTATGCTTTGGGAAGATATAAAATTAAACCCAGAGGACAGGACTACAAGACAAATTGGTGGTGTTGCTAGCTGAAAATATTAGTAACAGCATCTACAATGTGTTTAAAAGGGAGAACAGCATTCTCAAAAACACTCAGATTCTAGCAACAGCATAAAAACTCATTTTAAGATACGTCTCTTAGTCAGTGTATCCCTTTTATGCTGAGCTGCTGAGACAGAATGTGGATTTTCTTTTGCTCTGAGCAGCTTAACCTTGCCTCTCTTCCCCCCACTGCAAGCACAGAGAGACACAGAGAAAGACAGAAAGACTGAGAGACCCCCTCATATCAGATAAGGAACTGGATAGGGATCTCAGTAGAACTAAAATATTTACAGGGCAGTTCCTAATTTGGTGGAAATCAATAGAAAGTTGAAATAGCAATTTCCACTAGCTAAACACCTAAGCCTGAATACGTCCATCACAGTTTAGACCAAAGAGTGGCTTAAGTGTAGAAAAAAACTCTTTCAACTTTAATAACTAGTGCTACATAAATATTTTGAATAGATATATTCTGCACTAAATAACAGCTAGAAGCAGAAATAACTCAGCATGGAAACAGGAGAAGAGTTGTTTCCCAATATTGTAGAACTAGCGGTCAGTTACTCAGGCCAGTCATTTGACAGTTACTAACTCTGAGTGCACTACAAAAATCACAAAATGTTTCCTTTAGGTATCTCCCTGCTTAAATAATTAACCAGGCACAATTAACTACAATTAACTAAGAAATATTACCATGTCAATTATACGTTTTAGGTCTGCAGCTTAATACACTTTAATGCGAAATACAGAGGAAATATTTTGGAGATTTGCAAAATGTATTTGTGTGTGTGAATGTTTATGTATATTGAGGATTTTAGTCACAGAGCTACTTGATTAGATAAAACAGTTAATAGTAATACATCACGAAATCAGTCTAATGAATGTATGTAGTCTACACTATTTTAATAACCAAACATGTGACTCTTCACATGTAAAAACAGCAGCGGAGTTAGACACGGGACAAGTCTGAGGTGCAGAAGAGCTTGGCTGCTCCCCCTTCTGAACATGAGGAGCCTGGCTGAAGTCTCGAGGAGTGCCCTGCCTCTAGGCAGCTGCAGTCTCTGGTGTAAGGAGAGCACTAATAATGTCAGTGGGTGTATAACAAATAGTCCTTAAAAAGCAAAAAAAAAAAAAAAAAAGTAACAACAGAAAAGCTCCAGACAATAATTAATCCACTAGCCATCATTCTCTGGTCTTATACAAACGTAAAGACAGTACCTGAAATAACAAAAGGCATTTTTACCAAAGCTTAAGGTACTTACTAGAGAGAACAATAATAAATTTATTGTCAGAATAAGGAGCTTTCTACATTCTCAATCACATCCTAAAGATTATATCAATTGTAAAATAGAGCCTCAAAGGGTTGGTTCATAAATACTATCTGTGTGAGTTGAATTATATATATCAAATATATATATCAAATTTTAAAATAGATTTTTACTTACAAAATAATTTGTTACAAATTTAAAAATATTTAGCTGGCATAGTAGGAGTATGTGATCTATGACAAGGTTCTAACAGTAATACATAAAATACACATAATTTCAGCAATTCTGTAGCTTTCTAGTTAAGATTAAATCTGTCTGTGTCACTGCTACTGTTTCTCTTTACTCTTTACAAATGAGATGGTTTCAGAAAGGCAACCAAAAATCCAGAATTGTACCATATCTTGAAGGATAATGGGCTTCTTTAAACTTCCCCTTAAAGACGGCATGTTTTTAATTTTATATTTTTTATTAATTACCTCAATTAGGAAAAGTGCAGAACAAATGCAGAATCCTCAAGTAACACCCTCCTCTATACACTTTCTTTAACAGCAGGTATTACACCCACTGTGATATAGATCCATCAGAAAAAGTATTATATGCATGTTTTAACAGTTTATTGCCTCTTTCACATAAGACACAATGTGAGTAACTGATGAGGATCACCTAAGATTACCTACTCTCTACTTGTCAGGGCACACGTGGAATACTACAGTTGGCCAGTTCTGGTCACCCCAGTCCAAGAAAAATGCAGATAGACTGGAGAGGATGCAAAGAAGGACAAAAAAGATGATCGAAGGACTGGAGATCCTGCCCTGTGAGGAAAAACTGAAGGATTTAGGTCTTTTTCTCCCTGGAGAAGGCTCAAGGAGGGAACCTCATCACAGCATTCCAGCACTTAAAGGACAGCTGCAAAGAAGACGGAGGCTTGTGCTTCACAAGAAGCCACATGGAGAACCTAAGGGGCAAGAGGTATGTGCTGTACTGGGAGAGGTTTCATCTCAATATAAAAAAAAGAAATTTTTTACAGTAAGAACAGTCACTGGAGCAACCTTCTCAGACATGTGGTAGAGTCCCTATCACGGAAGATTTCTGCGATACTACTTAACAGAGTTGTCTCAGTTTAAGGCTCAGGGCCAGCCCCACAGAGCAGGATTCCTGTCGGCCCTCTCTCCCCCTCATCCTTCCCTCCTAAGGGAGGATCCAATGGGGAATGAGGAAGGAAGTGCCTCACACCAAATTGGACGTTAAGACTATGAACAAAATTTAATAAACAGGGAAAAGGAATATGAAGGGAAAGGCATACCCAAAACCAGCTCTGGGATGGGGATGGATTGTGCAGAGCAGGTGGAGCCAGGCCTGGCTGCCCTGCAGTAGCACAACCCAAGGGAGAAAGAAAAGCGCGAAACTCGAACTTCCTGACCTTTTATAGAGTGTGGCAGGGAAGGGGAGGGAATACTAGCTGCCCTCTGGCGTCTCAGGGTCCTACAGTTACCACCTATCTGTTCCGCCTCAATTTGTTAACTCTTAAACCACAACAAGAGTGCTAGGTAATCTCATCTAGGCTCTCTTTTCCAGAAAATGTTGGACCAGATGGTCTTTTGAGGTCCCTTCAAACCTGGGCTGTTCTGTGATTCTCTGATCTCTCCTTCAGGCTGAACTAGACCTGATCTCTCAGCCTCTTTTTACATGGCAAGCGATTCAGACCCCAGACAACCTGGAGGCCTTCTGCTGAACTTTTCCCAGCACTTTTAAACTATTTTTCCAGCACTGAGAGGCCAAAACCTTGGACAGAGTATCTAGATGGGATCCCATGAGTGTTGAGCAGAGGGCTATAATCCCTTCCCTCAATGTCCTGACTGCTTCTTTGAATATTGCCCAGGGCGCTATTGGCTATCTCTGCAGCCAGGGCATCCTGCTCAGCTTGTGTCTGTCAAGGCCCCAGGTCTCTCCCAGCAGAGCTGCTGCCAGCCAAGCAGGCACCAGCCTCTGCCCTTGCACCAGTGGTCCCTGCTCAGGGGCAGTGCTTAGTGTTTGTCCTTGCTGAACTGCACGCCCTCTTGGGCTCTTCCTCCAGCCTCTGTAGGTCCCTCTGAATGATAGTCCTGCCCTCAAGTGTGCATCTGTCTGTTCCGCCAAGTGGACTTCATCTGCAAATGTGTCAATAGAGCAGTCCATTGTCTCTTCCAGGTGACTGACAAAGGTGTTAAGCAGGAAAGGTTGCAGTACAGACCACTGTGGTCCTCCACTTCTTGCTCATCTCCAGGTAGAGTAAAACCCAGTAACAACAACCATCTGAGTCTGATCATCTAAACAGTTATTTATGAATGCTATAGACCACCCACTCAGACTATAGCATCTTGATTTTCATACCAGAATATTTTAGGAGAGCATGTCAAAAGCTTTGCTAAAGTTCAGATGAATTACATCCACTTCTGTGTCGTTTCACTTGACCCTCCAATGTTCTACATTCAATCTTTTTTCTCCAGATGCTGCTGATACCCTTAGTGGATGTTTGTGGTTTCATCTTTAAGAGAGCTCCTGAGAATACAAGGAATTTTAAAATGTTCTTTTTCTCTTCCATGATGGTCTTTCCAAGAACAAAGAGTAAATGTTCATGTCCTAATGTTAAGTTTCTTTACAACCTGTTTTGGCTTGTTTAATCCAATTTGAGGATCACAGTTACTTATTGTCTGTTGGCTCTCTCTCATATATATCATCAGAAAATATATGCAACTATATATTCTTTATAACAATGATTTGCAAACTGCAAAAAATATTATTCTTCAGCTCAATGGTACTCAATATGGCCCTTCTCTTTTAATGGTGTCCTTCAGTCAAATATGATCTGTACTCCACAGAAAGGTTTAGAGGTTTTTAAGTGCAACTATCAGTTGCCAGTACTGATTATATTTTTCAAGCACCTGAATTACTTCCCATAGTCCCCTGTTTTATTTGTCTCTGGTATCTTACCCAGCAATGGAAAACATTTCTAACTTTTACCAGTCATCCATATTGATGGACTTTCTAAAACATCCTTTTGCTCAAAAAAGAAAAAGTGCTGAAATCATCCTTTATCTATTTAATCCGTGCAGACATTTTTTTCTGCTGACAATTCTTCAGTAATGTTCCATCATTCCCCACGGCTTCCACACTGCTTTTTGATTCTTTCTTAGAATAACATTTCTTCATCTGCATTTTTCAGTTGAATTTTCTAAAAATGCCTTGTGGATCCCAACTCTGCAAGCCTGCAGCGTGACAAAGCTCTATGCTCGAGCCCTAGCTGATGAACAGATGGGCAGAGAAGAGATGGTTTCTCCACCTTTTCACATGATCTCCAGCGATATCCTTACTCTGACTTCCTTACAATATTTCTCCTTCTCCAAGGTTGTGTCACTCAGAGAGACACCACACACAATTGCTGTGAAGACACAGTGAATCCCAAAGGAGTCTAAGCTCAGAAAACAAAGAACCAGGAAGCAGACTGTTACCTGTAAGCCTGCATATGAAAACTCATTCCAGCTCAAAGTGGAGGAGTTAGCTTAGTTTAGACTCAACTATTTTTGACAGAGATTATAACTATGATCCAGGAGATGTGACTTCAATATGGAGAAATTGAATATTCAGTTGAGATAATTTGGTCAACCATACATTGGCTTGAGAGCAAGCTTGAGGAGCAGGACTTGGGCGTGTTGCTTGATGAAAAACTCAACATGAGCCGTCAATGTGCATTTGCAGCCCAGAAGGCCGACTATAAGCAGAGTTTATAGTTTTGCAGTGGCATTTTGCGTTTTAGGGAGATGAATTAATTTTAAGTTTGATTCCAGTCACGGAATGCTGAGGAGGATACCTCTAATGAGCGGGGCTTTGTGATATACTATCAGAACTGAAAAATTCTTAAACTCAAGGCATTTTACCTGTTAAAAAAATAAAGAAAGAAAGACTACGGATTGATGGGAAGTCACTTAGCAGAAAGTAAAGATGATTTGAATGGAGTAACTTTGAAGTAGGTAGCAAAAACTCAACAAGTTCCTGTGGGGTGCAAACAGTTTCACTGGAGAATTTAAGGAGGTTTCATTTGTTCCACATGTCTGCTTCTGTGCTCCCAGTTCTTAAATAATAGTGTAGGTGCTCTAAAGAACAACAATTCCTCTTTGATTTGTTTTCTTTCACCCACAAAGAGGAACAAAAACCCAAAAAACAAGAAGAATAAAACAACCAACCAAACAAACAAAAACAACCACGCAAAAAACCCCAAATCAAACAGCAGAAAAAAACCCACCCCACAACAGAAAAAAAAATAAATTACAAACCACACAGTGGAATCCAGATGCTTGGAATCAGAAGAAATTATAATCTCTTTTTGAGAACATATCACTGACTATATGCATAGTAACCGTAATGAATGTGAATAACATGTGATTTTTGAAAACTTTTTTTCTTTCATTGTAAATGTATTGGTTCTGTTTGATATCATTCACTGTTTGGAATGAAGTATTTAAGACAGCAGTGTGCATGGGATTTTTTTCAGACAAAAACTTGGAGAGATAAATGGCCATTTGAAATAAATGCTAACCAGTAAACCTGAACGTAACCAAAAATTAAGAAATAATCTTGGACTTGGGAGATATTTTTGTAGCATATCTTTTAAATTATCAAAGAGATTTATACATAGATATTTCATCGGGAATGGTGACAAGATACCATTTTTTGTCTGTGTTTTAGTTACCATAGTAACAATATTACTTTTGTTAACAAGAATACCGAAAACTTCTGCACGCGTTTGAATGGCCAAACACCTTAATTTCTACATTGGATCCCCCTCTCTGAAAAATGCTTTGTGGTCCCTCTTTGAAACATTTTCAGTGTATTGATATAACTGACATTATTTTAGTTTAACGGACATTGTTCAACCATCTTTTAAACAAGTATTGCTAGAACCCAAACTCTGTTGCCTCAGATTAGACTGTTCTATGCGTAGAGCACCTAATAGAACACCTGAAACAAAAGGGAAAAATAAACCAAGTGCTGGTGTTTGTGTGCTAGATGTCAAGTTGGCCTTAACTTTGAGGCTTCTGCATCTAGATATTTTAGACGGATTGCTTTCCGCTATCAAGTATAATGAAAATCAGCATTCATACTTCCTTATAGAGAGAAAATTCAAAGTGGTTACATTAGACAACTAAAAATAGAATGGACTTAAGCACAAGTCTCCCCTGCCTACTGTGTTTCTGCAGGTAGATCCTTGCATTTAGCCTCATAATTTGAAGCAAAACTTTTGCAGTTCCCCCCGTTTCCAAGGAAGTGTCTTTCAGTCAGTGCTGAGATGTGTCACAGTTCCCTGCTCCTCTCAGTAATCTCTCTCTTCTGCCTGACGCTCTGCTTTTTTCTAGGCTTGTCTCAGTGCTGTCTTCTTTCTGCTATATCCTGCAATGTCTAGAAGCTTTCCTTCTCCTGTATTTGCTTGGTTGTTCATAAGCAAAGCAAAAATATCTCCCCCTCCAGAGAGTTCTCCCTGAACCGCAGTTGTATTGCAAGGAACAGCACGTAGCTGAAAACAAACAGATCAACCTTACAGAATTTCACACTCCTGTACATCTGACCAGGGCCATATGTTTCTGCCGTTTCAATGTCACCAGTTACACAAGAAACACATAACAAACAGCTCTGCTACAACAAGGACAAGAAAGAGTCTTTTGGATCAATTTGCTGAAATTCTACCCATCTACTTTCACTGGCTATAAGCTTTTCATGACTCTATCCTTCCTTGGATGTTATTCATGCAGCACATAAGTCAGTTCTTCAGTTCCTGAACAGTACATGTGGTTTAAATGGTTATGGTCCTGAAGAATGGTAGGCTAATTTACTAGAGGACTCTTCCTTGGATATCACACAGAGAATCTAGCAAAGTTATTTACCAGTGCTCTTAATTCAAGTTAATTCATTATATTTCAAGGAGAAACATGAGAATGGTTTTGAAAATTCAACTTTTGCTTCGATCATATACTGAAAATGTGTATGTATATGTGTGAAATAAGAATTTAACAATATAAAAAGGATGCCAAGCAGATTGTGACATCAAAGCTGTAACTATAAGGTCAGGCTACAACATCTTCCGTAAAGTCGAGAATATGAGAACAAATCTTTGTCTCTTTAACCATATTTTACACCTTATCATGATTTCACTAAGATTTAGGCAGAAATTTATCATTCAGTTCAGTGAAACATGTTGCTTAAAAATTATTTAGGACAAACTACAGATCATAGAATCATAGAATAGTTTGAGTCTTAAGGGACCTTTAAAGGTCATCTAGTGCAACCTCTTTGCAACAAACAGAGACATCTTCAACTAGATCAGGTTGCTCAGAGCCCCATCCAGCCTGACCTTGATGTGCATTGAAGTTTTAATTCAGTTAAGACATACTAAAAGGAGTGAATTTTGCATTTTAATAATTTAGTCCGAGCAATCTCCAATATAAGGTGCTAGGCAAACTAAGATTATTGTCTGAAAAAAAAACCAACCAACCAAAAACAAACCAGAAAAAAAACAGAAAAAAATTCCCAAGGTTAGATGACAGTTTATAAAATTAGTCCCAGCTCAGCGCTTGATTCAGTTCTGTTCCATCAAATCATGCAACAAGTTATGCTGAAATTTGGGGGATTTTAACTGATTATCATTAAACATTTTCTGTGACTGATTTTTGTTTTATTTTTTTATTTTTTTACTCTCTTTTTTTTTTTTCTGTTTAAGTGTTATGTAACATTGTTGATCCTTATAAATACTGAGCTGAAATGAAAGAGATTTCACTTTAATCCAGAACATTTTTTGAGAAATTAGAATCAGGCTTTGCCATGCATTTGAAAGGATTACTTAAATTTTAAAAACAGCTTAAGGGGGTGTGAATGTTCATTAAAAAAAAAAAAAAAAAATTGTCTAAAAAAGAATTATATCCAGAGGAAGCAGCAACCATAAAGTGAACAACAAAAAAGCCTGCATCTTTATCATTTTTTTTTTTAAAGAAAAAAAAAAAATCCTTAAGTACAGTTGTTAAATCATCACCGTTATTTTTTATAAGGGAAAAAAAAAAGCCCTCTTACCAAATAGACACAGTTAAAGCAAGGTGGGTACTACTGTGCAAACACAGTGGGAGAGTAAAATCTATTTATGGCAGGCTAGGTATACATACTGTGAAGAGGCCAGCTACACTTAAATGTGGAGAAGTTTTATTTCAGGTAGCCCACATGGAGCAAAAATGTTCTTTTCTTAGTGAGGAGTGGGAGGACTTTGGCAGAAAGAGAATCAGAGAGAAAGTGAGCTTTCATTCCGGAGAATATGGCTGAAGTGTGTATTGTGTCCTTTGGCTACAAGGGCCAAAGAGGGTTACAAGACAGGCCAAATATATTTTCTCTTTACAATTTGCTGGCTTTTCTCTGCTGCCTATGCAAGTCCGTATTCTAGCTCATGACACGTGTGACATGAGCTATCCCATTTTAATTGGGTAATATTAACGTACTGTAAATCTCTGCTCAAGTCTATCTCATGATACTCCAAGACCCTCCAGGAGGAGTGTGACTGTGGCTAGGTGTGTTACAACAAGAACAGAAGCAATCTCAGTAAAAATGAGAGACAACGAACTTTTATCACGGCACAAGAGTATGGACTGGTTATATCTCAGCTTATGCAAATATTCCCCAGGAATATTCTATTTTTTTCTAAAAAATAAAAAAGCAGATTAAAGTCAAATGAAAAATTTCACAAAGTTATTCCGATAAAGTAAAACCATCTCAACTTAAAAAAATAAAATTAAAGTTAATGTTTCATAGCTATATATTATATACAAAACACTATTCAAAAATCCACTTTAGCCCAAAATTTATCTCAGTTTTATACAGAAAAATGTAATAATTTAACATTCCAAAATGAAGTAACCCATTTTATTTTTTTTGTTTAAGAATATCTGTCAGGTGCTAACAGCAGAGAAAGGCAGGATTTCATTTCTCTGAACATATCAAAAGGGCTTCATCTTGGGTAATCCAGAATAAGATATAAAACGTTACTTTGTGGACCCTTTCAGCAAAGTAATGCTCACAGTTCTAAATGGACTACAGAACTTACTTAGGTGAGTAATTTTTTCCATTAAATGTAGAGGAAGACAGTATCAGATGAAAGAGTAACCCCTTTTCTTGTTTTGTTTGTCTTTATAGAGATTTGATGCTGTTTTTTCCGTTCAGTATTGTCCTTGTACAGTGATTTGCTTTTCATACATTAATTTTGGAGTATTTTTACCAAATTCAGTTTCTGTATTACAAATTTAAAGTATTTTAAAGAACACTTCTGTGACACAATGTTTTGGGGTTTTTAAATCCTGTAAGAACAAGAAATTCGTTTGTTGACCTATAGTTTCTTTCCTCATGAAATAGCCAGGTTGGTTGTTAATCTTTCCTATATTATCCAAGCAGTTGATAAAATAACATTGACTTACATTATCAGTATTTATTGGTTGCAAATCTTTCCTATATTTGCTTGTTAATCTTTCCTATATTTTCTAAGCAGTTGGTAAAATAGCATTGAGTCATTTTATCGGTATTTATTTTATTTTATGTCTAAATTGGAAGCTCTTTGTTGAAATTAAACACCTCTTACGGTTTTACAGGGCAACTCCTACTACCTTTACAGAGAAATAACTCACACTTTGAGATCAATGGGACTACTCGTGTGAGTAATTGCACCCCAGTTGGGAGCAAAGCTGCACCATTTATTTCTTACGTTGTATTAGAAGTCATAAATAGTGTCTTTGCTCTCGACAAACTTTCTTGCATTGAAGAAGTCAAAGGCTGCAATGTAAACAGAGATTAGCCGTGTCATTGCTGTCAAATCAAAACTGTTCTCAGAGCAGAGACAGGCCATATAAGAACATGATTCCTTTATCTACAGGTGAACCCTAAAACAAAATCAGGGGGACGCTTTTGCTCTTGTATTATTCCATAATACTGTTAATTTGTTAAAATTGGTTCTGTTCATTGGAATCAGTGATAGATTTCTTCCTGTATACATGGTAAAATTTCAAAATTGGAACTTTGGTGAAGAGCAGGCTAACACTAGCAATGTGATGAATGGAAAATTGGCTAGGAAAATACAGAATTAAAGACAGGCGGAACTTAAAGGAATACTGTGTTACACAAGACAATGGCCGTTAACAATGGAAGTTGCTAATAAAATAACCATTTCCAGCTGCAATAAGGACATATCAATGCTTTTTGGGGCAGTTATACAATTTAATCGTAATTGTATAATTAAAATACTATGTGCAGTTTTAGTTACACATGTTCAAGAGGAATAATTTCCAATGGGAGCTATCTGTATAGGAAGGCTAGTAGGATGTTAAGAAGGAAAATGAGCCTAAACTGTGGCAGGGGGAGATAAATCTTCGCTTGTACATGCTAACAGATTAAAAGTTGAGAGACAATAAAGTCATTTTTATATATTGAATATACAGGGGAATAACCATCAAGAGGTTACAGGCAAGGAAGAGTTTGAGTAAATAGGTTCAGGAAGGAATTGGGTAATTTCCATCTAAGAATGAGTAATTTCCATCTCACTACTGGGAAAGCAGCAGTGCTCAGAGCCTGCCTAGACATCCAGAACCTAACAGAACAATACTGGAATAAGATCACTACTGTAAGTCATAGAAGGCTGAAATTAAGCTGCAAATTAGAAGAGAAGTTTCAGAACAGCCTTTCTGTAAGTGCCATAAGGTCAGGGAATCTAGCCGCTAAGATAACACTCTCTGTGAAAAGGAAGGGAGTTGTTTAATTACACTTAAAATCTTATTATGAGTTAAACAGGATGCACAACGTATAGAGACTTAAGATTTACAATCAAAATGCTATGAACAGGTGCTATCAGTCCACCTACAACAGTACTAACGCAATCTAAATTAATAAGGAAATAAACAATTACTAATACAGTTAAAACTCTGATACACAACCCCCCTCTGCCCGTTTTCCTTGGAGGTGTGCTCACCCTTTCGGGTAGCTACGTGGGTTGTCCAAGTCCTGAGCTCTTATCCAGTCCCTTCCTTCTTTGTACTGGGCTCTGCTTGTGATCTTATTTACACATTCTCATAATACTTTCTGCTTCTTTCTCCTTGGTTGCCAGCTTACAATTTGAAAGTAGGACATTAGCTCTCCCAAAGTCAACAGAAAGGGTTAGTACTTATTACACAACAGCTACTGAGGTTGGTCAGACCTTTAAGATACGCACGGGAGTCATAGAGTTAAAAAAAAAACAAAAAAAAAGAAGTGAGGTAATAATGAACTGGACATTAGTCAATTGTTACCACATCTATAGCGAGGTAAAACCTGTTGAGGCCAAGACAGGGCAAGACAAATTCTGAGACTCTATAGTATTGAGTCAATACAAATGCTGTGGTCTTTTATTACTAATGGCAAAACCATAGCTCTTGCAATAGTAGGGGAGTGAATTCCCTGCATGAAACGGAATCTATCTTCATCCTTACACGTGCAGCCACATCCAGTTTACTAGTGTAAGTTAAATATTTGTGAGACATAGGCCGTTGTATATATGAGAAATAATATGCCAGATTGCTTGGATTTTCGAGGGTGAACTTCAACATAAATATGATAATTTATTAGCAGCTGCATTGTCCCTTCACCATAATAAAAAGCTAAATTTTAGTTTGCTGGTTATAGCAGGTAAGATTGTCCACTGTTATAAATAAGGAAAAACCATAAAAAATCCCCTCAAATGAATCCTAATGATAATATATCCTAGACTAATAAAAACTAAGAAGCACACTAAGCAGGCTAACACTGAATATTTTGATCACTTTGAAGGGATCTGCTGTCTGTGTACTGTAAAAACTTCTACACAGTACTTCTAATGACATCCTCTCTTCAACAGTAGTCAACACTTCCATGTTTTCTGTAAACATCTCACTGGTTCTTCCTCAGTCTGCATAGATTTAGCCTATATTTTATAAATACCACAGTCTTTCCCGCCAAAAGAAAGCAGAGGACAATTCTGTAAGTTATCTCTAACAGAAGAACTAAAGCATTAGCAAATAAAATGTCTGATAGACATTTGTCTAGATTCTGTTGCCCAGCGAAAGGCAGTCATGTGTGGTGTCTAAGAGCAAATTAGATATCGGTGCTAAGGAAATACAGAAATCTCATTGTATTCCTTTTTGAAATGAAGCCACATCTCAGAATAATACCCGTGGCACAGCCAAATTCAGAGAAACATTTCAAAGCAAGCTTCTAAGTCTGATCACGTTAAAGTAGGATGATTAGTTTTAGTTGAATCTGCACAGTTTGTTGTCATTTGGGTAAGAAAATATTTCTGATTCAATTTAAAAGTATGAAGCAAAAAATAGAAATATTGTATTAATTCCATTTACAAATGGATTTTTTTTGCCATCTTCTTATCCCTTTTTAGTCATTCTATGCCACCATAGAATAAAAATGAAGCAGTTGTCTCAGATTCAGATGCTTTAATTCCAGCAAGAAATAGCAGCGGAAGTATTTCTGCTAATGTGTGTGGGAGGCTTATCATTATTATTGAATTTGCAGGACATTATAATCAACAAATGTAAAATTTTCAAAATATGTAATCAGTCCTGGAATGAATAGTTCCAAGTGAGTCAGTCCTTGAAAACACGTAGTGCTGTAGTGCTAGGTAAATGATCACTAAAGAATGCCAGAGACTGAATCAACATGGCAAATTAGTGAAGTTTTTCAAATGCTTAAAAGCGTATTGATAAACAGTAATAAAAACATTCTTATTTCTGTGAAGAGAAAATAATATAAAACCTAGAAGATTTTGTCCATCATCTACAAAATATGGTGAAGAATAAATGTGGTCTGTTGAAAGACTTAAAAAAGAAAATCCGTCTGTCAATCTTATTTGATTAAAGCATACTGGAAAAGGGAGAAAATAAGGAATATTTATAATACAGGCTCTTTGAAGTCACAGTTTAAGAAGCTAATGGCTAAGTGAAAAGGGATGTCTAAAGATTGAGAGAGAATGTTCTGAAACGATAGATGAAAGATGTCACATCTGGGGAAAAGTGAGGAAAAGAGATAAAGTAACAATTTACTGGACATGCATTTAATTAGTGAAGTTATTTGAACTATCAGCCAATAATTTGGAGGTCATCTATCATTTTTGGAAACTAGTAGTTTCCAAACCACAGCTTCAATGAAATTAATAAAATGGAATATATACAAATGTATATAAACCCATTATTCACCTGTGTGAATATCTGTATTGAGAGAGGGGAAGAATAGCAGTGACTTGAGCGTGATGTAACTGGTATGTGCTGAGATGCAATACCGTCCTGGTTTCGTTAGGACAAAATCCCAGGCCAGCCATGGTCTGCAGGCCATGAGCAGTTTGGAGTCAGCCAGGAGAGCCAACCTGAGTTGGCTACAGGTGTGTCCCATCCCATAAACACCACGCTCAGTATGAAGGGGGAAGTTTACTAGGGAGAGAGTCTCTTGCTTGGGTTCCTGCTGGCTCTGCTCCTCTTTTTGTTGACTGCCTTCCTGTTTATTGTGACCACTGTGCTTTTGTTGGGTGAGTAGAGCTTTTTTTGTGGCTTTATACTGGTATTAGTTTTTCTGTTTCGTTACTTTCATTTCAACCTATGAGTTTTCTCTCCTTTTCTCTGTCGCCCTTCTTGGCCATGGAGGGGACATTGGGTGATTGAGGAATTGCTAAAGTTTAGCTATGGATATGGGCTGAATGTAGACACTAATGTTGTTGCCATCATGTGGTAACTAGGAGCATTATTCAGTCTCCTGCATTTTCCTTTTGAATTTTAAATGGGGAAAGACATGATTCATGCCAAGTGGTCAGCTTTAATGTGTTCATGAACATATTCATCAACTGTGTCTGTCCTTCAGATTTACAGGGGTGCAGCAATTAAGGGCTAAGATCACTAGTGTTATTGAAACAATGTGGAAGCTGGACTTAAGTACATTAACATTGAGGAAGAAGATTCATTTTTTGGCTGGTAGATGCTTATACTTATTTCTGATTGCTTGTTCTTAACTTTACGTATTTTGTTGTTGATTTGAGATGGTAAACTTTACCATCATGGTGCATCTTAATGATTGTCAGGGTGCATCAAGGGCTGGCTGCCACCTAGGGAACAGGGAGTTGGAAGCTCGGGATGATCTCAGGGAACTCAGTGCCCCTCCTGGCAGGCACTGTTCCTCAGGGTCTGACTACAGTGGGCACAGCCATGTGCTATAACAGGGTCTAGTGACAGGATCAGGCATGGCAAGTGACCTGCCAGGGTCAGGGCTGGAGATACGGCTGCAGACAGGATCGGAAGTCTATCCAGGGGGAAGAGACAGAGATGGGGCTGACTGCATCAGTGAGGCAGGGACGGAGGGCCCAGTATGAGCTGAAATGAAGCTCTTTGGTCCATCTGCAGGAGTGATGCTGGGCAGGGAGAACAGTAAGTGCTGGTAATACACTCAGAGCTCTGACAATCATCCTCAAAGTGATGGGCTCACCTCTTCATTTATTTAAAATGGAGTTTATGGGACTTCCCTCCTACATTGCTCCAGACTGGAGGAAGTTTGCCATTCATATCACAAAACTAGGCAGCGTTTTCTAAGAAGAGGTCATACAGGTTGGTCAAGTACTGACAGGAATGGTATGGAACAATTGCAGTTACAGTTAAGTTCCTCTGCTCACTCTTTCTGTTTTTACCTGGATGTTTGTTTAGAGTGTGAGAACCAGATAGTTGTGAAGAGAAGCTTATTTGCATTTTTTCATGGTAAGTGTGGAAAACTAGAGCCTGTAGATTGTGGCAGAAGTGTGTGTGAATATGTAAAATAAATGAGGGAAGAAGCGAGCATGAAGAACAAAAGTATCACTTCAAGACTATGCAGAATCTTGCAATGAACTTCTTGCTTTATGAATTTAAACCTTTTTGGCTACAAAGAATACAGTAGGATTAGCTACACTAGAAAATGTATTGACATAGAAGTATAATTTGAACTGTGCATAATGTGCTGTAGAATCAGATTAAGCTAAATTGTAAATCAAGATAATTGTCCCTGAGAAGCCTTGTTCACATTGGGAATTCTATCTCAAGGGTAGTATCACCGATTGGCTACTGCTGTCATTGCTTAGACTATGGAGCGACAAGTAATTCCATTAGTGACTATCCTCATATGGAAAAGCCCTTCATGTAGCACAATTTAGGAAGGAACAAAACCAAAAGTAAGTCAAAATATAGGAAAAATAAGCTTGCAGTGATACAGCATACTTGTTGCATAGACATCATCTATGTTCTCACCCAAGTTCGCTTTGCTAAGCCAACCAGACAAGACATCACAGCAGCTGGCAAAGTACTCAGAAACTGGTGTGATAGCTCAAAGTAATACTGCTTTGAGATTTGGTCAGCTTGCACTGTGGGCAGGATGACGTATGCGTGCATAAATACAAGGCCATGTGGACATATGCACTCGATTCCATAATTATCAGCATTGGTAGGTGTGAACTCAACACAGAAAGGAGCAGAAACCCCCACAAATCTTCAGAGAAACTTGCACGGAAATGTCTGCTGGGCTCCTCCTTTAAAGGCACAGTCCCAAAATGCCAAAAACAATGCAAAGGTGATAATTCCTAGTATTTTTAAAAGTGATTAGCATCTGTGTAGGGTTTACACAATATTCAGTATTTACACTAAAATGTAAAATTACTGGGGCTGTGGCGTGGAAGTTGTGAGGAGGAAGAAGGCTTCCCTCTTTTCTCCCCTACTTCTTCATGTTTATTTGGAATCCCACAGGGTTTATTTTGTGTAATTCTCCACTGTCGCTACCTACACTCTCATATTTTGCCAAATGGCATCTAGGTTGCAGGATGATGGTCAAACAATTGAAATAAATATCAATGTTTTTAAGGAAAATTGTGAGATATTAATTGATTTTTTAATTATTTTTTTTTACTATCTACAAAACAAAATGAAAAGACAGGTGGCAGAAAAGGAGAACAAGTTTTATGTTTGTCCACAGTCCATGCCACAAAAACTAAACTTTCCTATGAAGTTTCAGAGGCTGTACCATTACGTGAAATTGCAGACTCGGAAATGTATCTTGATACATACACATGCTGGAGGAGGCAGAGAGAAATAAATGAGGAAGCACACATAAAACTAAGCAATTTTTTTATTATTCGTTTGAGTTAAACTTTAGAGGACTTTGTAGGGTCATAGTGTAAATCAACAGTAATTGATGGAGTTACTCTAGCGTAAAATTGTTGCACAATCAGAACTGAGCTCAAGGTGTTTACAGACCATTAATTTTTAAGAAAACGAGCATCTCCTCTTTAAGTGTGAAATGTTTACCTGAGAGCTGTCTGAAATTTTGCCAGCTATTTGATTCAACTTATTTAACATGCACTTTTTAAAGATACGCCTCCAGGACTGAAGCAGCTCTGACATCTTCTGCACAAGTGAGCTGTGCTGCCGCTGTGGGGGTGGCAGGCTGACATTGATATGGCTCAGGAAGGACTGATCCTTTCTGAAGTGTCAGCATTTCAGAGCCTCCACCTTCCTCACCACACACTCATACCACACGACAGTGTTTTCTTCTTTCTGTGCTTATTGCAGACTGTAGAAAATTATGATTTTACCAAAAGGACTTAGTGGAGTTATTATGTAAACAGAAAACCTGAGTGGGCTCTCTACCTGCATGAACTTGATGAAACCTCATGCTACATTCACCTCAATTATTTTCACAACAGAAACAAATCAGGCTAAGTTTTGTGGAAAAAATTTTGAGGCCTGCCAAGCTTCTACTGAAAGTTACTACTTTACGCCTCTGAAGAATGTATGGGTTTTATTCTTAAAGCAATGTGTGAAAGTGCATCATATTGGTAGATTTTTTAGGATCAATCTTAATCTTTCCTTTAAGATTCTCTTTGTTCACAGAAACTTCTGGACTCCTGTCTTGGGGCCTTACATGTACCCTTAAACATATTTTGCAGGCATTCTGCAGGAGCCCATTTCTCCTCCTGTGGCCATTGCAAGTGGCAAACAAAAGAGGTTGGCATTGAAGCTATGAGCTGGATGATAGGATCTTATGCACATAATAAGTATTACAGAAGCACAGAAGAAAGTTTTTTTTAATATTCTCAGTGATCATTCTCGATGTATTTTTTTGTATTACAAAGCCTCATATGTACCTTTTTTTCAACATTGATCACAGCTACCGTGAAAGTCACTCATACCAGCTGATTAGATAGAATTCAATGTTTAGTTTAGTGTCCAAATAGGTGAAGTAAGGGAGATAGAAAAAAAAAATACAGAGAGGTAAAATAACCATATAAAGCAACAAGTAAAAAATGTAGGTCTTAGAACTGCTGAGCTCTTACTAGAGTGTCCTACCAACTAGTCTTTCAATACAGCTTTCATATAATGCACAATAATATCTTTCTACATTGACTCATACTTACTTCTCTATTTACTTTAGCATTCTCTGTAGTTTCCTAAGTAATTCAAACAGCAATGATGACCTTCTGCATTTGCACAAATATAAACTGAATCACCCTGAAGTTGACCAAGACACCTGCATTTTATAAAATCAGAGAAGATTCAGAGTTGGGTGCTTTTTTCCATTAAGGAGATACTTTTTTTCTTTTTCTAAACTGTCAGTAGAAAACCAGAAGTATAAACAATGAAAAATTAGAAAAAGCTTCTGAGTTTTATTTTCAGATTATATGCATGTGTTAGTAGCAAGAGTGTAGCCAAAGGTGATCCAAAAGATGGGTTTCTAAGGGACATGGTTTAGTGGTGGACTTGACATTTTATGATTGAACTCAATGATCTAAAAGGTCTGTTTGAACCTGAATGATTCTATGAAAAGGTTCTTGTGTCTTTTAAAGGCTCATTGTTACAAAACAGGTCTATCTAATTTTCTTTTATTATTTCCAAATATTATTTTCTAGGGACATACATTTATCAAAACAAGGGATGGACAGTGCTTAGCTTACTGAGGGGTTAAGTTTTATACAGCTAGTGAATGGTTGTAAATGAGGACAAGAAAATCTGAACCGATATGTAAGTTGTGGTAGGCAACATGTTTTTGCTACTGCCCTGGAAGTTTTTGAAAAAAATCCCTGTGTAAATAGTCCTATGCTAATAAAAATATCAAATCAGCTGTTGCATCCATATTGCTAAAGACCAGCTGACTCCCTTGCCCTCTGTGTTCCTGCATCCCCTGCTCTAGTGCAATATTAACCTATGACAATATCTCCTGTTGCTATTTTTTTTTTTTTTTTTGAGCAATAGATGTCACAGCTAAAATTCTGTAAGCCCATCACTCAAACTAGAAACAAAGCCTGGCCATGACAAGCCCAATGGCTTTTGAAGGTGACTCCATTTACCCAGCAACTTGTTGCATCTCTTTCCATTTGCATGTGAAAGCTGAAGAGAGTACCAGCCTCATACATACTGGGCTAAGACTGGTTTTGTTCTGGAAGCCATTCCGGTGCTTACTACAATACATCACAGCTGCATATACTTTTCTATACCTACTGTCAATTCAGATGGGAGTTGAGTAATTCTTAGTTTTCTTATTTCCCAGTTGTTTTCTAGAATACTGCGTTTTTAATGATCGATAGCTCTATTGTAAAATTTTTTAGTCTTTCCTCACACTTTTTCTTTTATGCTTTCTGGGTAGACATTCTTTCCAACATTTGAAGGACTTTTTCTTTAATTACTGCTAAACTAATTCCCCGTATATTCTGATGAAACAAAACGAATCAGAGAGGAATATCACTTTTTACAAGTATTTTCCCCCCATAATGCAAAATAGAGTATTAAATATACATCTAGATATCATGTAAAATCCTTAGACTGATGTCAGGAAAGAATATAGCTTGACTTGTGAATGCAAACAGGTGGCAAATAACTGTGTGTATATGATGTGGGGGAGAGCAGATCTACTGAAATCTACTCCTCCAGTTTAAAATCATTGCCCCTTCTCCTGTCACTATAGGCTTTGGTAAAAACTTTCCCCATCTTAGGTTCTTTTTGTATATTGAATGGTCACAATAAGGTCTTCTCAGAGTCTTCTCTTCACCAGGCTGAATGCCCCCAATACTCTCAGCTGTCATCATAGGGTAGATGCCCCAGCTACCTGACAATCTTCATGACTCTCCTTTGGACCCCCTGAATAGGTCTGTCTTTTTTATATTGGGGGCCCCAGAGCTGGACAGAGTACTCTAGGTGGGGTCTCATGAGAGCAGAGTAGAGGGGAAGAGTCACCTCTCAAATCATAGAGTGGCTTAGGTTGGAAGGGACCTTGGAGATTGTCTAATTCAACCTCCCTGCCATGGGTAGAGACATGCCTCAACTAGATCAGGTTGCTCAACAGCTCATCCAGCCTGGCCTTGAATACCTCCAGGAAGGGGGCATCCACAACTTCTCTGGGCAATCTATTCCAGAGTGTCACCACCCTTGTATTGAACTTCTTCCTAAGATCTAGTTTAAACCTGTTCTCCTTCAGGTCCTGCTGCTTTTGATACAGCTCAAGATATGCTTGACCTTCTGAGCAAACATTGCTGGCTCATGGTCAATTTTTTTTATCCACCAGTATCCCTAAGTCCTTCTCCACAGGGCTGCTTTCAATAGGCTGCTTTCTATAGCTTCATCCTCCAGTATGTATTGAGACTGGGGCTTGTCCTGACCCAGGTGGAGGACCTTGTTCTTGGCCTTGTTGAACACTGAGATTCATATTTTTCAAGCCATCCAGGGATGACATCCATGGCCCCTCTGGAGGTCATCCCTTCCCTCAAGTGTGTCAACCACACCACTTAGCTTGATGTTACCTGCAAACTTGTTGAGGATGCACATGATGTCACTATCTGTCATTGATGAAGACATTAAAGGGTACTAGTCCAAGTATGGATCCTTGAGGGACACCATTCCTTACTGATTTCCACTTGGACTTTGAGCAACTGATTGTGTAACTCTTTGAATGCAGTCATCTAGCCGGTTCCATATCTGTCTATCAATCCATCTATCAAACCCATATCTCTCCAATTTAGCGAGAAAGATGTGATGGGGGACCATGTCAAAGGCCACGTAGATGACATCTGTTATCTCTTCTCTTGTTCACTGGTGCGGTCAGTCCATTGTAGAAGGCCATTAGGTAGGTCAGGCAAGACTTGCCCTTGGTGAAGTGCAAGTCTCTAATCTAGCTGGCTGTCTCTAATCACCTTCCTGCCTTCGATATGTTTTGACATGTCTTTAAGAATGATCTGACTGGGCATGGACACAAGGCTGACTGGTCAGTAGCTCCCAAGGTCCATTCTATTTTTTTAAAAATAGGTGTGATGTTTCCTTTTTTCTAGTCATTGGAGATGTCACTCAACTACCATGGCTTTTCAAATAAGATGAAGAGCGGTTTGGCAACTACACCACGTAATTATACCACGACCCTGGGATGCATCTCATTGGGTCCCATGGATTAATATGTATGTAGGTTCTTCAGGTGGTCTCAAACCTGATCTTTTCCTGTAATTGTAGGGTCTGCATTCCCCTAGCCCTTGCCCTGAGTGTCAGGAGCTTGAAATATCTGGGAAGAAAGATTACCTTCAAAAACTGGCAAAAATATTGTTGAGCACCTGTGCCTTCTCCATGTCAGTTGGCACCAGCTCTCTCATCTTATTTCCCAAGAGGGGTGCATTTTCTTTAATCCTCTCTTTCTGACCAATTTATTTGTGATAGCCCTTATTCTTTGCATCTCTTCTCAAATTCTGCTCAGTCTGCCCCTTAGCTTTCTTGATCCCATCCCTACACATGAGGGCATCATTCCTATATTCTTCACAGGGTATGTGTCCTTGGTTCCACTGCCCATGCATTTCTGTCTTACACTTTTACTTGACCAGGAGGTCCTTCGTGAGCGATTCTGGTCTGCCTTCCTTGCCTATTTTCTTACATAAAGGAATCAATAGATCTTGCACTTCAAGAAAAATGTCCTTAAATTGCTTCCAGTTTCTCAATCCTCAGAAAAGGAAAACCAGTTCCTTTATTGGTCTATGTCAAATCCTTGGCAAGAAACTGTCTCACTAAAGTTGTCCTATATCCACCTGGATTGCCAACTCAAGGCACTGATCAGGAGCTTCATGATTCTGTTTTCAACAAGATGAGCAGGAAGCTAAGTAAAATTACTGCTATCTAAAAATCCCTATAAACTTAAACAGATTGCTCTTGCACAAGACACTTTGGGCAAGATAATTCCTGGATTTAATTTTAACATGTTTTCCAAAAGTCTTAGTAAACTGGGCACTTTTTAAAAAAAGGCATGTGACAGAAAGTAAGTCAGTGTCAGTCAGGTGGGCTTTTCTGTTCTATGACAGCTGATAGCACTTTCTAATATTTTTTTTTCAGCTTAAACGTGCAAGTGTGATTTGTCTAGGAACAAGAGTTCCTTAAGGAAGAAAGAATATGCATTTTGATTTTTAGCATTTCAATACTCCTAATGGGAGTAGCTCTTGAAATAGAGAAATGAAAAGACTATTTGTAAATAAGAATGAGTTTTGGACTGCACTTCTAACATTTTCTGAAAAATCTTTTTACCCATAATAGTTAAATATTTTATAATGGGGAAAATGTTTCTTTAAAGACATTGCCATTTTCTTCTCTGCGCGTTTGAAAGCATTTGAATGCATTTGAATCTAATAATTTTCATTGTATCACTTGCTAGATTCTGACACAAAGCTTTTTGTGGTCTTTCTAGTGACCAGAGCGGAAGCCTGTAGTCTGTCTATTTTATGCTCACTGAAAAGGTCCTGTAAATATCAGCTGTTAAGTAGTAATACGCTATAACCTATTTATGGGTTTAAAATACCAATAGGGCAGACTACTTAAAAGATGGTATGTCAAACAGGATTATAGAGAAAACAGTCCATTAAAAAATTCAAGTTGACTACGTATTTTAATCTTATAACATTAGCCTTGAACTCATTCAATTGAGTCCTTTAGACACCGTGCATGAATACTTGCTTTTGATATCAAAAAGGACTTTCTTTTGTGTCCCCTGAGGCTTAAAGAAAAGTAGATGAGTTGCATTTAAATAGATGAATCCTGTTGTTTTTTTTCCAGACTTTTACTAGCTCTAAAATGAGTTTTCTGTATTCATAGCTTTCTAGTTAGCACTAAAATTTGTATAATATGATTAGCCACTCTGATCAAAAGAAGTAACTATATTAAAATAGATTAGACATTAACATTTGTCCGCCATGTCTTGTGAGCTGTATCTTTCCCCAAGCTTGACTTTTAAGTTAGAGGCTGATCCTAAAAAGCTCTGAGTGCTTTGTAGCACTGCACACTTCAAGGTTGAATTCTTGTTGTTCACACATAAGCCTATATAAGGAGAGCTGTAAATTCCCTAGTGACTTTCTGGATTGTTGATGCCTCTCAGGCTACAATCTGGTTGCAATTACACAGCAGAGAATTTCTTGCATAGGGGAATTCTGACAAAGGGAGGTTTTGGCAGACACATTTGCATAAGTCCAGGATCTGGGGGCCAGGATGGGTGTTTGCAGCTTCTTAATACTAGCACAGTGTTTTTTCAGTCAGTCTGATCAATGCCCTTTGAAAACAAGAAGACCCTACTAATATTGACAGAAACAATATATAAGGCCATGAACTGCCTTATTGGTTGGACTTGATGATCACAGAATCACAGAATGTTAGGAGCTGGAAGGGACCTCGGAAGATCATCGAGTCCAACCCCTCTGCCAGAGCAGGATCACCTAGAGTAGGTCACACAGGAACATGCTCAGGCAGGTTTTGAATGTCTCCAGAGAAGGAGACTCCACAACCTCTCTGGGCAGCCTGTTCCAGGCTCTGTCACCCTCACTGTGAAAGTGTTCCCTTGTGTTTAAACGGAACCTCCTATGCTCCAGTTTGCACCCATTGCCCCTTGTCCTGTCATTGGGTGCCACCGAGAAGAGCCTGGCTCCGTTCTCCAGTCACTCGCCCTTTCCATGTTTATAAACATGAATGAGGTCACCCCTCAGTCTCCTCTTCTCCAAGCTAAAGAGCCCCAGCTCCCTCAGCCTCTCCTCATAAGGGAGATGCTCCACTCTCTTAATAAGGGCTTAGTGGCTCTGTGCTGGACTCTCTCCAGGAGTTCCCTGTCCTTCTGGAA
>VWZK01019072.1:0-27335 GCA_013396935.1 Baryphthengus martii | reverse complement strand
GGCATCACCAGCAGGGACAAGGAAGTCGTCGTTCTACTCTGCTCGGCACTGGTCAGGCCACACCTCCAGTCCTGCCTTCAGGTTTGGTCTCTGCTCTACAAAAAAGGTGGGGACAGGCTGGAGAGGGTGCAGAGAAGGGCCACGAGGATGATCAGGGCACTGGAAGAGCTGCCCTATGAAGACAGGCTGAGCCATCTGGGCTTGTTCAGCCTTGAGAAGAGAAGGCTCAGGGGAGACCTCATTACCATGGCCCAGGGACTTTGGAGAGTGGCTCCCAAGAGGCAGGAGACTCCCTTTTTGCAAGGAGTCCCATGGAGAAAACAAGGGGGAATGTCTGCAAATTTTTGCAGAGGAGATTCTGGTTGGGGTCCAGAAGAAAGTTCTTTACAGTGAGAACAGTTAAGCATTGGACTAGTCTCCCAAGGGAAGTGGTGGACTCCCATATACTGGGCACTTTTAAGACACGAAGGGTGCTGGGCCAGCTCATTTAAACTTTTTGCTTAAAAGGTTGGACCAGATGACCCTTGAGGTCCCTTCCAACCTGGCATTCTATGGTTCTATGATGAAACATCTCCATATGGTAATTCTTGTGCTCCAAAGTTATGAGGAACCTTTGATCAGGCCTCTGCCTGATTATCTTCCTATCATGAAGGCTGAGAATGGGAAATGGAGATTTCAAGCTTGACCTGATTCATAAATCAGAGAAGTTAAAATGATGGATGTGGTGGAGTTATTTGCTGTGGCTGCTTCCAGGGCTGGATTGATTTGAATTTCTGCTGACAAGGCTTTGAGATCACTGGGAAGGACATCCCTGAGCTTCTTAACAGAGCACCGGGAATGGGAGAGCCTTGGGAGCAGAGGGAGATGCCAAGGGTGGGTAGATGATGATGGGCTGGCTGAGCTCTGAAGCTTTGGTCTAATAGCAAGGTTGTCTACAATAATTTGGTCCGCTTTTAGCAAAATAATTAATATAATAACTTTTCTTGCATGCTGTGTTCCTGGTCCTGCTGCTGTAGTTGGTGCATCTCGGTGCCTGTTGGTTTCTTTTCATGGTATCGCGGGCTCAGGATTAATGCCGGTGAAGTATTTTCTGGAAAAATATTGGAGTGGGGACCACTGGTGATCTCATAGCCTTTGAAAAATCATCTCCTTGATCTGGTGAGAGCTTCTAGTTAACATTTAGGTCTGTGGTTATGGGATGTTGCAAGTGAAAAGTTTGAATTTTTCACGACTACGGGAGTGTAGAATATGAAAACACACATATGTATATTTAAAGTGTGTTTATATTAAAACTGTATGGCTGTATAAATATATAACATACAAAAAAAATCTATAAACTATATAACACTGGTGCTGTTTTGCACTGACAAGGTAAAGTAGCAACAGAAGAGAATTGCCAGAGATAGAGAAGCACTAAATCAAATGGACTTTGCTATTTCCTACCTATGTTAAGCCCAGTTTAACTCCCTCCGTTCCAGCCTTTGCTCTGAACCGACGACCTGAGCGCGGGACCCTCAGTGAGTGAGTTCTGGGCGGGGGTTAATTATTGCAGCTCACTTAGGTACAAACATGAGACGTTTTGGAGACAGAAGCCCTGGCCCAGGCTGCCCAGAGAGGATGTGGAGTCTCCTTCTCTGGAGACTTTCAAACCCCCCTGGATCTGTTCCCGTGTGACCTACTCTAGGTGACCCTGCTCTGGCAGGGGGCTTGGACTTGATGATCTTTTGAGGTCTGTTCCAACCTCTACCATTGTGTGATTCTGTGAAGCAAACGTACCCTGAAAACCATACAAACAGAAAGCCCCAAAGGATTTTGGGGAGACCTTGGAGCCGCCTTCCAGCACTGAAATGGGGCCGACAGGAAAGCTGGAGAGGGATCCTTCATCAGGGAGTGTAGTGATAGGATAAGGGTTTAAAGCTGAAAGAGGGGAGATTTATATTAGATATTAGAAAGAAATTCTTCCCTATGAGGATGGGGAGACATTGGAACAGGTTGTCCAGAAAAGTTGTGGAAGCCCCGTCTCTAGAAGTGTTCAAGACCAAGTTGGATGAGGCTCTGAGCAACCTGCTCTAGTGGGAGGTGTCCCTGCCCCTGTCAGGTGGGTTGGATCTTTAAGATCCCTTCCAGCCCAAACCTTTCTAGGATTCTGTGATTTGACTTTCTAGATTATTTATTATTATTATTATTATTAATTTTTTAATAAAAAGCACCTACTGCTGTCAATTTACAAAGAAAAAGATGGTCCATTTCTAGACCAGAGCACAGGGTAGTCCAGAGCCAGCTTTTGGCCATCTGTGTACAAATGGGGAGGGCCCCAAAATGTGTCTTTTGCTACTCTTTTTTACTTTTGTCATCATGAATATTCTTTAAACAGCACAACTGTCTGCCTGGACATTAGCCTTGTACGTCACATCCCCAGGATTTCACTGGTCTTGCTCCCTACGTATCCGTCGCTCTCCGTATTTCTCATCTACCAACTCTGCTTTAGTTAACCCGCGAAGAATTAAAGCACCTAAAGGCTGGAAGCTTTGGCAGCAGGAATTAAAAGCCTGTTATAAATCAGTATTCCGTCGTCTTCAGCGCGCTGCGTAAAGGGAAATAGCTGCTGCCTCTCCCCCTCCTGCTGCTTCGCGGCTACGTCCTTGCCTTAAATCCTTGGGAAACCTCCTCCTAATTGTGTTTCCTCTCTAAATCCTGCAGGTTGTAACGGGCTCCTAAATCTGGCAATTTGGAACGGAAAACAACTTCTCTGGTTATTTGTGTGTTACTTTAAAGAGAGTCATTTTATTATTTGCAGAGCTCTCTGCATCTTTTTCTTTTTTTTTTTTCATCCTTTTCTTGACTCCCTGTAGATCTCCATGGATTTGATTCATATTTTTTTTTTTTCCATTCTAAAAAATCTAGGAAATTCTTTTTTTTTTTTCCATTCTAAACATCCTCAACCTGTCCTGAAGTGATTTTTTTTTTTTTATTTCATCGGGGAGTCAGGATTTAGCTGCACAGTCAACGTACCCTGTGGCTTAATGCACTGCTACAGAGCAAGAGCTGTTCCCATTTCTGCTCCCAGCTTGTGCAGCACGTGAGATCATCTCATCATCTTTAACTTCTCCCACATCCCAGCAGAGTTGGGGTTGGTGAAGCCATCACTGATGGGCGTTGATCTGCAAGGCTGAGGTTTACCTGGTGCTTTCAGCTTTGGCTGAGGGGATGTTACTGCATCCACACTTCTAGAGGCATCCAAATTCCAGCCTCATTTGTTAGTTCTTTTCTTCCTTCCCAGCTCTTGCTGCTTTTTTTTTCTGAAATTTAAAAAAATACATTTAAAAAATAGTGACATTCTTCCTACTCAAAGAAAATCAGGCCTTCCCAGCACCAGACACGGCTTTTTTACAAACCCTGTGCTGCTCTGCTGCTGGGAACAGCTTCCCATAGCAACCTTCAGCTTGAAAGCTAAAATCCCTTCACCCCAAATGACAGCTTGATTCCTAGATTGGCATGTGAACCCTTCGGAAGCCTCTAGCTGACAGTGAAAAAGTTCTCCTCGCTTCTACCTTTAGTTTGGTTTGTTTTGTTGTTTTTTTTAATATATTTTGTGGGTTTCTCATGACTTTGAATTCTGGTTTTGTTTGCCTTTTTTTCCCCTACTTTTTAAAATTTACTTTCTCAGCTAAAATAATTGTTAGAAAAGTGAGAGACACCACTCTAAGGAAGGTAGAAGATCTCTGCCAGGAGGTCCAGCACGTGATTGTGACCATCACCACAGCAATCTCACTTTCTCTGCCACTACACATGGACAAGGTGGAGTCCTTGCTGGAAAACTGTGGCAGCAGTGGAGTTGGGATCAGGTTGCATTTTCTAGGGGATTTCATAGAATCCTGGAATGGTTTGGGTTGGAAGGGACCTTAGAGATCACTTAGTTCCAAACCCCTCTGCTGTGGGCAGCAACATATTCCACTAGACCAGGTTGCTCAAGGTTTCATCCAACCTGGCCTTGGATGCTTCCAGGATTGGGACATCCACGGTTTTTTTCTAGGCAACCCATTCCAATGTCTCACCACCCTGACAGTAAAGAATTTCTTTCTAATGTCTGATTAAATCTGCCTTCTTTCAGTTTAAAATGGTTACCCATTGTCCTGTCACTACCCTCCCTTATAAAAAGTCCTCCAGCTTTCCTGCAGGCCCTCTTTAAGTGCTGAAAGGCCCCAAGAAGATCTCCCTGGAGCCGTCTCTTCTCCAGGCTGAGCAATCCCAACTCACTCAGCCTGGCCTCAAAGGGGAGAGGCTCCAGCCCCTTGATCATCTTCATGTCCCTCCTCTGGACCCACTTATTTATTTTGTCTTATTTTACTTGTTTTGTTTGTGTTTATTGTAGTAGTGCTGAGGTAGCTCTGAAGGGTTAGGGTCCTTCTCACCCAAGGATTGAGCAAATGGGTGGCAAGAGCTGGAAGGGAACACGTTTGCCATCAGCACAGCGTTTGTCTGGTAGTTAGCAGGTAGCTCTTGGAGACATGAAGATGGATGGTGCGATATTCTCCGTGTGTTATCTTGGGCTTTCGCCCGCCATCCTTGGAGAGCAGGTCCTGTGCAGGTGGGCAGTCAAGTGGTCTGGGTCTGTTGGTCAAAGTCCATCTAAACTATTCGTTGATGGGGCTGCACAGTAGCTGTTGTGCTGCTACCACCCCTAAGGAGACTGGAGTGGGCAAACTGAGTGTTTCTTGGGTTAGGAAGTTATGATTTTGTCAGTTTGAACTTCATGGGACTAAAGAGCTTGGCCTCAGGTGGATCTGGAGGATGCTTCTGAGTTTTGCTTTCGTGGCAGAGAGGATTCTGGCCCTAACTCATCAGCACTCAACCTAAATCAAGACCGCAGTGACACGTGTGCCGTTCCTGTTGTCCAGCCTCTCTGCAGACTCCTGTCACACCTCCAGGCTGCTTTTGCTCCTCTAAGCTTCTGTTGGTGAAGGGAGGACTTGAAGAGTGGATGAAGCTCCTGGAGAGCTGGGGGGACGACTCCTGAGAGCAGTTGTGAGACCAAACCAGGACATTCCAGAGCCAGTTTGAGGTGAGGCTGGCCATGGGAGAGTGACTCCTGGGCTTTTCCTTGAGCTTGACATTGCTGATCTGATGGACTCTTCCTGCCCACCAGAAAACCATGGGTAACAGAGACAAAATGCCTCGTGCTGTTGGTGATACCAACTTCTGTGATCTCCTTTGACCGTATTTGACTGGTGCAGAGCTTGTCCTATACTCACGAACCACCAAGTCTGTGAGAGGAGCAGCATCCCTCCTACTTGCTGCTGGAGCTCTGGATTTGTCTTCCTAAGCTCTTCTGGGGAGGAAGAAAGCTCAGCGAGTTATTTTTTTGTGTGGAGGAGAGGGAGTGGCTCTCTGTGCTGGCTGTGAGCAAGGAGACAACCCGACTGAGACCCTGGGAAAGCTCTGGTGACAGAGAAAAGGCTTTTGGAGGCCACGTGAGGAGCTGCCTGGCTTGTTCTGCTACTCCTTCAAAAGCTTTTCAAGTTTTTCTAACAGGCTTTGTGAGCATCTCCATCCTCTCTTTAAATCCTGTTCCTCTCCATCCCTTTGCACTTTATAGAGGAGCAAGAAGTGACTCATGAAAGTTTCCTCGTAGGCTGTGTAATGAATAAATGCATTTAAGAAAAAAGGAGAGAAGCAAAGAGAAAACAGAATTCTCCAGTCTGGGGCAGAGTGGTGGCTTTTGGCGGCTTGAACTCTGAAAGAATAAGTTTGGCTACTTCTTTTTATTAGTTTTTAATTAATTGAGTTATTTTAGTGCTGTTGTTCAGACTAAGAGATCTGTTGGGACTACAGCTGTGGGTTTGTTTGTTTCTGTTTTAATTTTATGGTTTTGGTTGATTTGGTTTTTATTTGCTTATGACACCGAAGGAAAACTTGCAAATCTCCCGGCGATTTCCCTTCTTCCTCTTTCAAACCTTAGTGCTGGCAGCGTCCCCTGGGGAGAAGGTGTTTTGGTTTATTTGGTTTGAATTTGCTTGTGATGCCGAAAGAAAATTTGGAAATCTCCCAGCGATTTCCCTCCTTCTTGCAAACCTTCGTGATTAAGGGAGCAGCTCAGTGCCCTGCGGTGCTTTCTGGCCATCCTTGGCGCTCGTTGTAGCAGAGCGGTGGCTTTGGAGGCACCTGCAGCATCTCGGAGCTTGAGGGCAGCCTGGTGCTTTCCTGCCAAGTCCCTGAAATAAATATATTTATTTAGCTTTTTTGCCTTTGCTGCTCCGATGGAAGGAACTGTGGTGATACTTTTCACTTTTTCTTCAGTTATAAACCAACCACATAGGGGTGGCCGAGACACCAGAGCTGAGCTGCCATCCAGTGAGGTCTGGACAGGCTGGAGAGCTGGGTGAAGGTGAACCTCATGAAGTACGATAAGGACAAGTGTAGAGTCCTGCATCTGGGGAGGGATAGCAACAGACACCAGTAGACAGCTGGAAAGCAGCTCTGTGGAGAAAGACCTTGGAGTCCTAGTGGACAGTAAGTTGTCCATGGGCCAGCAGTGGGCCCTGGTGGCCAAGAGGGTCAATGGTCTCCTGGGGGACGTTAAGAAAAGTGTGACCAGCAGGTCTGGGGAGGTTCTTCTCCCCCTCCACTCTGCCCTGGTGAGACCACACCTGGAATACTGTGTCCAGTTCTGGGCTCCCCAGTTCAAGAGAGACAGGGACCTACTGGGAAGAGTTCAATGGATGCTACGAGGATGAAGGGACTTGAACATCTCTCCTATGAGGAAAGGCTGAGAGCCCTGGAGCTGTTTAGTCTGGAGAAGAGAAGGCTGAGAGGGGATCTGATTCATGTCCATAAAAATCTGAGGGGTGGGGATCAAGTGGAAGGGGCCAGGCTCTTATCTGTGGTGCCCAGGAATAAGACAAGAAATAACGGGTACAAGCTGGAACCCAGGAGGCTCCACCTCAACATGAGGAAAAACTTCTTTCCTGTGAGGAGGACAGAGCTTGGAACAGGCTGCCCAGAGAGGTGGTGGAGTCTCCTTCTCTGGAGACTTTCCAAACCTGCCTGGATCTGTTGCTGTGTGGCCTGCCCTGGGTGATCCTGCTCTGGCAGGGGCGTTGGACTGATGATTTGCAGAGGTCCCTGCCAACCCCTACTGTTCTATGGTTCTATACCCACAGCTTTAAAAGTAAACCTTGTACATCACCTTTCTTGCTTCAGTATCTTCAGTAGTGATGGGAATCTCTCTGCTTGGGACTCCTAAACAAATATGTCTCTCTATTCCATACAATGCATGACTTTTCAGCAGGTAGGAGTGATGGGGTCAGTTGGCTGGTGGCAATAACTGGGAGGGGCACTGGGTTTTATTTAAGGGTGGTTCTTCGTTTGGAAGGTTCTCCTTGAATTCAGAAGCTTGTTAGTGCTCTGCAGCTTCTCTGTGAGCTCCAAGTCTCTTCTGGTTGTTTAACTCCAGGAAGGCGATGTTTTCAAAAGGAGGGAAGAGGGTGAGAAAGAAGTGTGGGTGCTCCTCTGAGATCGAGCCACTCCATTTTTATCTTGTTATAGATCATTTTTACTTAATGCTGTTACATTATTTCAGCTGTGCTTGGGTTTCAGATTGGATGCAGATCTGAAGTTGCTATAACAACACGATGATTCATAGAACGCTGCAACAATCTGCCAGGATTTATTTTGCTATCATGACGACGGAGATGTTTTTCGGTGGGGATTTCTGTCTATTTTCAGACAGACCGCACCGTTAGCTCTGCTGCAGTGACTTGCTTTGGATGACCTGGGCTCAAGGTGGTAGGATCTGTCCTTGGGTAAAAGCCCCAAAGAGCTCAAAAGTCAGTGCCAGACTTAGGGTGGGAGATGAAAGCATGAGGATGTGAGGACTGGCCTGAGAACCTTCAGCGTGTCAGGTGGGCAACCACAGCATCTGGCATCTCGTACCGGCGCAGTGTGCCCAGGCGGCCTTAAGAAGAGTGTTGCCAACAGGTTGAGGGAGGTTCTCCTCCCCCTTTACTCTGCCCTAGTGAGGCCACATCTGGAGTATTAGGTCCAATTCTGGGCTCCCCAGTTCAAGAGAGACAGGGAAATACTGGAGAGAGTCCAACAGAGGCTGCGAAGATGCTGAGGGACCTGGAGCATCTCTGCGCCCAGGAAAGACTGAGAGCCCTGGGGCTGTTCAGCTGGAGAAGAGAAGCCTGAGAGAGGATTTGATCAATACTCATCAATATCTAAAGGATGGGTGTCAAGAGGATGGGACCAGACTCTTCTGGTGCCCAGTGACAGGACAAGGGACAACAGGCACAAACTAGAACCCAGGAAGTTCCACCTCAACATGAGGAGAAACTTCTTTCCTGTGAGGGTGACAGAGCCTGGCCCAGGCTGCCCAGAGAGGTTGTGGAGTCTCCTTCTCTGGAGAGATTCCAAACCTACCTGGACAACCTGATGCTGGCCCCCCTGCTCTGGGTGACCCTGGTAGAGCTGGGGGGTTGGACTCGATCTCCAGAGGTTCCCTGCAACCCCAGCCATTTTGTGATTGGGTGGTTCATCATTTCAGTCCTTCTTGCCAGAAGCAGAGCTGCTAAACTAAAGGTCCTCTGGAGTCACTGGAGAGTTACGCGGTAGATACAGAGGATTTGAGTAATAAATCTGTTCACTTAAAAAAAAAAAAATAGGATATTGTAGTTTACAATAACAAAAATGCTTTGGGGGGAATATTTTAATATAAAAAACAGCCGCAAGGAGGGCTGACTGGTTGTTCTGTGGAAGATGTCAGATTGTACAGAAATGTCTACTTCATGCCAATTTGAAGCTGCTTCTCCTTTGCAAAGAGCAGTTGTGATGGGCAACGTTTCAAGGTTCCTCCAGACACTTTGTCAGCTTCTCTCTTCAAATCTGCAACTTAAGCAAAGGAAATAAATGCCCTGAAGCCTCAAGGCCGAGAGGTCTCTGCTCTTCTCTGTCTTGTCTGCCCTGATGTTGAGAGTTACAAATAACACAGCTGCAGATGGAGCAACGTGCTCTGGTGCCTTTTTTGGAATTTGGGGCTTTTAGCCAGTATTAAAGATGAGATTTATTTATTTATTTCCCCTAAATGAAACCTTTTTTTTTTTTTTTTTTGTCCTACTAAGAAATTTATCCTAGAAGCATGGAATGGGTTGGGTTGGAAGGGACCTTAAAGATCATCTCATTTCAACCCCCCTGCCATGGGCAGGGACACCTCCCACTAGAGCAGGTTGCTCAAGGCCCCATCCAGCCTGGGCTTGAACACTTCTAGAGATGGGGCATCCACAGCTTCTCTGGGCAACCTCTTCCAATGTCTCACCATTCTCACAGCAAAGGTTTTCATTCTGACCTAAATCTACCTTCTTAAAGTTCAAAACTGTCCTATCACTGCGCTCCTTACAGAGCCACAGAGCCACTCTCCAGATTTCCTGCAGGCCCCCTTTAGATACTGAAAGGCCCCTATAAAGTCTCCCCTGAGTCTTTTCTTCTTCAGGCTGAACAACCCCAACTCTCAGCCTTTCTTCTTAGGAGAGATGTTCCTTCCCTCTCACCATTTTTGTGGCTGCCCTCTGAACCTGCTCCAACAGGTCCGTGTCCTTCCTGTACTGAGGACTCCAGAGCTGGATACTTTGCTCCAGGTGGGGTCTCATGAGAGTAGAGGGGAAAAAATCACCTCTCAACCTGCTAATTTCTCCTCCCCTGACCTCCTCTGTGCATGTGATGAGGACCTTCGTATTTGGCTTGCTGGCATCTTGGATGCTGGGATGGAACACCTCATCCTTAGAAGTATTTAAGGCCAAGCTGGATGAGACTCTGAGCAAACTGGTCTAGTGGGAGGTGTCCCTTCCCATGGCAGGGGAGTTGGAACTAGATGATCTTTAAGGTCCCTTCTAGCTGAAGCCATTCCATGATTCTGTTCTTCACAGCCAGGACAGTCCTGCAGTCTTAGCTTCTGGTTCTTCTACTGTGGCTGCTTCTTGTCTTGTCTGTGTTTTCTGACGGACACGCTACAGAGCTGTGCTGGTGGTGGTTCCTGTGATACTGGTGGCCAGGGACAGAAGACAGTGTCTCACCCAGCTCCTTGGGTGCTTGTGTGCAGTTCTGGGGTGGGTAGAGGACAACTCCCCCTGAGTCATGCAGTACCTATGTCCTCCTTGAGGCTGGTGAAATCAATTGAGTGACAGGGAGGGAAGAAATAGGAAGCGTCTCTGTATTTCAGGAGAAAAAGCAGCCCCTCCTCCATGGCAGATATTTTAGCAGCAATTTGCATCTGGATTTCAGCCCCAAAACGCTCATTGAGTGCAGGCAGCTGCGTTTGCTGAGTCAGAAGGTGTCTGAGTTGGTGTCAGTTCTGTTGCTGTGGTCCTGAAAGTGTGAAGAGCCATGACGGAATTGTCAACCCCACACATGAGAGAGGTGAATTGAAAAAAAATAAAATTTGTTGAAGTCTGTAGAAAGACCTTGGGAATAGCTTGGCTTGCCAGTTTGGTGCCTCGCTGTTGAACGGGGTTTCCACAATGTCTTTGAGGGCTGTGGATCAGGATCGAGACAGATGCTCACCCTCTTATAGAACCCATCTCAGCTGGAGCTGCAGAGTGCTAAGGCCAGGTGTAGCACACGGGTGTCAGGGTTCTGCTCTCATCTGGTGATGCAATGTTACAGCTTTGCCCCAAACCTCTCCGTAGCTGATGTCAGTGGTGAGTGAGGATGCTTTCACAGATGATGTTCAGAAGTTTTTTTCCACTTAGGGAAGCCCAACCTTGTGACATGTCATGGTCTTGTAGCCCCGGAACATTGTGTTTGATTCCAGCCTCTCCTTGAGGTTTTTACAGAGGTCATTTAGTTCTTCTCCTGGCTTCAGGTTTTGCTTCTCTTGTGCAGTGTGGTGGCAAAGCCAGAACTTGCATGAGACCTTCAGCAGTTTCCAAGAAAATGCTCCTGATTGCCTTTTGCTGCTCCAAAATATCATAGAATCATAGAATGTTAGGAGTTGGAGAGGAACCACTAGGGATCATCAAGTCCAACTCCCCTGCTAGAGCAGGATCACCCAAGGCAGACCACACAGGAACACATCCAGTTGAGTTTTGAAAGTCTCCAGAGTAAGAGACTCCACAACCTCTCTGGGCAGCCTGTTCCAGGCTCCATCACCCTCACAGGAAAGAAGTTTCTCCTCATGTTGAGGTGGAACCTCCTGTGTTCCAGCTTATACTCGTTATTTCTTATCATATTCCTGGGCACCACAGAAAAGCGCCTGGCTCCTTCCACTTGACCCCCACCCCTTAATATTATGAACCTGTATTCTCTTGGTCCTCCTCTGTCCATTTCTCCTGGATGAGGATGGCTGTTGTCCATGCCCATGGAGGAATCTGCTCTAAATGCAGCCGTGTTGTGTCTCAAGCAGCAGCTGCTCTGCTGGAGCTGCCGTGGTGGTGGAGCTGGAACCCTGCTTTGAAGTCTGGCAGCAGCAGAGCCAAGCTTGGAAACGCAGCTTTAGCTGTCGGGAGTCTCTTGCCGTGATGCGGGGAGGTTTCCGCATGAGGAATTTCAGGGAGCGAGGAGAGGCCAGGTGCGCGTTACAATTTTCGTTCTGCGTGATGGAAGATGCTCGCGAGCCCATCGTACTCATTTCAAAAGCTCTTTGGTGTTGGAATTACCCAGTTGGTTGACCGGGGAATAAGGAAGCAAAGCCGGGGTTTAGGGAGCACTAAAAGCAACCAGGCAGACATAAGTTGGCCTGCAGAGCCTGTCAGTAGCCACCTGCATCTCTTCCTTGACCCCCTTCCAACCCCTAGGAAAGAGCTTCTGACCCTGGAGGATCTTTGTATCCTCAGTCTTTTGAGCCAGCAGTGTGCCCAGGTGGCACGGAAGGCCAACAGCATCCCGGCCTGTATCAGGAACAGTGTGACCAGCAGAAGTAGGGATGGAATTCTCCCCCTAGACTTGGCACTGGGGAGGCCTCACCTCGAGTGCTGGGTGCAGTTCTGGGCCCCTCACTTCAAGAAAGATCTTGAGGTGCTGGAGCAGGTCCAGAAGAGAGCGATGAGGCTGGGAAATGGACTGGAGGGAAAGTCTTCTGAGGAGAGGCTGAGGGAGCTGGGCTTGTTCAGCCTGGAGAAGAGGAGACTCAGGGGAGACCTTCTCACTCTCTCCAACTCCCTGAAGTGAAGTTGTGGACAGGTGGGGGTCGGGCTCTTCTCGCAGGCAACTAGCGACATGGTGAGAGGGCCCAGCCTGAAGCTGCGCCAGGGGAGATTTAGGTTGGATATTAGGAAGCACTTCCTGATGCAAAGGGGAATTCAACACTGGAATGGACTGCCCAGGGAAGTGGTGGAGTCACCATCCCTGGAGGTGTTTAAGGAAAGATTGGCCGTGGCACTTAGTGCCATGGTCTAGTTGATGTGGTGGTGTTGGGTCATAGGCTGGACTTGATGATCTCAGAGGTCTGTTCCAGCCTCAAGGATTCTGGGATTCTGTGGTTGTAGTTACTGGATTGGAAAGATTCCAGTTGTCCAGCTCTCTAGCTCAGCCATCCTCCACTGGTTCCATCTGCTAATTCATTCTGCAGGAGAAATAGAGTCGGTGTCGTGCCAGCAGGAACTGTCATAAGCTGTTTTCATGTCTAGTGCTTGGCTGTGGCGTAGGGAAGGGCGCAGAGAATTCCCAGAAAGGCTGTTGAGTAATGAAAGGTGATGGGTCCGGGTGAAGCAGAGACACCTTCAGAAAAGGGCCACTCCTTCCTCCACTGTGGTTTCCATGCAACTGAGCA
The DNA here is from genome assembly GCA_013396935.1 of Baryphthengus martii. Lineage (NCBI taxonomy): Eukaryota > Metazoa > Chordata > Aves > Coraciiformes > Momotidae > Baryphthengus > Baryphthengus martii. The sequence continues at coordinate 14,575 of VWZK01019072.1, read as the reverse complement.
TTGACAGCATTAAAACTTCAGGTAATCTCCTTGTGAAAGTCTTTCCTTGCTCAGAATGAGGAGCTGGTTGGAATCCACTGATGCCATTTCAGGCTGGGAACGGACAGTTGATCCCTGCAGTGGCAGTGAGACTAAGCACAAAGATGCAAGGACATGAATGTTGGAGCGAGGAAACCTGGGTTGATATCTCCGCATCAACATGTTGTCATCAACAGAGGTGTACAGGGCACTGGCTGCTTTGGTTTGTCTTGGTACTGTCCTGGGTTCCACTCTGAAGGCTCTTTAGGTTTTGGGGTTATCATGTACAAAGAATCCTAGCGTGGTTTGGGTTGAAAGGGACCTTAAAGATCCTCTAATTCCACTTCTCCTGCCACTGGCAGGGACACCTCCCACTAGAGCAGGTTGCTCAAAGCCTCATCCAACTTGGTCTTGAAAACTTCCAGGGCTGGAGCAACATCGTGGTTGTGTTGCAGCTTGGGGACCTTTCTGGAGAACTCTTCTAGATAGAAGCCGATGGACCTTGGACAAGCGAGAGGCACTCTGTGCCTCCACCTCATGATTTTTATTGTTTTGGTTTTTTTAAAAAAATCAATATTGTGTTTGTGTGCTTGGCTGGCATTTTCCATTCACAAAGGAAGGGAGGGAACCAACCTGTCACCCACACCCAAAGTGCTGGGCACATAACTCAGAAGAATTAGTCATCAAACTGCAACCTCATTATCCAACTATGAAGGATTTCTTCCACCAATTTCCTCAGTTTGGCTACAATCCTGAAATTAATCTCACCTCAGCAGTCAGTAGCATTTCCTCTCTCAGCGTAGGCAGAAATTGTTTCGTTTCGTGGCTGAACGCTTCAAAAACAGAGAAGAAAGATTTAAAAAAAATAATTGGAAAAAAAATAAAATAGCCTAAAGCGTAATAGTTAAGGAGGTGCATTCACTCTGGGTTTTAAACAAAGATATCTCCATCCCAGTTCCAAGCAGATGATGGAGTGTATTCCCTGGAAGCTCCGGCAGGATTGCCATATGGTGTCCTCGGAGCATATAGGGCTTGAATCCATTCTGACTTTGTTGGCCTTGTTAGAGCTGCTCTTCCTCCTGCCGTCGGAAGCTTTGGCGTGAGGTTCTTCCATCCTCCCTACCTTTTTCCTTGAATCTTCATGGTTTTCCCTCTGTCATCTCCCACACCGGGTTTCCTGCTCCCAATCCTTGGCCGTCACCACGGAGAGCTGACCCTTGGGCACGCTCATCCTGGCTGAACAGCGGGATGCTTTTCACAGCCTTTGCTTCCCAGATGGATCTCCCCTCTCCCAAGTCTGCTGTTTTGCTCTGCTGGGGAAAACACAGCTGCCCTGGGGTTTGTTTTGCACGGGCGAGCGTAGGTGGAGCAGATTGGAGAAGACTCAAAAGCACCTTGGGTGACTGGTGAGCTGGGTGGTTGAGGTGGTTTCCCCACTGTAAACATCTCAGGAGGAGGGGAGAGCTCACTCTTTTGGCTGGCAGATGGGATCTGGAGTTACTGTGCCTTTGTGGACGCTGGATCTTGTTGCTTGGGAGAGCCCATGTGAGGCTTCAGACTGTTTTAAGTGCATGCTCCTGGTTTGTTGGTTTTTTTTCTCCTGATGGAAAATCACCTGGGTTTTAGCTGCTCTTAGCAATGTCCTGAAGTAAATGGGAATGGTGAGCATGTGATGGTTGAAATCCAGATGTAAGTTCACCTCATTCAGAAGCCCAGGGGCAGAACACAGGAGGTTCCAGCTCAACATGAGGACGAACTTCTTTCCTGTGAGGGTGACGGAGCCTGGACCAGGCTGCCCAGAGAGGTGGTGGAGTCTCCTTCTCTGGAGACTTTCCAAACCTACCTGGATCTGTTCCTGTGTGGCCTGCCCTAGGAGATCCTGCTCTGGCAGGGAGATTGGACTAGATGTTCTCTAGAGGTCCCTTCCAACCCCTACCATTCTATGATTCTACATGCTCTTCATCATACTCTTCCTAAATTTCTTTTATCAAATCGTAGAATGCTTTGAGTTGGCAGTGACCATTACAGCTGTCTAGTCCATCCCCCCTGCAGCGATCGGGGACATCTTCAACTAGTTCACGTTGCTCAGAGCAACCTGATCTTGAATATTTGTGGGGATGGGGCTTCTACCACCTCTCTGGACAACCTGTGCCAGTGTTTCACCATCCTCATCGTAAAAAATGTCTTCCTTCTCACCTAAAACTGCTTGCTTAGTTTGAAACCATCACCTCTTGTCCTATCACAACAGGCTCTGCTAAAAAGATTGTCCCCATCGTTCTTATAGGCCCCCTTTAAACATTGAAAGGCTACAATAAAGTCTCCCAGATTTTCCTGGAGTAGAAGAGGCTGGCAGCTGAAGTCACAAATTCCCACCTCTCAGCCTCACCACTTCTTTTCCTTCCTAAACAAAGGGGACAAAGGAAAGGTGCTTTGGGCTGCCCAGCAGAAAACCCAACTTAATAACCAAAGCAGTGATGGTGTTGCTGAGCAAGAAGTTGGAACTAGGATGTCCTGGGCAATACAAGGCAAAGCAGGAGGCTGCTCCTTGCCTTGTCCTCCCTGATGATCTCTAGAAGCTGGTAACTTCTCTTCTGTGAGCTCCTAGCTGTGGGTGGAGGCTTTTTAGAAGTTGTTTACCCCATTGTCCTGCTTTGAGCTGGGACAGAACCAGTGATTTTACTTTTCAGCTCAGTCTCTTCTCGCTAACTGAACTTTCTGAAGTTAACAGCAGATTTTCACAGGCAGTCTCTGCTTCCAGCAGTGATCACGCTCCAGGTTTAGAGTTCCTACCAAGGCCTGGGGTGAGCAGAAAGGCTCTTGCTTATTCTTGCTCCTGTGGACACCAAGATCACTGCTCAATCTTGTGAACCATGTTGAGGGTGCAGAAACCGAACGAGTTGTAAGTAGAAAGTTTGCACTTGTGGGGAGAAGTGGCCAGGACAGGTGACCCTGAACTGACCAACGAGGGATTCCATCCCGAATACGTCACATTCACTATCAAGCTGAGGCTTCATGAGGGTTAAACCTCTTCTTGTGCGGCCGGTGTCTGAGGAGGACTCTGTCCCTTCTTCTGCCTTCAATCTGGATCCGTGTGTTCCTGAATCCAGTTGCTGAATCCAGTTCCTATCGACTACTGAGTCCATCCTGAGTCCAGTTGCTGAGTCCAGCTCCCATCTACTACTGAGTCCATCCTGAGTCCAGTTCCTGAATCCAGTTCCCATCTAGTACTGAGTCCATCCTGGCCTCTAGAGAAGTTCAGTTTTGGGTTTGCATATGTTTGTATATCTTTTGTTATTCCTTATTAGGATTATCTTTCCTTTTGTTTGTTACTTTTTCATGAAAGCTATTTGAAATTTTCTTTTCCGACCCACAAGACTCTCTCTCTTATTCCCTTTCTCTTCCCCTTTAGGAAGGGAGAAAGGCTAACGGAGAGCGTTTGTCATTTGTCTAGTGGCCGACCCAGCCCTAACTGGTGATGCCCATGGGCTGGTTTTCCCTCGCCAAGAGGACAGGAGAGTGCTGCTGGGGATGTGCCAGCTGGAGGACGCTGAAGGATGAGGTGGAATCACCACTCATCTGCTAATGACGACTGCGGTAAACAAGAGGGGGATGGAGGAGGAGGATTGAGCTGAGTTGCCTGACGCTGATTTTCGTGGGTTAAATGGGCAGATAGTTGGGAATTACATCCTGGAGCTGTGACAACTCAGTAAGATCAATGTTTATGAAGCACCTGGCACATTTTGATCCGAATCTTGATTAAAACTCTAGGCTGTGGTTGTCCCCAGCCCTGAAGCGCTCAGGAACAGCATCTATTTCTTGAGCTACCTTTTGATGCTCATCGTAGCCAGTGACACAAAGCTGCTGATACAGGAGGGGGAAATTCTTCTGTCACGGGGCGTAATTGGCTTGGTGTGTTTGTGCAGAGGTCACCGAAGGCTGGGATTGCTGCTCTGGGCAGATACAAATCATTGCTGCAATTTTATCTCTGAATTTTTCTGGCTGAGGAAATTACTTCTTTCTTTATTTGTTTATTTATGTATTTTTTTCTCTTTTTAGTGAGCTTTGTGTATAGAGCGTGCGTGTGGGAAGTTTCTAGTGTTTCTGTAAGAAGTGTTTATTAATACCTTAAAAATGCTATTCTACTCTGAGCAATTAAGGAGCTAAACGTAGCATGTGAGGAAGGACTTCCTCGTGGGTCTTAATTGAACCAAGCCAAGGAGGTGCCTTAATTAAAAGGCCATTTGCAATAACAGCCTGATGAATGGGCCCTGCGTTTGCTTTGCAACAGAGAAAATTAGGAAATGCTACTCTCTGAAGACCTGCTGCAAGGTAGATGGATACGTGATTCTCTCCTTCTACTCTGCTCTTGTGTGACCCCACCAGGAGCTCTGTGTCTAGCTCTGGAGCTCCCGCAAAAGAAGGACGTGGATCTCTCGGAGTGGCTCCGACATGAGAGGGCTGGAGCACATCTCCTACAAGAACAGGCTGAGGGAGTTGGGTTTCTTCAGTCTAGAGAAGAGAAGGCTCCAGGGAGACCTCACTACAGCCTTCTAGTATCTGAAGGGGGCCTACAGGGAAGATGGAGAAGGACTCATCACTGAGTGCAGTGATAGGACAAGTGATACTGGTTTTAAACTGAAAGAGGGTGGATTTAGATTAGGTGTTAGGAAGAAATTCTTCACTGTAGGGGTGGTGAGACACTGAAAGAGGTTGCCCAGAGAAGCTGTCGATGCCCCTCCCTAGAAGTGTTCAAGGCCACGTTCAACGGGGCTTTGAGCAACCTGCTCTAGTAGGAGATGTCTCCAGGAGAGCTGGGGAAGGACTCTATTCAGGACCCAGCTCTTGGGGTTGTACCAGGACTTTTTCCTTGCAGGAGAGTTGAGTGCTTTTTATAGCCAAGGGGTGTTGTTTCTAGAAGGAGAGTCCTTAGAATAAAATCTAAAAATGGAAGTTCTTGCAAGGTAGGGGTGGGCGTTCGTGTGCACCAAGAAACGTGAGAGAGAACCAACCTGCTGGTGAGAAGCGCGAAGGTCTTGATTGAACAGGGCTCTCTGTGTTCTCTCAGATTTGACATAAACTGAAATGTTTAACTGGCTTGTGGCCAGAGCGTTCCTCTCACAGCAGGTTCTGGATCTTAAAGAAGACAAGACACTTAAATAAGTGATTTTCCTTTCCCACTGCACATTTTAATTTGGTGCTTTTTACCGATATGTTGCAACCAGTTCTAACCCTTCACTTTTACTCCTCTGCTAATCTGGAAATGTTAAAATCTTTAAGCAGTTTTAGAGGTCTGTATCCTTTTTTTTTTTTCCCCCCATGCTCAGCAGTGATGTCTTGAGGAATCAACCCTTGCTTTTGTACCTGTTTGTACAGCCCAGCTCGGAGGCTGCAGGTTGTTGCTGGGCACCAGAGCTCATGACACTGATAGTCTCCGTGTCCTCAGCCGTGACATCGNTTTTGTACCTGTTTGTACAGCCCAGCTCGGGGTCTCCGTGTCCTCAGCCGTGACAGTGACATCATTTTCTTCCCAGTACTAATCAGTTGTCCCACTTTTCCTTCTAGATTAGAAGAAAGTTGTGTGTCATTGAGGGAACAGGACTTAGGAAGCAGCTGATAAGAGCATCTCTGCAGGAGAGGGTCACCTGCATGTGGAAGGATGAGGCTCAGGCAGATGCAAATAAAATTTTGTCCATGAGAAATGTAGAGTTTCTCCCCCTGGCTTTCACTTATAGAAGTTTCACCCTCTTTTGGACTGAGAGTTTTAGAGGTCTGTATCCTATGGTGAGGCTGAGAAAGGAGTCTCTGTGCATCGTGCTTTAGCTTCACTCATTTGGAGAACAACCCTTTCCAAAAGCTGTCTCAGAGCTTTGGCCGTGGCTTCCTGTTCTCCCTGTGTTGTTGTTGTGCTGATCTTTTGATGGTTTCATGTCTCTCATCTCTGGAGCTAGCTAGGTACAGAAAAAAATGAAATGCAGAGAAGGGCCGTGCTTTGAAAGAGGACTTCTTAAAGGTGCCACACAGAATTAGAATCATAGACTGGAAGTTCTTGGTGAATTCCCACCTCAACTCCTCTTCCTACCCTCATCTTCCAGCAAGCTACAACCTACGGCAGGGAAGGAGAGTTCATAAAATCAAGCAGGGCCAAGACAGTGAAGAGGAGAGGCAGTGACATGGTGCCTGTCATTGAGGGAGAACATTTCTGCAGTTAAAGATGGTTTGAACCGGTTTTTGCTCTTTCAAGGCAATTCTGCAGGTTGACTCATGTCATCAGTCCTTATCTCCTCAACAACAGAATTGCCTGAAATGGTCTGCTCTGCCTCAAGCTGGCCATCTGGGAAGCGTCTTGTCTTGGAAACTTTTGACTTAGAAGTATATTTTGAGTTAGAAAAAAAAAAAAAAATATCTATCCTGTCTTCCTCCACCAGATCTCCCCTCCCCATACTTCTTTAGACGTGTCCTTTCTTCTTGGGACAGGGAGACTTCCTGGTGTCTACAGTGAGGAGAGGTGAAAGCAGGTTAAGCAATGAAACTCAACTCTGAAAAGCTCTCCAAGACAGGAAAACCTCTTCTTGCATAGTGATGGTTCCCAGATACTTCTGCTGAACTTCCAGCGCACACTGTTGAGCTGTCCTTCCATGGTGGATACACACTGGGCTGTGCCGGGCGTGGGAGTCAACGCAGTGGGTGGTTTTTAGAAGACGCTTGAAATGCTGTTCTTTGGGTGACCTGCCGTTTGCCCAGCCCTGCTCTGTAGAAACTGGGAGTCTTGGCTGGGCTAAGTGGTCTGGTTGGCTTAATTTCTCTTGACTCTCTCACCCACTCTCACGCATGACATCTCTGATAAAGAGCTCAAATGGTCTTCTGAGAATGTTTCTGTGAGAAGCGATGTTATCTCCGCTATTGCTGTAGGGTAGACAGAATGAAAAGCAAACCGGGGGAGTTTGCTGCCTAAATGAGCAGGTCATTACGTACGGTGAGAGAGGAATGGGGATGAGGGGGGACGGAGGAGAATCTATAGGCTGATGGGTCATTTGTAATGTACTCTGATAATTTTATTTTGTAATCTAATTATGAGAGAACAAGGGGAGGAAGAAAGTTGGGTAGTAATCAGAGGAGCTGCCTCATGGGATTGAAAGGATAAACAGTTTTTTCCCTCCACACCCCCCAAAAAAAAAACAACCCAAGAGAGTGTTTTTTGAAATTGCTTTTGAAAATTATTATTTACAGGACTAAAAGCTGGTAGACTTAGATAAGTAATCTTGGTGGCAAAGACCTCTCTGACTCTGTCACATCCGATTGGGCAACGTCAGCCAAGGAGAAGTGAACTGGCACAGACCTGTGCTGTGAACCCACCTGCAATTTCCCCACGTTCTCTGTGGTAGCATCTTCCTCTAATGAGCATAAACCAAACAAAGTTCCAGTTTTAGAAAAGTCACGACCTGGATAAAGCCAACCTTGACTTTTCTGTCTTTTACGATTTAAATTACTCTGCGGCTTTTTCGTCCTGTTCCTTGCTGCAGATGTTCTGAGAAAACACTGAGCTTTGATATGAAACCCAGCCCTGTGTTTGTCCAAAATCTCTGGATCTGTTGACTTAATTACACCTTGATTTTAATATATTTTTATATATACATATATGTCCACCAGACATTTAGATAATCATAGAATGGTTGGGGTTGGCAGGGACCACTGGAGATCATTGAGTCCAACCCCCCTGCCAGAGCACGATCACCCAGGGCAGGCCACACAGGAACAGATCCAGCGGGGGTTGGAAAGTCTCCAGAGAAGGAGACTCCAGAACCTCTCTGGGCAGCCTGTTCCAGGCTCCATCATCCTCACAGGAAAGAAGTTTCTCCTCCTGTTGAGGTGGAACCTCCTGTGTTCCAGCTTGTACCCGTTATTTCTTTGTCCTGTTTCTGGGCACCAGAGAAAAGAGCCTGGCCCCTTCCACTTGACACTCACCCCTCTTTGCTGGTGGGACTTACGAGATGGAAGTAGGTGTGGAAGCAGAGGTGGAAGCAGAGGTGGAAGCTGTAGGGCTGCTTTGTTTCTAAGTGCACACAGTTGTAAGAGCTTTTCAATCCTGCTGCTCAAATGGAGAACTGGAAGGATTTGTCCCCTGTGGGAAGATATCAGTGAGCGTGTGAGTGAGGTAGGAAAAGAATCTCAGAAGGTTTAGAGAGTATCCACTTATTTTTTTTTTATATTTGGCAAGAGTTTGGTGCTTTTGAGGATCTTCTTGCTGTTAGTGAATTTTTAAACTTCTTGGCAAAGTCTCATTTTTCTACGTGTCCTCAGCCAGCATCTTGGAGATCTTGTAATTGGAGTTAGGATCAAGGCAGAGCTATTTCAGGTTATGCCTTTGTGGTTGCATCTACAGGTCCAGGTCTTCATTCTCTTCTTGTTGGATTAGCCCATCTGCTGGGAAATACCTGGGCTGTTGATAGTCTGTTAATTCACCGGGTGCACGTTCATGAAACGTGTCTTCGCTGCTGCCGAGCTGAAAGCACCACTGAAAAAAGATCTGTCGTTGAAAAGTTGTCCTGATCTGCTTGATCTCTTTGACGTTTGTGATGGACTTGACCTGCAAAGCAGCTCCTCGGCTGATCTAGATGTGGAGCCCTTCCATTAGCCGCTCGCCGCGCACAGCCTGACAAGGCACGTTAAAAATTACACCGAACTTTCATCTGTTTTTAAATACTGCAACTCCTTGCCCAGCCCTGCACTCAGCGTGAGGGAAGCAGCTCTTGGCAGTGATGGATGAGGGCAGCTGTTCCTCCTGGATGTCTGTGGCAAAAAAAAAAAAAAAAAGTGCTATTTTCTGAACTCCTTTGCTTTTGGCTAAAGGCAGCGCGCGCTCCGCGAGTTTAATTCTACTCCGCGATGTGTTGAACCTGATGTCGCTCGGCTCCGCGTCGGAGGTGTTTTGTCTTCTCCAGCTGAGGGGGAACAGCCGAGTGAGGTGGGTGGAGGTGCTGAGGGAGGTGTTGTGAGCTGGGCATGCAGCTGAAGCCACCACCTGCAGTTGGATCCCCAGGTATCTGCTCGTTGCCTGCTGGGAGGGCAGCTGGGAAGGGCTGTCCACCTCTTATGCCTCCCTTCAGACACTGGTACAACTCCTGGGGGAGGTCTGAGGTTGTGGATTTTTCTCTTTCTGAACAAATTTTGGATTTTCAGGCCTCTGACCGTTGTCCCATCTTCCCTGTGTGCTCATTTAGAGACCTCTGGGCAGTAGCTTTGTTTTCCTTGGCTCTTTGCCCGAAGCAATTCATGGGCCTTTGGGGTGTCTTGGAAAGAGAAGCTGGAAACTGCCACCCTGTGTTTCAGTGCCCAAAAGCTGGAGAAATACTGTTGATTTGGGACTGGTCTGATTACACACAAGCGTGTCCTGCTGCGGCTGCTGCCTGTGTGGTCCATCTTCATCTCCTCGATACGTTGGTGGGGGTGGCCATCCTTATGTCCATCATCTCACATTGGTTTAATCTGCGTTTTGCTCTTCCCCTTGAGTCGGGGTATGGTGGTTTGCTGACCCTTCACGTGTGGGAGCTCTCATAGCAGGACTGTTTCGGGATACTAGATGATTGTCCATGGTTGGACGTTGCTCTGCCTCTAGTAGGATGAGCTGCAGAGAGCTGTGTGAAGTGGCAGCCCAGAGGTTTGGTGTTTTCCCCTGCTGGGGCCCTAGTTGAGACCTTTCTGAAGGATTTGGGGCAAACTAAAGGGCTCACTGCTGTATCTGTGCCATGTAACTCTCTTCTTAGCTGTAGGAAACAGCTGTTGATTAGAGCACTTTTAGAAATACTCACATTTAATAGCAATTCAGGGCATGGCTGAGCTCTGAAATGCTGTGGAGAACCTAAATGGTGGAAGTGGAATGACAAAATAGCTAAAACCCTCTGACTTTTGTTCTTCTAGAGCTGTCTGGCTTTTGGACATCGACGGGTCTGCTTGCTTGGACTGCTGACAGTCATCTTCTCTCTTGACTGTCAAATTCAGTGTAGTGCAAATGTTAGTCCTGACTCTGGTCACCACACAAAGAATGATCTTCCAGTAAAAGCCTCTGTAGAGGCCGTCTTGTGTGTCTGTTTAGGTCTGAAGAGCACATCTGTACACGATGCTGTTTGTGTTTGCTCATGTTACGCTATCAAGTCCCATCACAGCAGGTGGTGGAAGCTGGTTCTTCTTGTCTCCTCCATCTACTGAACCTGCACAAGATAACTTCAGAAGATCCACCTCTTTCTTAGTTCGTGGGACAAGGGCTCCCAGTGGGATCGAGGAATCTAGTTGTCCGACGTGGTGCGTGGGAAGAAGGAGCTGATTTCCTACCCCATCTCCGATCTGGGCTAATCAACATCCCTTTGTTTGCACTTGCCAGAGGTCATGGACCATTCTGAGATATCCCTCAATACTTCTGAACACGGACATGTCCTTTATTGTCTTTTATTTCCAGGCCATAACCGTGTAGGAGCTGAGCCATAATCACCATTCCGTGAAGTTTTAAGCAACGATCTCGTTCTCCTTGATCTCCTGTACGTGCTGTCACATCGACCTGTCAGAGCGTTCCCTGCTGAATCGGGGCTCCATCTTGCTGCAAGGTTTGCTGCTTTTCTTTCAAAACACCTTCTCCTCTCCTTCTGCCTTCCATTCGCATGACCTTACACCTGTTTCCTTTTTTTTGTTTTTTTGTTTTTTTTTTGTTTTTTGTTTTGATGACTTTTCTGAGACCTTGGACACTCCTTTGTTCTTCTTTCAAGTCCAGTTCACTCTGGGGAAGGTAAAACTGGAGACAACGTTGCTGTCACATTCTGAAGTTTGTCTTTGGTGTCCAGGTCACTTTTTTAAATGGTGACATTTTGCTGGCTCAGTGTTATTTGCTGAGCACCAGAGCTGTCCAATGGCTGCAGGGTTGTCCATGTCAACATCTTGCTAGACCTGTGCTGGTGTCGTTTCCCTGTTAAAAGCAGATTGGGAATCTCTTTGTGGTCTGAAGGGGAATAGAAGTTTTGATACGGACGCAAGTGGCAGAGATTCCTGTGCCACTGGTGCTGCACAAAACCCCAACCAGTATCTTGCAGTTCTCCAGGGTGGTTTTTCTATTAGTGCATCTGGTGGGGCTGAAGGAAATAATTCTGGTTCTTGAAGTGATGGTCCATTTTGGTGACATCTGCCATAGGAAGAGAAAGAGGAACCTGACTTGAGATGTATTCTATGAGGGCTAACATCTGGAGTGGATCTTTTTTTGTCACATAAATCTTTTATTACTTTTTGGATGGGTGGGCTGAAGAACCAATGTGTTAATGGAGTCATCAGCAAACTTAGAGCTGTACAGAAAGTTTAGGTGTCCAGCTCTGGAATTAAATGCGTCTAATCCCAGCAACCACTCCATGAACTTCAGAAGCATTTGATTGAATAATACTCACCTCTGAAGCAGAGCTTTTGTGTATGAACAAACCTGTGTAGGAAGAGCTGGAAGGAAAGCTCCTCATACCACCCAAATCTTTAAAACTCTGAATCTGTTCTTCTCCCTTCACCCCAATTTTTCAGGTGTGACAAGCTGGAAAGCAAGAAACCTCTCTGTGACTGCACCGTAGCCCTGACACAGTGCATCTATTTTTGGAAAATGAAGAACAATTGATATGTTATCGAAGGGGAAATCCCACTGTTGCACTTCTATTCCACCCCCCCAGCCCCAAATTTACTAAACCGTTAATGTGCTGAAAGCAAACAGTCATAAATTAGTCTCTGTAGCCAATCACACTTGTACTCCAGAAATACTCCTCTACTTAGGAGGGTGGTCAAACAAGCACTAGTGTCCCGAGCTGTATGACAATGTTTACAAAAGAGCACAGCACTCTGGGATTTATCGCGGCGTGTCCTATAGCCGGCTGTGGTGTGCGGTGTAATTAGTGTAATGTGTCCTCTAAGAGCTGCGAGATCAATTCTGAGCTGAAGCTTTCAGCCCCAAAACACAGGATCTAATGCAGATTCCGTGAAGATAAAGGGGAAGAAAACCTCATCTAACGTGCTAAGGGTCTGCGGGTGAAGTCTGAGGTCCGTGTGTACGGAGAGTCGTGGAATCACAGGGTAGTAGGGGTTGGTACATAGAATCATAGAATGGTAGGGGTTGGAAGGGACCTCAGGAGATCATTGAGTCCAACCCCCCCTGCCAGAGCAGGATCACCCAGGGCAGGCCACACAGCAACAGATCCAGGGGGGTTGGAAAGTTTCCAGAGAAGGAGACTCCACCACCTCTCTGGGCAGCCTGTTCCAGGCTCCATCACCCTCACAAGAAAGAATTTTCTTCTCCTGTTGAGGTGGAACCTCCTGTGTTCCAGTTTGTGCCCACTGCCACTTTTACTATCCCAGGGCACCCCAGACAAGAGCCTGGCCCCTTGTACTTGACCCCCACCCCCCAGATATTTATAGACATGAATCAGATCCCCTCTCTGTCTTTTCGTCATCCAGACTAAACAGCCCAAGGTCCCTCAGCGTTTCCTCACAAGAGAGATGTTCCAGTTCCTCCATCATCTTTGTAGCCTCTGCTGGACTCTCTCTGGTATTTCCCTGTCCCTGTTGAACTGGGGAGCCCAGAACAGGACCCAGTACTCCAGAGTTGATCTCACTCTACAGGTCTCATGTTTGTGGGCAAAATGTCTGTTACCCTTCCCTTGGGCACTCTTTCCTTCCATGACACAGAGGTTTTCTCTGCCCCACAGGCTCATTCTTCCTTCATCAACCCAGGCAAGACTGGAAAGTGCTTATTGATTAATTAATTAGCCAGCCCCGCATCTTTGCACCCTCTTGGTTTGGCTCTTTTTAGCACTTGATAGTTTTTGAGAGAAGATGACTGAAGATCACATTTTGTAGTTCTATGAGCACCTTCTAGTTCCTTCTCTCTGTTGCAGCTGGTGTTGAAGTATACTGGAAAACATCATTTTCTGATGGGAGTGGGTCTCCAAGTGGACTCCTAAAACATCTTCTGGTGAGCTGCTGAATGAGGAAGCCAAAATCAGCATCTTGGTGGGTTTTTTCACTCTTTGAGGAGCTGTAGGACTGGAAAGTTCTAATGTTCCCAGTTGATGGACAAGGGACTTTGGCTCCTGAAGGGCTTTCTCTGTGAAGTGGTGTCAAGAAGGACTAAGCTGAGACCTTTGAGCTTTGCTTCCTGGTTGAGATGCCCTCTGAGTGGTTGGGGAAAAGGAGTTTTTTAGTTGTTACAGGATGGAATTGATTTCATTCCTTGCTATCTCTCTATCCACTAGAAAGACACATTTTATTTTTTGTTTTTATAAGGAGCCTTTATAATTCAAATCCTTATTAGGACAGAATTTCATTTTGGAGGCTAGTGCTGTGTTGGTTTTTCTTTTTTTTTTTTTCTCTTTTTTTTTTTCTTTCCTTCTTCTCTCTCTATACGTCTTTCGCTCCAGAGATGATGAGCATTTGATTGGGGGTGAGCGACTCAAACCAAAGCAAATTTATTTTGTCTGTCAAGCTTCCTCTTTGTAATATTCTTCTCTCTGTAAAAGATGACACAAAATCAATCTCCCGGTGAGCTTCGCCGTTCCGCTCGCGGCAGCCCGCGCTCGATGATCGTTAGGATTTGTTTGGTTGCATTTTATTCTTTAATGCGCTTTCAGATCCATCATCAAATAGTAAGAATAGTTGTGAAGGAGGAGATCTTCCTTCCCTTTGGAGCTCTGAGCGCAGATGGGCGCTCCTGGAGCCTTTGATCCAACTTTTCATGATCTTGTTGTGCTTTTTTTTTTCAACTGGGCTTGAGTGACAGTGAGGAATGAAGAATGAGGATATTATCTTGCAGAATGGGAGGTGGCTTCTGTGATGGTTTTTTTTTCCCCAGCAATAAAGTTTTGAAAGCTTCTACCAAATATCCTTTAGTTTGTGCTCCAATTCTGTTAACTTTTCTTTCCCATCCTGACGTTCTTCCTTTGCCTTTTTAGATTCTCTGTCATCTTTGTGTTGGGCTGTGCAAGCAGATGCATGTAATGGAACATGAATTCTTAAAATTACTCTTTCATTGGTGTAATTCATTTTTCTCTGGAGTGTTTTAACTCAATACAGGTTCTTCCATCCTATAAGTTTTAATTTTAATAGACATTTTGAAAGCCTTTATATTTGTAGAGTTTCTGATTCAGGAAGAAAAGGAAAGTAAGAAAAAAAAGTAGTGTAGATATTGTTGAGATTCTAACCTGAACTGAATGAACTAATCTTTTAAAATATGTTTTATAATCAAGATTTCACGTGACAAGACCTTATTTCCCCACATATAATAAGCACTAAACGTTAACTCCGCGGTTTAAGGTATTGATGTGTAAAGACCGGCGAGAGTGATTTTTGTTGAGAGACTATTGAAGAACTGACTGATGGTGAAGGGTGATGAACAGGAGGACTCCTGGCTTGGATCAGAAACCCTGTGGCCAGCAGGAATAGGGAGGTGATCATCCCCCTGTACCTGGCACTGGTGAGGCCGCACCTGGAATGTTGTGTCTAATTCTGGGCCCCTCACTCTGGGAAGGACACAGAAGTGCTGGAGCGTGGC
>VWZK01019071.1:0-14440 GCA_013396935.1 Baryphthengus martii | reverse complement strand
AATAGCTTGCCCAGGGCAGTGGTGGATTCGCCATCCCTGGAGGTATTTAAGCGGCGTATGAACCTGGTGCTTAGGGACATGGTTTAGTAGTGAGTTTGCAGTGTTTGGTCGAAGGTTGAAATAGATGATCTTGAAGGTGTCTTCCAACCAAAGACATTCTGTGATTCTGTCCTAATCTAATATGTTATTAAGTAAGTCTGGTTGAGACTCAAATCAGTATATTTTGAAGATTTAAAAAAAAAGATACTGGTTGAAAACCAAGGTCCAAATACTGACTATTGCACCTCACCAACATCCGTTTTTTTTGAGAGGGAAAAAAAACCAAACGAACAACAACAAAAAAAAACACAAACAAAAGACAAACAGTGCCTGTGGGAACAATTCTAATAAAACATCTTCTCAAAGACGTATCTTCCAAATACTAGAATTTATTTCTGAATTAAAGACACAAGTAGGTTAAAATGCTTTTACAGCTATTTTCACTGTGAATTTACCATATTCATGGAAGGCTTTGCTACCTGTTTATTGAAAACCAATGGTAGAATACCACCTGACAAACACCAAAAAACCATGGGAGAAGTCTGGAGACTATATATGTTCCAGGTTCTGGTTGGTCGAAGACCCAGTTTTCTTTATTTTCTTTTTAAGAGTTGACAATTTTAAAGACAATTACTTTGAGAAGAATGTTTGCACAGAAACAATGTGTTGCTAGGACTACTACTTATTTGATTTTAAAAACGGTTGCTGTTTGTAAGCCATTGTACATTTTCTGAGATGAAAGGATATCACACTCATTCAAATACTGTGATTTAACTGTTCAGCCCAAAGCCACAAAGTTGGTCCCTGAATAGAATGAAAGAGAATGAATTCCTACAAAAGTCAAACTTACCTCCTCTTGAAAATATTCTCATTTGTCACATCATCAACAAAGGATATAAAACTTCAGTTGCCTCCTTCTTATCCAGAGGGGTATGCTGCAATTCATCACGGAGATCAATCTAGCACATCTGCAGGACAATCAGTGCAAGACTTTTTACCTCCTATGTTACACCATTTTCTACACTGAGCATTTTGAATGGTATTTTTATCTTCACTGTCACCTCAGCTTCATCCCAATATTGTTTTGTTCAACCTTTTAAATCTACTTTAATAAATCTGAGAAATTGCGAGATGTGTCTAACGTGAGGACCATGGTCATCTCAAGGTAATACATTAGGGTACATTTCCAAAGTAAACCTGAAGTTTCTCATTCATATCATCTTCCATTCAAGCCACATTCACTCTATTCAGATCTTTAATGAACATAAGGGATTTACAACTACCTTAAACAGCAAATGAATCATGGACTTACTGAATGGCTTGAGTTGGAAAGGACATTAAAGATCATCTAGTTTCAGCTCCACTGTCACGGGCAGGGACACCTCACACTAGATCAGGTTGCTCAAAGCCCCATCCAACCTGATCTCGAACGCTTCCAGAAACAGGGCATCCACAACCTCTCCAGGCAATATGTTCCAGTGTCTCACCAACCTCACAGTAAAGAAAAATGAGCAGCTTTATATTCGAAAACAAATGTCAGTGTAGCAGAGTAACATTTTAGGACCAACCGTATAGTAAGTCTACAACAGAGATGGGAAGCTGCCTCTCTTTCCTAGCTTGGCAACTGTTAGGGATACAGAACAATAAGCTGGAGCTACTGTATTGTTTCCTGTAAGATCAACTCCACAAAAAAAATGCAAAGGTGATTACCTCTGGAGGAGGACAACAGAAATTAGATCCCTCAGAAAGAGTTAGCATTTCTATATACCAAATCTCACACAAACAAAACAAAAAAAAAGTAAGGACGAATAGGTAAAAAAACCAACAGATTCCTCTTGCTACATGACCCTGCAGAAACAAAATGGACCCCGACATCTACGGTCAAAATTCAACAGCTCCACGGGTAACTTCAGCACTGTCCAAAGATAATTTGACCAGGTAGAAAGTGTGCTTGAAGATGTATCTGAAAGTTTTAAAAAAATAAGTTGATATTACATCAGGAATGTAATATAAAATTTAGAGCAATACTTAGCAAGTTGCACTATGTTGGTTATACTTCTCTGTTTTTAAAATTCAAATACAATTAGTTCACCTGACATTACATGGTTTACTAAACCAACACTCAATGGATATGTTTGAGGACAGAATGCTGATGAAAAAAAAAGTCTGCTGATGTGCCTACAAATTAGAGAAGAGCCAAACTCCTGTGTTGTGTCCACACATTAACAAATCCACCATAAAACACTTCAGAACTTAAGTTCATTGTACCATTAGCCTATGACAACAATGAGCTTCTGAGCGTGTAAAATCAGAAAACCAAATGGTTTTTCCTATCCACATCTGTAAAATTTTAATAGCGAAAATGGGCAACTGCTAGTTATTACTGCATGAGACAGCTTTAACATCTGCTTGAGCTTTTTATGTTCACTAGCTGTTAGTTTCCATTCTGCCAGGGATTTTTTAAATTATGGGTTAGACTGACCATGTAATAGAATAACTTAATTTTGTGCTGTGCTAGAGTTCAGAAGATACTTACTATGCGTAAGGCCCCTTCAGCCCTTTTGTCTTCATTAATAGGGAAAGGTTTGGATAATAACCAGTTTTATGGGTTCTGTCAACAAGGGACAGGAAAAGAAAGTCAGGAGACACACAGGGCCTTTTCCTGGTCTCAAACCTAATTGCAAAACATCACAGTGTAAGTAGGTATCATTCAGCACATCTAACAGAACTGCATCATGTATAATTTTATTCTCAATGCCATACTTGCATGTGAAGTAAAGGTCTGATCTTCACAGCATGGCTTCTTTACTTCTCTGGCATACAATTTCTTCACCATCTTGTCTGACCTACATTGGCCCTATTTTCTAAATGTGTAAGAGACATACTTTGTACTTCTTATTCACCTAATATTCCAAAGACACCAACAGTTAGTTATTTTCTACATCCTTGCCTAACCGAAACTGCTTTGTAGAAGTATAACCTACAGAGTTCAAAAGCGTCAAGAGATACAAATTTAAAATTTAACAATGTAGAATTCAGAGACCCATTTCTTTTAAGAGGTAAATAAAACTGAGTATTAATTTATAACTTAGATATGTGTGAAGAAAATTGCACTGTGGAGCGTCAGGTTTGAGAGTGATGTACAGGGCTACATGCAGCCTTGAAATATATGGGGAAAAAGAAAACTGATCAATTGTCTTTAAGGGAAGAACACAAACTACTCACGCATACGTTCAGTTGAAGAGCATGATCATGCTCCTTCTCAGGGAAAATCTGTCTCCAGGCAAAAGCCAACTAGAGAAAGCTAAATAGTTATGTTTCCTCTAACACTTTTTTCTGTCCACTCTCTTCTCATTAGAAAACGTTTCTCATTATCTTTGCAACTGCAGAAAAAGTTCTTTCCTTAGAAGTCGTTATGATAGTCACCCTGAAATAAGGGCCATAAATTACTTCCTTAACGTCTCAAGTAATACCTTAAATTAATATTTTAGGACTAGTTTTGCTGCTTCAAAACATTACCTTTTGGGAAGATGGAGCTTCAAATACTACTTAACCCATTTATGAAAATACGTAAATATGTTATTTTCCTTTCAAAAAGAACCATGTTATCTATTGCACTAGTCACACAGATAGTGTTAATATATCGTTTGTGCAGCTACAGAGCAGTTAGATTATGCAAGTCATTACCATTTGTAATTTTATTTTTAAAAAACCAAACCAAACACCTCACAATAGTGATATTGTTGGAACAACACTCATCACAAGTCTTATGAAATGAGCATTTGAACTGCTTTGGTATAGAACAGAGTGCTCAGATCTCCCAGATCTGTTCAAATTCTTTTCTGTAAAGCTTTCCTGCAGAATGTAAAGCTTGCACAAAAGCCTAAGTGTGCTTGTGGAGCAAAAGGTTTTTGGTTTAGGGTAGTTATTTGAATTTAAATTTTAAGTTAACTAATTACAAATAATATACCTTAGAATGGAAGAACGTGAATTATATTCTCTCATTCTTTCTTATGCTCTAGAGATCTGGAAGTCTATTTTAGCAATTATTTTGGCACAATACAATTAAACCTGACAAATAAGTCACTTGGTGCTAAGGATATGAAATCCCTCCTATATGTTTGAGAGTGTTTACTGGTCATACAGACTGAACATTCATTCAAGGCTCTAATGCACCTTCTAACTTAGTTTCAAAAGAATGCACATTTGTGTGCCACAAGACCTCTCTGCAACAGAACCCAAAACTTAGCAAGTGAAAAAAAACCTGTTATTCACCCCAAAATCCAGCTTTATATTCAAACTAAAATACAAAAGTAGGTTCAGTCCCATCTTGCTATTTGAATGGATGAGAATTAAATGCTTGCTATAAGGAAACAACATAGCAGGATATGTATGATTCATCAGATTATGATATGGTTTCCAAAATTCCAGACTTAAGTAAGAGTTTGAGAAGCAGTTTGATGAATTAACAGATTGAGTAACTGCAAACTCATTTTTAAATCAATTAAATCCCCCTACTTACAAAAGTTACAAAGCCAACTTACCAGCACAAAATAAAACTTGGTACTTCTCAGGATAGAAGCTAAACTGTATTTTCCGGAAAGACCAGCTTTTACACAGTCAGAATTTAATTTCTCATCTGAATAGCAAGTCACTAGCTCAAGAAGGACAAGGGGGAGGACAAAGAAAGAGGCCAGGCAGCCTAACCTTGACCCTGAGAAGATTACATGGCCAACTTCCCTGGACACTTCACGAAAAACAAGGCAACTGGGAACATGCAGTATGCTTTTGATATGTCTGACCAACCTGACTGCCTGCTACCATGAGATGGCTGACCCTGTGGACACAGCAAGAGCAACAGATACTTCATACCTTGAATTTTAGCAAGGCTTTTGACAAGGTTTCCCACAGTATCCAAGCACATTAGTGATACACATTTTGCACAGGTGGAGTATGCACTACATGGAGCATTGACCAGACTCAAACAGTTGTTATTGCAGTATGAAGTCCAGCTAGTAGTGAAGTACCAGCAGCATTCATGAGAGGGGCAGTATTAAGTCAGTGCTCTTTAATGCCCTTTACTACTGACCTGGACAGTTGAAAGGAAAGCACTAACAAGCAGAGCACAGATTTTAGCAAACCGCAGAAGGGCACAACTGCCAGAGGAATCTCAGTAGGCTAACAAACAGGTTGGCAGGAATCTCATTATGTTGCAAGGCAAATGCAAAGTCCATTACTCAGGATGGAATAACCCCCTACAATTGCACGGAATGGGTGTGGTCTGACTAGTTAGAAAGCAGCTCTGCAGAAAAACAGATGGCCCCACTAGACCATCATGAAACAGCAGCACAAGCTGGCAGCAAAGGCCGACGGTGTATTGGGCTACATCAGGAAGCATATAGCCCATGGGTACAGGAACCGATGATTCCCCTGAACTTTTGTACCTGTGAGATTGCATCTGGATTAGTGTGTGCAAGAAATCGCTGGCATACTGAATGAGTCAAACTGGGTGCCATCATTCACACATGCCATACAAGGAAAAATAGAAAGAACTGGGTTTGTCAGAAAGATAAAAGCAGAATCTTCCTGTTGTTTCTATGACAGAGTGGTGAAAACACTCTTCTCAGGGGGGCACAGTAATAGCATTAGGCCAGCTAACACACACAAGTTGCAGCAAAGGAAAATTCCAATTACATATAAAAACTGTTCATAGTAGGATAAATCAAACGCTCAAAACGGGTGAACAGAGAGGCTGTGGAATCTCCATCCAGGAGATGTTCTAACAAAAGCCTGTAGCAAGCTGGTCAAACTGGATCCGTTTTCAGCTGAGGACTGGAACAAATTATCTCTAGAAGATCCTTCCAAACGAAATTCCTCTGTAACTATAGTAGTGCAACAACTTGTATTAAAAACAAAGATCCAAAGTGTCTCATGGTCATGCACACACAGTGCAAACTGGAAGAGTTCCACCAGCTGAAAAGAGATTAGTGTCCTCTGTCCTCTCCTTTTGTTCTGGCTGCCCTGCTTTGCCACAATCCAATCAGTAGATTTCCACCGCCTGCTTGAGGCATGGTAAAATAAATACCTCTTGGGTGAAAATAAGCAGCTGGAGACACAGTAGAGAGAGTATAATCTTCAAACCAGGGGTCAGATCCACAAAAGGACATAGACTACAGCTTTACCATTTGTCAGACTGTGGGTGTATGCATCCCAGGTGGGCTGTTCAATCAAGAGGGAAGAGAGATAGCCCTCATGAATCAGTGTCAGGCAGCAGCCTCTGAAAGAGACCTGAAGCCTCAGCTTGACAAACCTTGAAGAAAACCTCGAAGTTGTGTGTCAGACTTGTGCAATTACACAACTGAACAGACTATCAGATGGCTAAAATCATTCATTTATCATTCACTTTGAAGGTAGAAACTGTAATCATCACAACAATCAACTTGATCAACCTGCAGAACTAAATAACTAAGAACTGAAGCCAACTTATTATGGTATCAGACTCAAAGGAATAGGATTCATCTTGCAGCTCAGCCAGTGGAAAATGAAGTATTCAGCCAAGTTAGTTTCTTTCAACTATATTTTGATTGTGGGTTTTTTTTGTTTGTTTGGGTTGGGTTTTTTTTCCAAAGTTGAAAAGGCAACATATACTGGGTTCAACTGCTCTTGAAAGTTGTCTAACCTTCTTCCTTTATTAGAAAAGCTCATAGTGAAGTTGCTTAGGTCAGGTGACATCAGTCATACGTAGAAGTAATATTTTAACGAACCATTCCAACTAAAAAAAAAAAGAAAATAAACATGTATATTTCATTATGATTCCTTTTCACTATATTCTTCAATCTCAACAATTTTTGATGGTATTTTGACATTCTAACTCCCATAAAGAATCCAAGACTACTTACCTACTCAGGAAATACAACAGGAGAAAAAAAAGAGACAGTTATCAATAAAGAAAAATAATCGACTTTATTAGTGCTTCAACAATTGCCTGGTGTTCCACAGCAAAGCACAGTTTTATGGATAACACTGGTACCTCTGATCCAATATAACAGCATGTTGGGTTTTTCACCAAATACAAAAGACAAAAAAAACAAAAGTGTTCCCCTCATGTTGGTTTTGGGGTGTGGCTTTTTTTCTTTGTCTTGTTTTTTGTTTAGTTTTTTTTTTAAGAATAGCTAAGTTTTATATTAGCTACATATAAGCAGAAACATGCTGCATACTGCAGTTAGATACTTCAAGTTTGACAAACCAAAAATTAATGTTTTAGGATGTTAAATTCCTTAAAATCTCATTTTGCTCAGCTGGGAGGCAGAGGACTATTTCCTTGTCGTTCCCTTCCTCCCATTTCCCTATTTTTTTCAGATCTAAAAGAAATGTTGAATACAATGAAATCAAGAGGCCATGTATATATAGCTGCCACGTTTCAAATTAAAATTTAATTACAAGTATTTTCCCCGCAGTGTACAACATATTAATGCTTACCTAATTTTTATTTCAAATCATATAAAAGACATTTGCAAAAAAGGTAGCTTCTTTCATACACTGTTACATTTCTTTAATGCATTACCTATTCAAAGCCCATGATTTAAGTGACCTTTACATAAAAACAGAGGTAGCTAAGTAGAAATACTATATGAGATCTTTAAAAACGGTGTCATAAAAAAAGTTTGTTCTATCTATCAATATTCTAGTTCAAGACTTACTTCATAATAGTTTGTTATCCCCAGTTATGAATGCTTTCTAACACAAGCACAGCTATTTAGACTTTTATTTAGCCATTGTCACCACGGACAGTTGCTACATCAGTATGGAAAAATGATAAATTCATTTTATTAAGCAAATATTTCAGTTCCACTCAAGTACACTTAACATAACAAAAACAAACCAGCAATCTCTGTCACAGTTTAATTCTTTGCTGAACTTATTATGGAAATTTAACAGCGCTTTTAATTAGATGAGGGAGAAGTCAAATAATCAAAACACTGGATTTTAAGTTTGGTATGTGTCTGTGCTGTCCAAACAATAGCTTATTTATTTAGAAATATTCTAATAAACTCCAGCATCTTAAATATGTTCAAAAGTGCCTTTTCCAGCATCACAAAAATGTTAATTGAGAAAGCATCACTAAATTTTAAAGCAGCAAATACAGTTAAAAGTCTAAGTGAACACTAACCAAAATACTATGGTCCAAATTCTGTGAACAGATCAGGTAGGCAAGATGTTCTGCCTGTGCAGAACTGGACCATACTTTTCCTCAGATACTTAAAAAGGCAACAACTGGAAAAGATGGAGAAGTTAGCAGCTGCTTCAAACAGTTCAGCAGTGCAAGTGTACATTTCCTCGTCAGGCTTGAAGATCACTTGGTAGGTCCCTGAAATCTTGTGTTTTATTTTACATACTGTAAATGGGCACTACAAAAAAGCAGAACTGTATTTTAAAGTAAAGTAACTTTCCTAAAATGTTCCTGATTCACAGCATCCATACACAAAACCCGCAAATAAATCAAAACACTATGTTTAGAGTCTCAAATCCTGTAAGCATCTATTTGCATCTGCTGGCATCTGTTTGCAATTTTGCTCTAAGTTTTGATGAAATAAATAGCTGTTTTGTCCATACTAGCCAAAGAACAGCTTTGATGATAAGACAGAATACAATTTTGGCACAGTATTTGCTAGTGAATTTCCACAACAGTACAAACAATAAGAAAGAGGAAGCCAATAACTACTTAAAGATGCCCACGAGTTATTAGTTCCTTCTTCTAACAGCTCAATGTTAACCTTAAAATGCACATTTTCGTTCTTTTATGCATTGCCTCATAGGAGATTTAGTCTGAAGGGCTAATGTGTCCATCCTTTCATAAAAGCCTACAACTCTGACTGAACTACATCTCCTAGGAGGCAATGCAGTCTTCTCCAAATGCCAGTTGCATTATGACAGCAAGAGACTTCCGTAACTCTTGTATTCCATGGCCTCTGTGACAAAACTGTAGTTGTAATCATGAGTGGAATATAAATCGGTATTTAACTTTGATATGATTCCCTGACTTTGGCCTGCAGGGCATCACAGGTCTTCTTAGCATCCCCCAACAACATGGCAGTATTGGGTTTGTAGAAGATTGGATTGTCCACCGCTGCATAACCGACTCCCAAAGACCTCTTCATTACAATGACCTGCACATGAAGAGCTCATGTTTGAAACAGCAAAAAACAACCACCATCTCCCCCTCAAACAAGACAACATAAAACCAATCTCCACGAACCAAGGAAGAGGAAGAGAGATCCCTGGCCAAAACAGGGTGCTCAGTGCTACAAAACTGTGTTTCAAATTTTAATATAGAAGACAATTTGATATCTGGACCAGATATTTCAGAAACATTTTTTTGTTAAACACAGTATTACATGTCATATGAAGAGACTGCGGACAATACATATGCACATGCTTTTACTTTATTCCATGTAAAAAAGTCAAAGCAAGATGGGCACTGATGATTATAACATAGATGGGTTCTTAGTCTTTTTTATTATTTCTGAACTGTTTTTAGAACCCAATTCCCTAATAGCAACACAATTCACATGAGCATTCATGTCAACACTCCGGTACTTCTCCAGACTATTACTCTGTATTACTTCATACACAGAATTAAAAAAAAAAAAAAAAAAACAAAAAAACAAACAAAAAAAAAAAAAAACAAAAAAAAAAAAAAAAAAAAAACACTAAAATAAATTTCAGCCAGTTTTAACTATTAAATGTCAAATTAGTTAACCACAGCACCTTCATCAGAGAAACTGCAAAGCTTTATCAACTTCAACCAAATACAGATTCATTTCTTGAACTGCAACACATAGGTAAGCACAAAACAGTGATACACTTTTGTGCCTGTGGCTGAATACTTGAATAGCTAACCCACAAAAGAGGCTACGATTGGGTTCAGAACAAGAGGTTAAGCATTTCACATCAAGGAAACTCAAGTATATGTATTTTAGATCAGATGATGCTGCTTTCAAAGAGCAAAATTTGTGAGGTAACTAAACTGTCAATTCAATCTGGACAGACTAAACTCTCTACTCAAACCAATGACTCATAGTGCATTTTTCTTTGTTTATGCATACTATTCTTTTTCTTACTCCACTTAAATATTGAAGTTGTCAATGAAATTTCCTATAAACTTTAATAAGGAGATATTTGTACAGAAATGCTTCAGGGCTGCAGATGTGAGCAGAACATAATTTATTCTAACCACATTCTTTAGGTGAAGCACTTTCATTGCTCTTTTCTACTGCAATCATCATTAGTCTCACTAAAGCTCTTGCTGATGATTATAAAATCGTGAACAGTGCATCACACTTGAAAAGTACTGACTGTTTTGTTGGACAACTTGTGGAAAAGCTTACCATGAAAACCAGAAAAACAGGAGAATCTTGTTATCTTATGCTGTAAACTATGTTTTCAAAAGCATGCTACCTGAGGTACACGCTAACATAACTTTGTTAATCTCACCTGTTTGGACTTCCAGACCTCAAGAACTGGCATGCCAGCTATGATAGAGTTTGGATCTTCCTGAGCTGCTGAATTAACTGTGTCATTTGCACCAATTACAAGGACCAAGTCAGTTTCTGCAGCAAGACAGAAAAAGTAAAATGGATAAAAAATTATCTGAAACCTGAACACTTGAGTCTGATGTACATTTTTCTGTTAAATTCAATCTTTAGAGAAGAATCCCTTACGGTAAAACACTCTGGAAACATTTATGGGGACTTCATTCATCAGTATTTTACAAACTTAGCAGGCAAGACATATGTGGTAGTCTAAGTGTGGTAACCACGTCCAGCAAATTGCAAGCACCCACAACCCGCCTTTCAAGGGAGCATTAGATCTCTCTGCCACACAGAAGATTAAAATCTTTGATATTTAAATATGGTTTCACGTACACATAGTATCATCACTTTCAAATGTCTCTGTGCCTGGTTTTCCTTTGAATATTCTTACAAAAAAAGTGATTTTTAAACAAAGACATGAAAAAGCAAGAAGGTGATGGCATGATGCTATACTGGTTTGCAAGGTATGACAGGAGGGTCAAGTTTGCAACACCTGACCTAAAAAAGTAACAGCAGTTTTCCTGTATGGAGCAGTAACTGATAAAAAGACACATTTCACAGCTACAAGTAATTAAAAAAAAAAAAAAATCAAACAACAACAACAAAAACCAAACCAAAGCAAAAAAAAAAAAAANAAAAAAAAAAAAAAAAAAAAAAAAAAAAAAAAAAAAAAAAAAAAAACAAAACCAAAAAAAAAAAAAAACACAACCAAAAAAACCCACCACAAACAACAAAGAAACAAAGCTTCTCTTGGTTCTAGAAGAAACATGTTTCCCAGGCATATTTACCCTCTCTTTCAATACCTACTCTTTCCTATACTCCTGCCTTCAATATTTCCCTTCGCTGTGCTCTATGCTGCTCAGTTTTCTGCTTCCAAGTTAGGCTCTCACTCGTATTGCTCTGTGCTCACCTGCTGTCGGGTGGAAGAGCACTCAGATTGCAAAAGAAAGACCTCAGCTCCTCTATAGTGGTATCACAACAGGCACAGGGAGAAACTGAATGGCCTGGTTGAGCTTTCCTACTTTTAAAATCCTTGTGCTATGTAAAAACAGAATCAAATAAAAATTGACACATAAAAACTGACAAGACCAAATCCAGTCTACTGGAAACTTATAGCTCATACGCTAACCTGGGAAGTCTTCATTGATCTCATCCATTTCCAGAACGATATCATAAGGAACACCAGCCTCCGCTAGGAGCACGTTGAGCTGACCAGGCATACGGCCAGCCACAGGGTGAATACCAAACCTAACAGGAAAGAAAGTCCAGCCCCATTAGTAAGTACTGACCACTCTGTTTTATACAGAAAAATTGCCACCTGTGACCTACGAGGCTGAGAAGGTTTTAAGTATAAGCACACACACGAAGTAATAAAATGAAATGGTTAAACCTTAACAAAATTGTAATTACTTTTCCAGTGTTGCAGGGAACGTGAGTGAGTGGGAAAATGAACAAGGCGCATAGATTGGACTCTTCACCTGGAGAGCAGCTGTTGCTTTTCTGCAAAGTTAAAAGTGTAAAAGACACAATAGGTACGCAAAAGAACATGGTCATTTCACAGTAAAACTAAAGAAGCTAGGAGTACATTTTCAATATTTTTATCATAAGAAGACTCTTTCAGAAAGTTGTTGTACACGCAAAGTGGCTTTAGAGAGCATGCTGGACAACTCTAGAGACAACACAGAAAGAACTCGTGGCCTGAAATGCCTGGGAAAACATCACTACAAGATGGATCAAAAGAGTAAATTTTCCACTCAGAGACAGCTTATAACAACAAGCTTTTTTTCAATTACTTTTGAAAGTAATAGGACTATTTTACCATTTTGTCTGGCTACAGTCACCAGCCTGAGCCACATCCACAACAAGCATTCCTGTCCACCTTCCAAGCAGTACCATATTTAAAACGTTGTGATAGATACCTTTGGATTTTTATAAATAAGCCTTTTTGCTGCAAGATGACCACCACATTCATAGAATCATAGAATGTTTTGGGTTGGAAGGGACCTTAAAAAATCATCTAGTTCCAACCCCTCTGCCATGGGCAGGGACACTTCCCACTAGACCAGGTTTCCCAAAGCCCCATCCAGCCTAGTCTTGAAAACATCCAGTGATAGAGTGTCCACAGCTTCCCTGGGCAATCTGTTCCAGTGTCTCATATTTCTCAGAGTGTAGAACTTCTTCCTAACTTTTAACCTAAATATACTCTCTTCCTATTTAAAGTCATACCCCTCATCATACAACTACAAGCCCTTGCAAAAAGTCCCTTCCCAACTTCCTTGTAGGCCTCCTTGAGATACTGAAAGGCTGCAATAAGGTCTCCACAGAGGCCTCTCTTCTCCAGGCTGAACAACCCCAACTCTCTCAGCCTTTCCTCCCAGGAGATGTGTTCCAACCCTCTGATCAGCCCCGTGTCCCTCCTCTAGACCTGCTCCAACAGGTCCATTTCCTTCTTGTGTGGGAGACTCAGTACTGGACATAGTACTGCAGGTGGGGTCTCACAAGAGCTGAGTAGAGGGTGAGAATCACCTCCCTCAACCTGCTGGCCACACTTCTTTTGATGCAGCCCAGGATACATTTGGCTTTCTGGGCTGTGAGCACACATTGCCTGCTCATGTTGTTTTTCATCAGCCAACACTCCGAGGTCTTTCTCCACAGGACTGCTCTCAATTCGTATTCCACCCAGCCCATATTGCTGTTTGGGATTGCCCCAAGCCAGGTGCAGGACTTTAGACACGGTGCTGTTGAACTGCATGAGGTTGGCAGGAGCCCACCTCTCAAACAATAATATGCTTTGCAGGTCCCTTACATCATTGAAAAGTGTAAGCACTACAAAGTAAACAAACTGGCCACAATATAACATCCTTTATGAGAAGGCCAAAAGACTGAGCAGCCTTCCTGAAGCAAAACTACTCCTAGACCTAGAAATACCCTTGGCAAATGGCCCTGTTGACTCATACATCTCTGGAGTATACATGGTTATCACAGCCTAACACTGCAACTCAAAAGAAAAAACAGCAGGAACTCTACTTCAAGCACAAGGCAACGCTTTGCTGAATTAGGTTGATATGCCCCTTTCTTCTTCATCTTAGGAGAAAAAAAGAAGAAACAGGGGGAGTGAGAAGGTGGTGTATGGGTTTTCTGGCTCACAGCTCATAAGCAAGTTTCAGTAACATCTAATGGATGCAGATGACTCACGGGGGATTGTGCAAGTGACTCAGCCTTGGACTGCCTTAAGGCCCTATCTATGTGGAGATGACACATGGCGAGCAGTGTAGATGGCTCAGCCCTGAGTTGTCCATAAGCCCTAAACCAAAGAAGGCAATGCTGCACTGTACAGAGAATACCAACCTGAGCTGAGCCTTGAAATTCCTCAACAAATGTTATGCCCTGAGGCTCAATTCAAACTACTATTCAGCTTCCTGAGAAAGCAGGAAGAGAGAGTCAGGAAGGCTTCAGCGGTGGTTTCAGCCTACATTTTTGTATCCAGATAGCATAATCAATCAGGCATAGTTTTGCCACAACCACTTGGAGGGTTTTAGCCTAACAACCTTGTATATTCCAGCAACCTTGTGTATTCAGACTGCACAATGAGTCACGTAAACCAAGGGATAAAAGTCCTAAGGTTTAGTTCAGGAATTGGGAGTCACCTCTCCAACGCTCACTTGTATAGAGACCCTTCCTCCTTGTTCAGGACATCAGTCAAGGTGACTTTTCTAAGATTGAGAGCCCTTACCTAGAGGGGTAAGTGAATATTTAGTGTGCTGTAAGTTTGCAGTCGCAGATGATTATCTAACACAGGTATAATATTT
>VWZK01019070.1:24497-121465 GCA_013396935.1 Baryphthengus martii | reverse complement strand
GTTTGTTTGTTTTACCCCAGGAAATTATTTGTATTTTGAGCTATATAATGATTTCTGCAGCTTAGTGTATTTATCACTGACAATCTTAAAGAATCTGTGTATATTGCAAGTGTAAATAAATCGTGTTATTCATAAATTCGATTGTTTAATGCAACCAGACCTACAGTATAATAGACTGTTTGTTCATCTGGTATCAGACCTATAATCATGGGAAAACTGTGCTATTCGCGCATCCAACTGCTCCCTCCCAGGGAACCAGACGTACAGCATACAGGCTGTCCATGAATCTGGTGTTGGATCTATAGACACAGTGAATAAGCTATTCGTGAATCTTGACCACCAACCGGACCTAAGTGCAGTCTGGAGTCAGACCTACAGCGACACACCTTAATTGGTGCACTTATTAAGAAATCAGCCCAGCCGTCCCTAACCCCTCTAATCTCTGAGGACCGGCTAGAACACAAGGGGGCTTTTCTCTTACTAAATTCGTCCACACACACACACTTCACGCAACATCTTTAAATCATGAGGGTCAAGTTAGTCTTTCTCTTCTTCCTCTCTTCTTCAATGGTCGGTGTCCAAGGAGGACTCTGTCCATTCTGCCTTTGATTTTAATCCATGCATTCCTGATTCCAGTTTCAGAATCCAGCTCCTGAATCTTCCTGTCCTGTCTACTGCTGAGTCTAGTCTGGGACTTCCCCAGTGCCTGCCCAGAGTACCAGTGGTGACGGTGGCGTAATTGCCATCAGAGGGGTTGGATTTGATAGTGGTTTTGTATATATTTGTATGTATTCCATTTTATTATTATTACTTTCATTAAAGAAGTTTTAGGTTTTGTTTCCTATTCATAAATTTCTCTCCCTTATTCTCTTTCTCTTCTCCTTTGAGAGTGGAGAGGGGTTAATAGAGAGAATCTGTCATCTGTCTAGTCACCAGCCCAGCCCTAACCTGTGACACAGGAATATGCTGGTATAGAGTGGCCTGTGAATATCTAACTTTATGTGAAAATTGAGACCGGAATCCACAATTCTGTAAAGAGTTTTGATCTGTGACTTTGAGTCACTAGTTTTGACATGTACAGTGATAGGTAAGGGAGAAAATATATGGCTGGCAGAATGTGAACGGGTGTACAGCTGTATCACCAGTAACATGCTCTGTGACCAGAAGGCTTACAAACCTCCTTCGCCTCCCCACTTAAAGTAAAATCAGTAGCAAAAAAAATATGAACTTTGTAGATGCAGTTCTGACCCAGTTTTTAAAACGTGGCCCTTAATCTCCTTCCTCCCAGATCCATTCAGATTTTCAGCAAAGACTTTCAAGTATAAAGCACTTGGAACAAGTTTTAAAACCAGCTTCTTCTCCACCTCCCTTTCTCGCACTTGTGTCTGTCCTTGCAGGGAGATGAAGAAGGTCGGGGGTACTCACTTCTCTCCTACATCGGAGGCCATGCCAGGGAGACATAACAGTTTCGTGCCACGTTCCCCAGCTGCAGGAGTCTAAAGTGCAGTCTGGCTCTCAGTCACTGTCTTGGCAGAACAACTCATACTTACTGTCTGAGAGAGAAGGGAGTTCTGTTTAGCCCTGGTCTCAAGTTTGATGATCTCAGGCTTTAAAAAAGTAAGACTAATCTGGAAGCTTTCCAAGCAAACACTGTCTCAGGATTATTGCACCTCACTCGATATCTGTCACCCCCTACATCTTCGCCTGCCCAGAAGTCCTGGTCTGGGACAAAAGAGCTCCTCTCTGGCTTAAAATGTCTGGTATAGCCCAAGAGAGAGAAAAATTACCTATCAATGCATTGTAGATTGAAACTATTCAGAAACTTTTATGCCATATCTCTCAGTACTTCAAAGGGAGAAAGACATTTCCAGTAATAGCAGAGGGTCATTTTACCAATAATCCTAGTAATATAAGAAATCCCTATTTCATCCTAGTCAATAGAGCTGTATTTGTGATAACTGAGCACTGGCAGAAAGGGACACTGGAGGTTTAGCTGTATCCAAATGTGAATGACATTTTTAATCTAAATAGCATCAGAATGTGTTAAGAAAGATTACAGAAGGGAACACAGGAGTGGCAGTGTTAAAAAGCCAGGTGAAAATCTGAACTGAACCTTTCGTTCTCTTCATCTTTAAATTTGGAGATGACCTGCTTGTCAGTACACAGTCTGTATTTGTCCACCACTGTCTAGGCAAGAACAACGGTAATGTTTACTGACCCAATCAGCTCTGTTAACTCTTGCCCATCTTTGCTCTCATTAGGCTAATGAGATGGTTTCAGACTGATGATGTGGGTATGAGAAAGAGCCTTCCTTGGTCAGAGCTAGAGTTTGTACAAGCAACACTAAAAAGTCAGACTGGCAGTCTTGCAAAGAGAGTATTTTCAGTTCTTTTTTTCAGGGAGTATGCTGAAATCAAAGCAATATTCTTTATTTCTGTCACTGCTGTATGGATGTAGGCACTTGCATAATACTATTTTCTTCCAATAAATGAGGACAGAAAAAGAAGTGTTCTGAGCATGTATTTATCAGAAAAAATAAATGTGCTGTTATACAGGTTGTGAAATGTTCGACTTTAATAGTGGGAGAGCTGTCTGAGCAGATGTAAATGAAAGTGTGTGTATAAAATACAAGAGTGCTAAATCGATGGGCTAAGCATTAAACTGATGTAGGCCCAGACTAACTGCATTTAATTTTCTTTTAAATTTGAGCAGCTGGATTGAGAAGGTCATGTTCTGTACGTGTGGCATAGGAATACACGCATTCAGTGTGGTGGGTGGAGGAAAATATTGATACTTCATAAGCATAACAGCTCTTAAA
Organism: Baryphthengus martii; assembly: GCA_013396935.1. Lineage (NCBI taxonomy): Eukaryota > Metazoa > Chordata > Aves > Coraciiformes > Momotidae > Baryphthengus > Baryphthengus martii. The sequence goes on along the minus strand of VWZK01019070.1, from coordinate 118,647 downwards.
ATATTTTCAATGAGTTAATTACATTTTACTTTCATTATTACAGTCGTCTCAGGGATTTTATTATTATTATTTTTGTCTTTCAGATGAGCTCCTTTATTATATTACCTTATTTTGTACTGTATTGTATTATAAACAAAAAATGGCCTACAAAATGGGATTTAAGACACCAGAAGAGCGGAGTAGGATAAACTGACCTATTTAAAAGCACCCCTTTTACTGCATAGAACAGCTACAATTGATACTGCGGCAGCACTCTCCTGTTGAAAAATGCTCCAGTCTCCCAAGCGCTGTACACAGTGAAAAAAACACTGCCTCTGTCTCAAAGATCTTATAAGAAAGCTTAAATAACACATCAGAAACACATATTTTAAATTAAAGCGTTCAGAAATCAAATGGCAAAAAACCTCATGCTATTTTCTATAGCAAAAAATCCAATTTGCTTTCTAATTCAACAGTTAAGCTTCCAAAGCCAACAGCATTATGTGACTGTACAAGTGCATGAGATTAGAACTAGAATTTCAACAACTTCAGACTTTGAAAGTTCTTGCAAATTACTTGGTTTATACCAAGCCAAGTAACATAACACAATACCATGAAAAAATGAAAAAAACAAACCAAACAAGTCTTCTGTAAATATCTGATATGCTTTTCCATCAAGCATGTCGAAGTCTGTTTTAATATACTTGAACCAGATTAATACCCAAATGAATCCAGCTTTCTATTAGTAGGCATGAAATGCAAAAGACAACGGCTTTGCAGAATTGCTCTATAGAAAATGAAATAAATCAGAAATTAACTTTAAGAAAAAGCATAATTTTGACAAAAGTACATTACAATCAGCATTAACTGTATTGATTGGTCTATAACACTGCACCATTTACCAATGCAATCTAAAAACATCTGCTCTTCTTTTACTGCTTATTTAGGTGGAAGTTTATGAGTTTTCTATGCTAAGTATCTCTCTTTAAACCACTTTTTCTTTCAAGTTACTGAATGAAAGAAGAATACCTCTGTTTTACAATTAGTGCCACAACCAGGAAGAGATCAACAAGATGTCAATAATAAGGCTTTAAAGGAAAGTATGTCACAGTAAAACAAATACTATTAAAATTGTTAATTGTAACCAAATAATAAAACTATTTAAAGAAATTTCAGAAACGCCTCAGAAGTTGTTAAGTGGATTATACTAGCTGTTATGTCCAGATCTGACTAGAAAATTTTGTATCATATACAGTGCTCTGTATCATTGAGCTTCATGGGGTCGAGGTCTGCAGTTACTGGTAGATCCATTTGGTCTATTTGATGGCCTCTACTTGAAAAAAAAGACCAGAGGTAAAAAAAAAAATACAATTATCTAAACAGAAGATAGCCTTTTTGGCTTCTGAAGAGAACAAACTACAGATAATAGGTGTGAGGAAATGATGGAGACAGCATTTTTCACAGCCATATCTGTCAAGGCATATTTTCAAAGTAATCACTTGATTTCAGTCCTTGTAAAAGCATAAATTGAGCAATCACCCCCAAAGAAATCAGAGACTCCATCATAAAAATCAAATGGAATACAACATCCTTACCTTCCTCTAATTTCTGTTCTTGCCCCTTGCTCTGGAGTAAGCCATTTTTATTTCATACCATTAAAGAGGAAATTCACTATAACTAGGTGGACAGACCATAAGCAAGAAAAGAAGGCTATGCAAACCAACACAAAAGTTTGCACATGGTTAAAATGGGAAACAAATGGACTGGATAATTCTTTATTCACTGTGGAAACAAATGAATTGCATTTTAAAGCATTTGATTAATAGTTTCTAAAGCAACAGTGGTTATTGTCCAGCTCTGCCCAAGGTAATGGGCCTAAAGGACCCTTGGGTAAAAATAACACATTTATATCCAGAAATATAATAAAAAAAATATTTATAAAGAGAGATCTCAATGCCACCTTTTCCCAATATTTTTACATATGTTATCCAGGAAAACTAGCTACTTCATAAAAGAATGTGCTTACCTAAATGTGAGCAATTAGAGATGAATAACAAATAAGAAAATGAATCTACCTCTAAGTAAATATACTCAAAAGTGAAAAGTGTCAAACTGTTCCCAATATAATTTTAAGCAATTGAAAATGTGTATGAAATCAGAGAGGCAATTCTGAAACATGGATGTCAAATCTAGTTCAAATCTGAGTATGGGTGAGCAAGTTTACCAAAGAGTGAGTACAGTTTGAACAGTAGGATAATACTGTAGACATTAGGATAGCTAGATTAATATTTGTGACATCTTGTAAACTGAGTTTCTTCAAAACTTGCACTTCTGATGAAAGTAATTTTAAAAAGAGGACTACTTTCCATGTTTTCTCCTATATTTTTATTTTTAAATTTAATTTTTAATTTCTGTGTCTTTGGAATTTCCTTGCTCTTGATTCAACATCTAATAATGTGAGCTATATCTTTGAAATACATATATAATCTGACCAGAGTAATGATTGCATCTTTCCAATGTACCCAAATAGAAGCAGAAAACCAAACTTTCTCTTCATGTAAGCGAGAAGAAGAAAAAAACTTGCATCTACATTTTAATAGGTACGGTTGTGACCGCAGCTCTTCCTATGGCATTTTGCATTTAAACTTGACTGTCAAATCAATGGCCACTCCATCAAAACTTGTTCTGATATTTATGAAGCATGAGCTCCTGACAAACAAATAGCCTATTCCCATATCCTAAAGGCATCAGCAATATCAACTGGATAGTAATCTCAGGGCTCAGAGAATGCATGCGCTATCTAAGGAGTCTTTACTGAAAGCTGCACACATCGGTCCTCCAAACTGGAACCAGACTGGCTACTCAGACCACTCATGACTGGAGAGCAAGAATGTAACAAGAGCAGTGTCACTCCTACCTCTATGGTAAATTGGCTTGCTAAGCAAATGGTTGTTGGCATTGTTCATTGCAGTCGAAACTTTTAATAATCTTTTTCTTAATGCAATGAGAAATCAAGAGGCACATCCATCTACTTCTAAAGCCCATACAGTACAGGTACCCTCTTTTATGATCACAATGAATGTGAACTAATTTTTTTTTTGTTTTCTAAGCCTCTGTGATTTGGAACCTGAGGAAGAATATGCAGATAATCAGAACAGCAATCATCACAGAGAAAGAGCCTGAATGATTTATATTTTTGTTTGCGTAACCATAACAGGGCATATTGGAAGCATGAAGATAAACAAGACAGAAGGAGAGGGAGGGCAGTACCCAGAGAAAGAAAAGAGGACAAAAAGAACAGATCAGTACAACTGAACATATACAGAGAAGAGATCTTGGTGTCCTCTGAATTTCTATGTGAAGAGGAGTGCTGATAATAAGAGGAGTCTGTAATGAAGGATCACTAGGAAAGGCAGAATTGAATTTGCTCAACCACGCTTCATGTGGCAAGGCTGGAAGGAAGGACTGGAAAATAAAGCTTCCAATACAATTTTGTAGAAGTCTGAATTCAGTCTCTACTTTGTTTGCATGTGGGAGTAATTTTACTTCCATTATTCTTAGTTCCAGTGGATCGAATCTTATTTAACCCAATCTTTATCTAGGCAAAACCGTTAAAGGCTTCAAAGAGCAATTAGCCTCAGTAAAAACTGAGCAAGGGAATAATGATGTGGTCTTATGTTTGTTTACATCCTACGACTAGTTACTAGTTAGTAGTGTCTAATTGACAGAAGGAAGGTAATGGGACAGAACAGCCATGCATGAGCAGAGAGGTGTGGGAATGTTTTCATACTGTTTGCCCCACATCCAGCACAGAGAAGTAGCAGTAGTTTTTCACATTCATGAGCACTGAGTTAACCCAAAAGTTAGAGGGGAAAGGGAAAGAACAATAGGTGAGAGGTTCTGGGATAATTAAGCAACAAAAAGTTTAATACAATGGAAAAATGATTTTGCTGAGCAATACGTGCACAAAAAATGACTAGTGGTGACAGAACAGGGCACTGTCTGATATTTCACATCAAGCAGACTAAGGATGAGCATGTTTTCTCTCCAGATGAATGTGGAACCTGCTGAGGCCGCAATTAGTAATTATCTCACTAAGCCCAGGTACAGTCCTACAATGGATTCCCTTTTATCCTTAAAAAAAAAAAAAAGGACAGACAGCATTTATAAAGATAGCAAAGAAATAATTGGTATGTCCTCTTATTTCTTCTTTCAGCTGAAAGATCCTTCAGCATTACTGAACTCTTTTCCCATATAATATTGTAGCTCTCTCTATATGTACACCCATAGGTCAGATATGAAACATCCACTACTCATTTTTAAAGCAAAACTTCCAGAGTTAAGAAATAATTTGAAATACTAAAATATCTGGATTAAAAGTCGTATCAATTTACCAACTCCCGTATTCCCAAAAGCCTAATCAATTATCAGTAGAAAAGAAACCTGAATACAAAAGCGGTAAAATTAATGTTACACCCAGCTGAAAACGTTAGGAGTACTGTGCTATATTTTCTGTTTCCGCTTTAGAAATCTTTCTTCTAATAAACAAATTGGAATCATGGAAATTTTTTCCATGATTCATTCTTTCCTCATTCTTTGGTTCTCATTCATTGTCCTGCTACCATGCTAAATATAATCAGATAACATTTGCAACAGTTTACTTGCACTAACACTAGAGATGCTATTTGTTTGCTGCTGGGATGACCTGGAAATCTTTAGGAAGACATCATTTGCCAGGACGGTCTGTGGCATTTCCAGATGAGCACCTTCCCATTCCAGAATGCGTTTTAATAAAGCATTTAAATGGACTATGAATTTCTTAGGTGCTCAAATCCCTCTGTCTTGGAATTGTATCCCTACCAAACTTACATTAAGAGACTGAAACAATGCAGCTTTTTGGATTGTAGATGTACAACACAGCAGAAGGCAGTGCTCATAGGCAGTATCAGGTGGGCTATATTGTGGTGGGTTGACCTTGGCTGAGCACCAGGTACCCACCAAGTTGCTCTAGAACTCCCCTCCTACTTCCCTCAGCATGACAAGGGGAGAGAGAACAAGATGGGAAGAGCCCGTGGAGTACGATAAAGGCAGTTTAATAGGAAAAGCGAAAAAGCAAGGCCGTGCATGCGCAAAGCGAAGCAAAACAAGATCTTATTCTCTACTTCCCATCAGCAGGCAATGTCTGGCCTTTCCCAGGAAGCAGGGCTCTGGTACGCGTAGTGGTTGCTTGGAGGACAAGTGTCTTCACAAACGAATGACCCCAATCCCCTCCTCCTTTCTCTCCCTTCTATACTTGAGCTGATGTCACACGGTGTGGAATATCTCTTTGGTCAGTTTGGGTCAGCTGTCCTGACTGTGTCCCCTCCCAAGATCTCGCCCACCACACCTCACTGGGCGGGGGCGGGGAAGATGTTGGAAAGCCAGCCTTGGTGCTGTGCGAGCGCTGCTCAACAGCAGCCACAACAGCGGTGTCTTATCTGCCTCCCAGTACAAAGCACAGCACCATAAGAGCTGCTCTGGGGAACACTAACTTCATTTCACCCAAACCCAATACATATATGTGTACTGGTTGAGTATCTGAGTTTGTTTCTTATTTCTCAAATCCTTTGAATGATTTCACTCTTCAAAGTAAATGTCCATGCTTTACTTAGATTTACCAGCATTAAATATATAACTGAGGAGAAGCCCAAGTTTCTACTAACAACTGGGAAAATGGAGTAAAAAAAAAAAGTCTTTATCTAAAACAACCCCTCAAAAACCAAACCAACAAAAAATTAGATTTGTAATAAAACATCTAAAGATAAAAAATTTAGATTATTCACTATGTCATCTTCAGATGGAAAAACATTTTAAAAAGACATATTAGCACTGTACGAAATGTGAATTGAACGTAACCTGCTGGGCTACTGATCCATATGGTGTTGCTGGCAATTACATCATATAGCTCCCTCTGTGAAACGATTATATCATCTCTGTTGGAGGCTTATGAAATATGACATCATCCTCAGAAAATATATCATGCATAACCTTGATTGTCAGACCGTTACAATGACATTACACACAAAGGCATTATACACAATGATATTATACGCAAAAACCACTTCTTCACTTCTTCTTTTCATGTCCCTCCAAAATACATTAGACCAGAAATAAATATATGCTTCAAGTGACCAAAAGAAAGCAAACCTGGAAAACCTGGATCATAGCCTTTATGAAAAGTGCTCTAAATCCCCCTAAAATACTCATCAAAACTGTCTTTTTTTTTTTTTATTCTTTTTTTTTTCCCCAAGCTGTGTCAGTAAGTTTAATCAAACTTACCAGCTCTCCCTGCAAAACTTGCCTCATTTATAATCCTTGAATCATCAGGACTAAAATGTTGTTTCTACATGCAAGACAGGCATTTTTGCTCCTCCCGGATAAAAGATAGCAGACACCTGCTATGTCCTTCCTACTACATCTCTAATTTATTTTGAAGTTCTATTTGATGAAGTAAAAAACCCAGTTACAACACTTGAAAAACTGTTAAATGACTCTGTATTCAACTATGTTCATGATAGCAAGGAGTCCTATGATCTTTATTGAGGCTTGATTAAGATTATGCTCAAGTCTGAATTGGTATGCACAGTACCTGCAGAAAATTATTTTCATTGTGATACAGCCATTGCATAATTATTTAGATTTCTTACTTGCTTGAGTGGACAGAAAGCATAGCACACAGCACAACTGGCATTCACTGACAAATACTCAAGGAGCAAATTCTCCACTGGTACAAATGCCATTGAACCATCCAGTACAAATGAAGTTTAAAGATTTTGACCGTTTAACAATACATTATATGCCAGATAGTTCTGACCCATCTGTCTCTGATTATTTAAGACTAAAGTCCTTCTGACTCAAGTTATTAATTCATTTGGTTCTGGAAGCATCAGCTTACCAAACTCTGTAGGGTGAGGGACTGAGTAAATGAGTTGGTGAAAAAAAAGAGTGAAAGAGAAAAGAAAAGAATCAAACAGGGAAGAGTCAATAGATATATTGGAACACATTATTCAAATACAGAGAAGAGGCGAAATAAGGACAAAAGAATCAAACAAAAATTAAAAAGAAAATTAATTTAAAAAAATGTTAAAAAATGGTAAGAGGAAAGTAAGCAGATGAAAGATGAAAGAACGCACAGCAGGGCAGGAGATGGAAACATTTGAAATTCGCCAATTCATCCTGAAAAAAACAGAGCTTGAAGGAAGGATTGATAAGCAACTGACTAAATTTACTGAATAGTTATGTTGCAAATTCCTTGTATGCACAGGGTCATAAGAGCAGAGAGTTAACTAATTAGGGAACACAAAGAGAATTAGGTATGAGAAGCCAGAGGGGTAACACTCACAAAGTTGATGTTAAGCAACAGAAATCCTTTTTCGAACACTAACAGTTCAGTCTTAGCATATGTCACATATCTAATGCATGTGTCTCAAGACTCCAAGACAGCAAGAGTGACATGCAGCAACCAACATATGCCTGGCACTTTTCAAGTACTGACATACTGAGTAAAACAGCAAGTACAAGGTGAAGAACAGCATGAGTGTATTAGCATCTTCCATTCTCCTGGAAGCTGAGAGTGAGAGACATTCTGTAGTTGCCAAAGGCAATATCAGCTTTACACAGAGACTCTAAGGCACTCAGGACGTGCACTGTGTGTGTTACTGGAGAAACACACTGGATACACAAAACTGGATGTCTAGCCAGGTATCAAAACACTTAATTGACCCTCCACCAGTACATGCTTTATTTGTTCACACGTGAAATTGTAGAGTTGCTGGCCAAGTCATGAAGCCCAGTTTTACAAACAGTCATTGTGCCAATGTGCAGGTGGATGAACAATGTACCTCCCAACTTCTCCTACAGAAAGGGCACTAGAGGCACTCCTGAGAGCTACAGACTGGACTGGCAGTCTGACTTCCACTGCTGTTAAGATGATAGTGTCTATAACAGAGCATAAGATTGCTGTGAGGCCAGATGGACGTGGACTGCTGCAGAAAGAGTCAGCACAGCTTCTGTAAAGTGGAATTTTGCCTTGCTAATCTGTTGCTACTTGGACAGAGTGTCAGAAGGCAACTGGACAAAAGTAATTTGTCTGCAGAATAGATTTGGCTTTTTTTTCAAAAGTGTTTGGTGAGATTCTACATCACAGATTATGAAAGAAACTAAGTTGCCATTGAAGTGGTGGAAAGACTTCTTTATGGCCTGAAATCTGCTTAAAGAATAGATGCTATACAGAAGGGTTAATGGCCGCTTTTCTAAATGAAGAATCATAGACTCACAGAATGGCTTCAGTTAGAAGGGACTCTAAAGATCATCTAGTTCCACTGCCCCTGCCATAGGCAGGGACACCACCCACTAGACCACATTCCTCAGAGCCTCATCCAGCCTGGTCTTAAACACTTCCAGAGATGAGGCGTCCACAACGTCTCTGGGCAACCTGTTCTAGTGTCCCATCACGCTTATGGTAAAGAACTTTCTAATGTCTAAACTGAATCTACCCTGCTTTAGCTTAAAATCATTGCCTCTTGTCCTATCGTCGCATGTGTTTATAAGAAGTCCCTCTCCAGTTTTCTTGTAGGCCCTCTTCATGTACTGTGAGGCCACTATAAGGTCTCCCTGGAGCCTTCTCTTCTCCAGGCTGAACAGACCCAACTCCCTCAGCCTGTCCTTGTAGGAGAGGTGCTCCAGCCCTCTGATCATCTTTGTGGCTATCCTCTGGACAATCTCCAACAGATCTATGGCCTTCTGTGTTGAGGGCTCCAGAGTTGGATGAAGTACTCCAGGTGGGGTCTCACAAGAGCAGAGTAGAGGGACAGAATCACCTCGCTTGACCTGCTGGTCATGCATCCTTTGATGCAGTCCAGGATACGGTTGGCTTTTTGGGCTGCCAACACACATTGCCAGATCATGTTAAGTGCTTCATCAACCAGCATCCCCAAGTCCTTCTCTGCAGGGCTGCTCTCAATTCACTTATCACCCAGCCTGTATTTCTGTTTGGGACTGCCCTGCCCCAGGTGCAGGACCTTGCACTTGGCCTTGTTGAATTTTATGAGGTTGACATGGGCTCACCTCTCCACCCTGTCAAGGTCCCCCTGGATGGTATCCCTTCCCTCTAGCGTGTCAGCCACACCACACAGCTTGGTATCATGGAATCATCGACAGAATCTCTCAGAGGTCAGCATGGGAACTATTTTTACCAGTTTCTTCAGTAGAGTCCTGGAGAAGGCTAAGCAGTGACATTTCCTAGTCTGGAGAAAGCAAGGTCACCTCAGGCAAAAAGTGTGGCAGATGAGCTTCAGTGTAGACAGACATGAAGTAATGTGTCTAGAAAAAAAGAATCTAAATCCTGTTTACATGGTGCTGACTTCAGATCTGATACTAGAACTAATGAGAGATTTAAAGGTAACAGAGTTCACAGTTTTCTGAATCGTTGTCTCAGTGTGCAGTGGCAGCCAAAAACCTTGGTCATCACCAGGATGGATGCTGCAAAAACAACAGAAAGGATGTCATTTTGCTGCTATACAAAAGCTCTGCTGTGTATGGACTGAGTCCTGTCATTCTGTTCTCTGCATCTCAAAGAATGGTATATTGGAGTAAAGAAAAGGATAACAAAACTAAAACTTAAAAAGGAGTGGAGGTTAAAACTCTTCAGTTTGGAGAGGGTAACCAGGAGAAGGGATATGACCAAAGTTTGCTAAATAGTGAAGGCACTAGACAAGATGAATGCAGAACTCTTATTTATCAAATCTCCCATACTGAACTTGGATTGAACTGTATGAATTAAGAGAGATAAAAGAAGATACTTTTTTAAAGCAGCAGATAGTATTTTGACCACAGAGGCTGTGAAAGCAGACAGTATCAGCAGACTTAAAAGAGGTTAGATAGATAAAGTCATAGACAGCATATCTGTTAAGGGATACTAAAAAGACCAGACTGGGATGCACTCTTTAACAACTTCAATAGAACAGTTGCAGACGGAAAGGGAGCAAAAGGGGAAGGAGCATCTCTCTCCCTAGAGAGCACCCTCTTTTGCCACTATCTATCATCTGAAATTGAATACTGATCCTTCTACACATTCTCTTGGCTCCTAGCAGTTAGATAGAGCTCAGAGGTACCCTGCCTTGGAAGACAGGTACCCATCTCTTTGGCAAAGTCCCAAAGCCCCAGGTGGAGATGGTTAGGTTTCACAGATGCCCAAGATGGAAAACATCTAACAGAAGCTGCCAGAATTGAGTTAATTAAAAACACATACAGCTAATGCTGGTGATGTCAAGCGGTACCAGCACAGACCTGAGTTAAAGCACATTGTGGCTTTTATACTGACACTGGCCAACTCTTGTCTGACTCAAACTACAAGTGAAACTACATTGCGTCTGTCTGCCAACGATCATGTAAGGTCCCTCTTGGAGAGAACTAGTAGTAGTCCAATGCACAGAAAAGGATAAAGCTAATAATTACACAATGACCATCAAAGTCCAGTGCTCAAGCTTGTTTATTGGTCCATTTTTGTGTAGCAACGGACATATATCCACTGATGCTGGATTGTTTCATCTGAGATGTGGCCAGACCAAGAATGACTTTGCCTTAGTTACTATACTCTTAACTACAAAGTTATGAGAGTCATTCATACTGATATATCAGAGACTGCTTTACAAATAGCTAGGCTGAGTCCTGCTAGCAGCATCATGAAAGCAGATGGGAGCTCAGCATGGTTGTACCTCCTAGTTATATACCTGCAAACTGCATAAGTTTCCTCTGCAAGCTCTAAGCTCTGTGTTGTTTTTTACTGTGTTTTGTTGTAGCAGAGCTGGCAGCTTATAGCAGTTGCACTGCATTTTTTGCTACAGCATAGACACACCATAAAAACTGAAGCAGAAAAGGAGGTAAAAACCACTGAGATCACTCTCTATGCCTGTTATTTATCATGTACATATCCCTTTCCCCACCTCCGACACTTTAAGATGTGAATAGGAAGTGGAAAATATTACTTTGTAATTTCAGCCAGAAGAGAAAATTTTTCCCTGAAGTTCTTTGTTAGTGACTTTTCTGGCACAGCTTTGTGTCACATTTGTTAGGAACTGATTTGCCAACAACTAGGAGCAGTCACATAGAGAAGAAATAGACTCACTCCATCTCAAGACTAATAGACATTGATTTCCAGCTTCATTAAAAATCATTCGTATCTTACAGAACTGTAGTAGTGAACACTAACTCTCGTAAACTCATCTCAGTGCCTAACTATTCAAAAGGACCAGCTGCGTTTTATTTCTATATATTTTAAGTTCCCCTGACACGGTAACTGCATTAATTTACAAACTGCAGAGTTCTGTGATGTATAAAGAAAACCTTCTATTTAATAGTAAAACAAAGAGAACAAGCTGTTGTATATGGAAGACAAAACATTGTTTAGTGGCAAGGAAAATCTCACTATGTGCATGGAAATCAAAAGAGTTGGCAAGACATCCCCAAATTAATCAGGTTGCAGAGAATAAGCCCATAGATAGGGGGCTCTGCAGGACAGGAGATCGAAGAGTTTCATATTGTGGCAGAGGCTTTCATAAATCTAACATGATCTTTTTGCACTCATGTCACAAGTACAGTAGACCTTGTCCCCCTGTTCAGATGATAAATGGTGATAGATATTCTCCTTAATGCATTTATGGGCATTTTTTTCTTTAAAATACAGAATAATTTACCTGTAGGTAGTGTAAATAAGACTAGTTTAACTGATTAACACAACTATACCATATAACCAACAATCCTGGTTTTACTGTCATTTATAACAGAGTAGCCCCTCAATCTGCTTATAGAATTTTTTATTTTTTTTTTAAACCACAAACTTTACAACCTCTTGTACATGCAGTTCTACTGTTCTGTATTTTATAGTATGATGTCATGAACCTTAATGATGCTCTGTACAATTGCAGAGGGTAATTGCAAATCTAGGACACTAAATGTTTAAAATCACTTTACTTTTCAGACTGCAGCAAATGCTCTTTTGTTTGGCTAAGGCTGGTGTGGCACAGTAGAGAAAAGAGCAGCAGACAGGGTCTCCCTGTTTGGCTCTTATTAGGGAATCTCCTTCTCTAACATTCATAAGGTTAAATGTGCTGGCAGCAAGCCTCTTAGAAGCCCTAAGACACTGTAGGATCAAGTCTACCTCAGCTGGGCACAAACACGACATGCACGCTACTCGGTACCATCATTTTGTCTTTGCAAATTACCAGATACCTCAACTAGATTATCCCATAAATCTTTCACTCATTTCTGTGCCAACTGCCACCTCATCCCATTTTTTTTCCTGACTTGCAACTGTCCTGTGTAATTTCTGACCTCTAAAAGCATTACTTTGTTATCCTTTACCAGTATTTTTGTTTGCTTTCTGCCTCTCCTGTTTCCTGCTCTCATCCAAAATCACTGCATCTGTCTTTCTGAAACCATTCTAACAGCCTGGCTTCTTCCTGCCTACCAAATTAATTGCCTTTTTGATAATCCAAACCCCTCCATCTCATTCTCCTTTGCCATAAATATTTGGTATTGCTCCTTTGCCATAAATATTTGGTATTGCACTCACCCAATTTGCTCCTTAGCATATTAGCCTTTCTTGCACACTCAAAGCATTCTCCTCTGTCATCCCCTCACTGATGGCTATCCACTCATGGCCTACTTGTCCTCTATGGCTCCCACCATGTCACATCGAATACTTAAGACCATGCTGTCTTTGTCTTCTTTCATTAATATTTCCTCTGTGGCATTCCTTCCAGTCAATGTTTAAGCTTCTTGTTAATCTGCCTGATGGGCATCTCCTTCCCTCTCTGCTCTCAAAACATAACAAATCTTATTAGCTCCATAGGATCCAGGAAGATTCAAAGTATCCAGCAGGGTTGCTTGAATGGTTCATCAGGTGGGACTGTGCCACACATCCACCTGAGCCGCAATCTGATATTCTCTGTGCCTGTCAAACTCTCACTCATGTCATGCACAAGCAGGGTTTCTGGGCAGCAGACCAAGCTTCCCCATCTGGATATCCTTCTCACTAGTAACAACTTCTGATGAAGTAGCAAGAAATTCCTTCATTCCCTAAACCAAGCGCTTGATTCTACTTCACTCCTCCCGCTGAAGAAAGAAACTGAACCAGAAAGGCACAGAAGAATCTGAGAAGAAATAAACACTAGTAAACTCAGATTCAGTTCATGATGCAAGGCTTTTTGTTTTTATAATTGATCTTAAAATAGTTTATTGGTATACTTTTTACTTTTAATGTATGCTTAAAAAGGACAAATCACTGCCGTGGCAAATTTATTTAAATATACATAATCTGGTGTGGTACTTTTTCTTCCCTCCATGTAGTGTATCTGTCTCTCATAACATTCCATGGTAATTTTTCTGGTTTTATCTTGAAATCTGATTGCTTTATCATATAGGGATTAATCCATCTTGTTTGCCTTCTGGTAATACCTTTCCTATTCCTTCTTCTTCTAGAAAAAAAATGTACTTTAAATAACGTGAGTAAAAAATCACATAGACAAGAAAACAAAGAACACCCACTGGAAGGAAGAAAAAAAAAGCATTTCAAAACTCAAGATACATGCAACAGAACAGTCCAACAGGAAAGAAACATTTAATACCTGAGATACTGAGAAGAACCAGGTCGACGTCGCTACCTATAGTTTAGAGAGGACTGCTTATATATTACTCCATTCAACAATTTATTTGTTAAATGGCTGGGTGACAGAGTGGGGATACATCTTTGTAAGAACTTAATGAGGTAGAAAGATTGCTTAATACATTCAAATAAATGTTTATTCAAAGGAAAAAGACAAGAGAAAATCCATTTCCTGGCTAAGAAGTTATTGGCCACTTAGAGAGAGGAAATAGTTTAAGAGGGAATGAATTTTGCCAGCACTTCTCTCCCTGAAATGCAAAACGGTTACAATGAAATGTTTTAATGTCCTACTAAGTTTTCAGAAACTTTTGACTGCAACATTGCCTTTATAGACAGATTTGTTCAACCACTGATTAGTTGCCAATTGTCGGTCTATCAAGCATCACCTTAAAGTATCTCTTTTTTTTTTGTTTGATGAAAAATCCAACTTCCCATCAACATAAGAACAGTGCTCCTTTAAAATCACTTCACATTTAAATCTGTCCTTCTAAAATATGATCTGAACAGTTAGCTACTGGGTGTTTTTTTGAGGTGTACATTGCATATAAGTTTGAGAAAATCCATTCATTTGTTCAACAGACTTCTGAAAACTGTGCTTGATCACAGATTACTGACCTGATGGCCTAAAATGTGAACTATTCTAGAATTTGCTGTAAGAAGTTGTAGTTACAATTGTTTTTTTCCATCCAGTATAACGAGGCACTTTCTATTGAAAAAAAAGGCCTTATCTCAGTGAACTGCTGCATTCCCGTTATTGTTGCAAACAGCTAGTGCAGGGAGAATTCTGAATAAGATTACACCTGCTAGTAAAACCTGTACTGTTCTGTGTACAAATGTCCCTCACAAAATAGAGAGGAAGGAGCTTTTCAGATGCACATTAATTAAGCCTTTTTATCAGTCAAGCAGACTATACTACCTAGAAAGTAGAAGCTGATTTGCAACTCATGATACAGTTCAACAGAAATCAAATATCCATTCGGATGAGTTGATACATACACTCACTGTAGTGGAAACACCTCTCTCCTCTGGCTTACTATGGATATGACTTACATACATTCAGGAATCAACTTTTTTATATCTACTTGCTGTACAACACAGGCAAGCACAGCTATGGAAAGCACCGTGAAATTTTATTTCTGATTACATTGTCTTCTTTCCTTATAGTCTTGGGAAATACAAAATTGATCCGAAGAACAGATCAGACAGCAGTGTCTGGATAAGCAGTAGGATGACAAGGTGTGTACAATCACTATTATGTTTCTGATCTCTGTTATACCTTTTAGACCTCCTATAAGAAGACTCAGATTTGTGAATTACCGAAATTTCCTGAGAAACACAAATGACAGAAATGGTAGGGAGCAATTGCTTTCTCATTTCTGCCTGCTCCAAACTGGTACAGCAGAGCAGGTATCACTCACTGGTCTGTGTCAAAGGTTATACTGGCCTATCTACGCCTGGCATCTTTCAACTTTCACCTTGATTCTGCAGGAGACAAACAAAGCCAAATTTTTTTCAAGATTGCAAGAAAAGATTATATATATGAAACAACTGAAGCTATTGGATTACAAGGCAAAACTGCACACATATCAATAGTACTGAGACCTGGGTGTTCTTTGAGAGACTCTTTGGGTGCAGCCAAAGCAATAATCCGTTTTAACATCTCTTCTTTGAAATGTTGACCCTTGTTTGAATCAATGTTTCTAGAAAAAGAAGTCACTCCTCCTTAGTTTCAATCTGATTATTTGCCTTAGAAAAGAACTGCTTTAAACAGGAGACTTTATACTTGTTTGGGTAAATTTTGTTCCAATTTTTAGTTTGGCCACAAGTCAAAGATAACAGCTGTACACTTGTGGGTTCACTGAACTTTACGTGCTTGTTGGCTGCATCACCAACTAGAGGGAATAACCAATAATTAGAACATTTCAGGTCATCTTGAGAAGAACAGAGTTTTCCTGTGCTTGGAAAGGTCATGTGACCTCTTTTTCAGATGTTCCCAAACATGGAACTGTCAACCATAGAGCACAGAGCTGCATAAACAAATACAGCAGCCATTATTGTTATGAGACCAAGAAAAAATAGCACAAAGACCTACATCTGTTGATTAATATTGTGCAGACATTTTAAACTACATATAACGGCTTTAGTTTTTAACTCTTTAAGTTCATAGTAGACCAAAACAATATCAGCAGAACTCATTCATGTATTCTTTGCACATAGGCAGCACAGGTCATAATGATTTGCAGCACAGCATTGAAAGCCTTAGTTTCTCTTTCTTTCTTTCTTTTTTTTTTTTCTTTTTTTAGTTGAATCAATACCAGTTTACATAAATATATGTTCCTGTTTTCCAATTGTTCCTGCAACAGCATTTATGTCTAGCTACTGACAAGAAAAACAACAATAAATGTAGTAGGATGAAAGCAGAAAGGAGAACAAAATAAAGATGATTCAGATTAAATGGCTTCAGGTGTGTGCAAATTTTTTCTTTCTGTTAGAGGGGTAAGTATTTTTCAGTATTGAGATTATTATAAAGAAAAGGAAAAGGTACCAATCTTGGGTACCCAACCGACAAAACTGTGCTTTTCTTGTTACTAAAAACATAGACCCCTCCTAATATGAAAAGGAATGAAAATTGTTTTTGTGTCACATCTTTTAATCCCCAGGTTTCCTAAAGCTGTTTATAGCAGTTATATCTAGCAGTTCGTGCTGTAGATGCATAATTTATTTGACAATATTGGAGAATGTATGGATATTAGAGAGCATATGTACGTCTGAAGGACTGAATAAGAGGTGAACACTTGCAAGACTATAACAGTTAACTCTTCATCACTACAAAATATGCCCTGGGAGCTGTCAGTTACAACTGGTGTGCCCTTAGAGAAAGGGAATTGCTTGAACATCACTTGATACAACCAAATAATGGTACCACTGAGAAGTAAACCCCTTCTACTCTATTCATATGTACTGTGGGTTCAAATGCCAGAGTGAGGATCTGCAAAGTGCAGAGTGCTGTGGATTTCACATGTACCATAAAACTCCCCAGTACACATGAGGCTGAAGCTAAGACCAGAATACACGGAGATCCTCACACACTCATATTTGTGTGCCCATCTAAGAGAAGAAAAACTAAAATTCAAGTGCTTATTCCAGGTGATCTAGTTCAGCAATTGAAACCTCAGTCTCTGGCATTCCAGATGAAAGTCTAACTCACTAGGCTACTAAGCAGTTGAGGAAATTGAAGGGTTTTCTAGTACCTCTTGTTGGGGTTGCTACTTACTGTATAAATAAATATCTTTCAGAACAGGTATCTGATCTTTCATCTCCTGTACCCAAAAGCAATGCTGAAACTAGTCTCTTTCATTCTCCCTCAATGCATTATTAATACAAAGCAGAACATCTCCAAAAGGAAAGATACATCCAAAGCAGTTGAAATGTGTGACTAGCAGGCCACTCGTCTAAGAATGGAAAGTCTGCAGGTTAATTTCTTGTTCTGAATCACAGAAAACAGCATCCTCAAGCTGATCTCCCACCTCATCCTCAAGAGCTCAGGGCTACCAGCTCTTCTGGTGGATAAAAGCCTTTCCTGTTTTGATCATAAACTCCACCACTGTTGAAACTAACAAATGTATTCCTATGTTTTTAAAATTATTACCTGCAAAAAACTTTTTCCATCAAATAAAATTTCCCATTGGAAAAAACCTGGCCAGTTCTATTTATGATGACTATAACCTCACAGCTTTATATTTTAAACAGACTACCACTATGCTGACAAATTATACATATACTCCACATAAGTTCAAAGTTAAGTCTGTTGTTACAAGATGCTACTAAAATGCACAATTGTGGCTGTTGGGTATGCATTCTGCTCTCCTGTTATTCCACAAATGCCTTCTGTATTTCTTTGTGTTCTTACAGATAATACTTGAATCTGCCATTGAGTATATTCTTGTGATATAATACATAATTACTCTAGTCTTTTAAAAATATCAGTTCATGAAGGCCTTGCAAGTGCTGTAAAATACATAGAACTGTGATAACAACTCCCTGAAAGGCACACTCCTGGTCTGTCTTGGGGACAGTTAACTCTCAGATTAACACTTGCAAGATACTATCCATCTCCTGATGCCTTTTAGAGACAAGTCTCCAACACAGTGAAGAACTAGCCTGGTAGTTCACAGAAAACTTGAGCAACGCAATTCCTCCTAATGCCTCTGAGGTGAGCTTTCATCTTTTCTGCTGGTTTATTCTTCAACCAATTGAAAGTGAATAACTATTCATTAAGACTCCAGGGGAAGAGAGGAGGGAAAATGAATCTGGATAAGAATAGGCAACATAACAAATAAATACACCTAAGGCAGCCAATTCCATTTAGAGGCATTAGCTTGCACCGTCCAGCTCTCAAACAGCACTTTCTAGGTGCCTGCTCGTCTACAAATCCTTGATAAGAGGATGAGAAAATTAGTTTTGCAGAAGTCTGTCAGTCTTTCAATAATATTTATGCCTAAGACTACAGCTCTTTTGGAAGTCCACTTGAACAGCAAGGAAGGGGGCAGTTGTTCACTAACCTCTGCACTGAGTAGAATGAGGAGAGCATGAGATTTATGGGAATTAATTTTATATCCTGAGACAAGTCTAAAAAGCTCAATCTATGTAATTAAATTTGATATTGAGACTACTGAAGAAAAGACATACAACAGGATGCCATCAGGATATAATGCTAATTTTTATCTGATCCTGGAGTCTGTGTCTCAGGACAGTTCTTTATTACTCATGCCAGCAGCCTGTTAGCAAAATGAGAGAAAGGTTACTGCTGTGCTGGAGATACAGCAGCTCTGTTGAGATGCTACTGACTTATAATGCAACAATTGAAAATACTGGAATGGATCTAAAGGTGAACGTGAACTTGCTTTACAACAAATATGAGTCACCTTTGATCCAGTCTAGATCAACACTATAAGCCATTAATTATTACCTGAATCACATGTCTATTCACGCTCAGCCTTTCTTAGTCCAAACTGAATGCTTTGAGGATGCATACCTAGACCAAAGAAACAACTATTATTAAAACCAGATAGCTCCAGGTACTGGAAAGGAAGAACTATAAATATAAATCCACTATCGCTTTTATCAAGAGAGTTGTATTATTCCCTAGTCCATCTCTTCTTCAGTTTAAATATTTGGATTATTTTTTTTTTTCTGAGTGTTGCCTCATTTCCCAGCTGTGTAATATCCTTAGAACATTTGTGGAGATCTAACATTTTGTTATATTTAAAGGGATTTATTTTACTCACAAAATGTCGAGATGTGTCCGTGACTTCTAAGTCTGCTGAAAAGAATAGCCGAAATATTGGCCTCACTGAAGTCAGCACCCAAACTACCAGGAAGAGACCATGTTTCCACCTAATGAGAGTGGAGTACTCCATCTTCTAAAAGGGCAAGGTACAATATTACCAAAATAGAATATACTTCACCAGTGATTTATATTTTCTTAGAATGTCTGATTATCTAGAACACAGTAAATTATCATGGTCATTTGTAATCAAGAAAAAACTGCAACTTGTTTAGACTTAGGATGTTAGGATAAGGACTGAAAAGGCAAACCCTTCCAATGAAGGCTGACCTGCTTTAGCCCAACAAGATGAAATCTGTGAGGCAATGTCACCTGTTTCTAAAAGCACATTACAAAAATGGGAAGGAAAGACTATTTAAATTACAGGATGAGGCTGGCACAAAAACTAACTAACTGTGTAAACATAATTAAACTGTGAATTAGGCAAGGGTTTCTAACCTTTATGAAAATGAAGTTTTGAACACCCATCCAGTAGTAGTAATGAGATTAAAATTTCAGTCTCTAACATGGAACTTGATAAATTTATAAAGTCATGTGTGAGATTGCTTTCAAAAGGAGGTCTTGATTTATGACCTAGGAGATTCTTTTCAGACCTATGTAAAACATTAGTATCTTATGGTTATAAAAATTCATCCCTGAGGGATGAATTTCCTGGGTTTTTAATATGCCCATGTACTTGTCCGTGTATTTATCAATACAGGCAGTAGGACAGATTTAACAGTCCAGTAAGTATCAAAACAAGATACTGGAGTTCTAAAACTAGTATCTTGATGTCAAGATAATAAAAAAGAAAAACAAACAAACAAAAACCACAAGAAAGACACAGGATGCACAATTGTTTCGTGAGCACTGAAAAACATTTCATGCTTTAGCCACCGACAAAACATTTTGTATGGTAAAGGTGCTACTCCAGTTCAAATCTACTGTATGTCCCCTCTTATTGTGCTCGAGTGTGTATGTAATGAATTTTAACAGTGTTGCTTGGTTTTGACCAAATAAAAGTTTAGTGTAAGGCTTTTCTCAGTCAAATGAAAAAACTTGGCAAACCAGGAAGGGTTGTTTTTGGTGATCTTACCAATGAAGAACATGGAAAATCTCTTCACAGAAGTCAGGGAAACAGGCACTACATTACTTAAAACTGGAGACTGACCAAGTCATTGTAAGTTCAGAAAAATGCATCAGATTCTGAAAATCAGAGGTGCAGCAAGGGCTTATTTCTTGCTAAGGGACAGGAAGACACAGGGACACTCCATCAACCCATCCCACCACCCCAGCCAGAAGCAGGACAGCCCAGGGGCACCAGATATCAGGCACCACCCTGAAGACAGGGACAGGCCGTGGCAAGGCTGGGACATTGGCCCACAGATGGGCCCAGCTTGGGAGGTCCATAGATGGCTAGGGCAGGGCTGTGGGGAGCTGGATACCAGCCCTGCCGTGGCATCACTGGGGCAGCAGCTGATGGCACTGGGGGCTGAAATAGGGCTCTAAGGCTTGGGCAGGGTGGGGGATAGTCCCATGGCGTGGGCAGGGACAGGCAGGCCCCCAAGACACTGGCATTGTGTAATTCCCTGTACTTTTTCTGCCCACACACATCTGAATGAATAGAAAAACAGAAAGCTATGGCTCAAATTCTTTTTGTGCACCGATGCGAGTAATCAACACTGAGAAATTACTGGAAAGACTTTTTTTCCCCTCTGTTGTTTACATACAGCAGCAGTGACTGCGAGTGTGGTGATGTGTTTGTCCCTCGTGATCTCCTAGCTTCTAGTTCCATCTCTTCTAGTTTCATCTCTTTGCCCTCACTGGGAAGTACATTTTTATCTACACAGTCTGGACTGCTAGGACCCTCTCAATTAGATAAAATATTTACATTGACCCGATCACCAGAAGATCAATGTTTGCTTAGCTTGAATGAGACAAGTATTTCCTATTTGATTCTTGGAGAAAAAGAATTTCATCGTCTCCTCTCCAGTTACGAACCACACTTTTTCTAAAACTTCCCACTGTTTTTTATTCAAAAAAGATCTTCAAAAAATAGTGATGAAAATTCTGCACTTCATCAGGGGTTTTCTTATGAGTGCTGTTTTATTTACCTGCTCCTCTTGTATTGTCAGATTCCCTATCCTCTTTTCATATCTAGGGCATTAAGCAGCAGATCACATTTAATGGATTTTGACAGGCCTCAGTAGCTGGTACCTCCTACAGTTACAGCCCCAGAGACAAACACAAGGCTATGACAAGGTTTAACATCTCTGTGTTTCATCACTAGAGCTCACATAATTCCTCTGCCTACTTGACATGAAACCACCTGTGTGGTAAATAGTATGCTTAGTTAAAAATTAAAAAGAAATATATAAATCTCTTTCACAGTAATTTTGGAAAAATTATTTCACATATTATATCCTATATATTTTACTTGCTTATCACACAGGAAACCTTTTGTCCACATCTTGCTTGAATTTTGGCATTGTACATCTCTGGATTCGAAGAAGCTAGCAAAGGATTCCTGAATCTTTTAAGTCCATCGTCCACAGTCCCACTTCACACCAGTGCTGTACAGCAGTGTAACAGGAGTAAAAGTAAACCTTTCTGAGATGCTTTATGCAGAAGACTTTGCAAGCCAACTGTAAAACTCCAGAATTCATTTCTGTTTTCCGAGCACTACCTTGAGGAAGGGCCAATTTGTCTGCCATTGTCAAGAGTCTGTGCCAACCAATGGCATTGGTCAGTAGGTCAAGAAGTGGCACACTCCATTATGTCTTAACAGAGCAGAGGTATACAGGTCAATCCCTAAAGAGCTGAACATGAGGATCTGTGAAGCATTGAAGCTGACTACATGGCATCAAAGAAAAACAAAAAAAGAGGATGAGCATTTAATTTCTTTAATAGTAATAAAAAAAAAATCCCACTCACTCAGCATATAATCTCAAAATGTATTTACTTTTACATGGCTAAAAGTGTCCTTTACTGTCAACACTGAGCATTTTGCAACTATTATCTTTAAGCCTACAGTAAAAGATTTGCCTTTTGAAGGAGGTTGAAAATACTGCTATTAGAATTTATGGTTTCCAGTTGTTTAAAATGCATTATTTAACAGTAACACTCTTCTAGAAGTGCAGTGTAGGAGTAAAAAAAAGAACATACAGCTAGATATATATGACAGCTAGAAAAAGACTGTTTACAAGTTGGGCACTTCTATGAAGCCGTAGCCACCTCTTTTGGCAAGTACAATGTCCAGTGAAAAGAAATGCACATCTTCTCATATAAGAGAGAACAGAATTAAAGTCCCCCAGATTGAGGACTGCACAGAAAAAGAAATCAGTGCAGCCATTCAAACAACATCACAGTTCTTCAAAGATTTTATTAATGTATTTGTCATTAGCATAATGCTTTTTCTGCTGCTCAGGTGAAAATTAAATTTCCAAGCGAGTTACAGCACTATTTAAAAAGAGACAGGGAGATATGCAAAGTTTCAGAAGTAAAAAGTCCACTCGAGCTAGCTGCAAATAGAAGCCTTCTGCAGATCATTAATAAAAGTAATAGTTGTTAATACATGATTGCCTCATTATAATAGTGACATTCCAATTAATTGTTTCAGCACCTTTCAAATTGAACAAATTTCCTTTTGACATTCTTTATCATGCTCTTCATATTCTCTTGTAAAAAAGAAAAGCCACTGATGTGCTTGAAAAGCAAACAAGCAGGAATTCTGCAGGTCCCAGTTTTTTAAGCAAGTTAGTGAATTTCTTCTTTTAGATGAAATCGTAAGCAGTATAAATCATATTTTCACTCAACTAAGAGCAGCCATGTATTTTTCAGCATCTGAATACATTCCAGATTTCTGCACTTCCCTTACCGTGTTCAGTTCTTTAATAACCATTAAGTATCTGCCAGCTAGAGGAAAATCATGAGCTATGCAGCATGCATCAGAGCCATATCATTAAAGGGCTGTATTTTTATACCTATGCAATATGATTTGCTGTTTCTTTTCAGCTAGGATTTACAAATACTTGACAAATAAAACAATAATTAAGTGTAATGAAATACAAGTAGCAATAATTTATTTGCCTTCCTGTTTCAACCTAGTGCTTGCATGTGCAGGACAGTGATACACTAACAGTGTTTGAAAGCGAACTCTTTAAAACATCTAAAACATGACTTTTTCACATTATTCCTCTTAGCAGATAGTGCAAATAAATATTCAAATTGTTGGTGTGCAATGTGAGCAGTCCGTTTCAACATCTAGATATTTATACAATAGCCAAAGGTACCTTTGGTATTTTCAGTAAGAGCTATGATTAAAGACAGATGTGAGTCTGAAATTTGGTCCAAATTCTTAGACAGATGATGTGCAAAAGGAAGAACACACAGTATGCATGCATTGAAAGACAAGATCATTATATATTAATAAATTTGCAGTAGCTTAATAGAGTACAGCTCATTCTCTCCACAAAATACGAAACCCAGCATATCTAGTTCTCTTCTGCTATATTATTCCTTTCTCCTCTTCTCCTCTTACAATACCGTAGAAGCGATCAATTAAAATGAATATTGTTAAGAGCAGTAGTTTCATGTGGGATACCAGCAGCAAGACCTGACCAAGCTGCAGGAATACATGTCCTTTCACACTTTGAGCTTTGTGCTCCAAGATACTGCCTTTTCATCCACCCTGAGTACAGACCAGCACGTCTCTCTCAAAATATTATTTTTCAGATTGCAATGATAAGCATACATAAAATAGGAAAGATTGAATTCTGTCCCCTTGTGCACATAAGCACTAATTATTTTCCATGATCACATGATCAGTGGCTAGTTTTCACTGAACTCCTGGCCCTTTCAACACAAAAGATAGATAATGCACAAAGAGAGAGCAGATGCTAGTTTTTTTTCTTTTATCCTTAGTATTTGATGTGTGGCCTCAGGGCCTATTTGCTGCACACTATTCAAATGCCATTCTGACAATTGAATTATTACTTTCCACATGGGTATTCCCTATGGCATCTATTATTATTGTAACTGAATACTTCAGAAATGAGCAGTTAACCATCCTCCTCCACTTTACCTCTGCAAGCTCTTTATGCAGCTGAGCCACCAGCGACCTTCTAAATACTGTTTAATGTCTTCATCAATGACTTAGGGAAAGGGATGGAAAGTATCTTTGGCAAGTTCTCAGATGAGTCTAGTCAACGTGAAGCAGTTGATACACTGGAGGGCAGGGCTGTGTTAGCTCCACAGCCTGGAGGAATGAGCAAACAGGAACCTCAGGAAACTCAACAAAGGCAAGTTAAATGCCCTTCATCTGGGATGGAATAAGCACACAGACTATAGGCTGGGCCTGAATGGACAGGCAGCAGCTATGCAGAACAGCACTGGTCGAGGAGGCACAATCTTTGTGATCCACTGGAACAGCAGCAAGGCCTCCTGTAGATGAAGGCTACCCACATACTAGGATACATTAGCAAAAGGATAGCCAGAAGGCCAAGGGAATGGAAGTCATAATTTCCTTCTGCTTTACCCTTCTGAGGTTTGAGCATTCTGCCTGTCTCTGAGCATCCCAGTACAAAAGAAACCCTGACAAACTGGGAAGAATCCCGTCCAGAGTTTCTAAGATGCCTGTCTAGGTCACCTAGTCACTAGATACTAGAACACTTCATACACAGAAAGAGCCACAGGAAGCTATGTTTGTTTAGCCTGTAGAAGTGAAGGCTAAGTATGAATCCAGTTCCTACTTTCAACTTCTAAAAAGGTGGTTATGGAGAACAGAGAGCTATACTCTTCTCAGAAGTGCACAGTCAAGGACAGTAGGCAATAGTCACAGGCTACAGCAAGGGAAATTTTGGATGGATAAGCTGGATAAAATCCTTCACAGTGAGGTCTGTTGAGCACTGGAAAAGGTGCCCAGAAAAGCTGTTGGAAGCTCTCTCCTGGAAGATTTTCAAAATTGAGCTGGACAAAGCCCCAGGCAACCTGACCTTACTTTGAAGTTAACCCTGCTTTGAACAGGAATGTGGACTAGATGACCTCCTAAGTCTCCTTCCAGTCTGAATTATTTTATGATTCTATGATTTCCAAATAATTTTCCATCATTACTGCACAAAAAGGAATGTCAACTTGTGCATTAGGGAGAGAAAAATGAAGAAGTTTGACTTTGTAGCCCTGTAATGAGCTCACTTCTCTGGAGGGGAAGACATCTAAATTTAACTCTCATGAAGATTGTTTCACTGTGACATTACTGGACATTTACAGAAGCCTTAAAATCCTTGGACAGGACTTATAGAAAATGAATGAGGAGGATATGCAATACAAAATAAAATGGAAGTAAAGACGTATATTAAAATTCACCTATTCTGAGTAGTTTTAATTTGGAGAAGAGCTGCTACCTTTGGTAAGGCAAACAGGTTATTAGTAAGTCCTCAGAAAAGTACTTTGCTTCTTTCTGTTACAGATAATTTCACACTAGCTGAATTTTATTCATGTCAGTTTCAAAGTCATCTGTTCTGAGAAGTTCCCAAGTTGATAAAACATTTATTAGGCTTGAGTCAGAAAGATTTTTATTAACGCTAGCAGTATTTAGAGAGCAATCAGTGCAGAACTCTAAACAGTAATAAATTATTTTTTAAAGGTATGAAAGAGATGCTTTCATTAGAGCAAACAGTCAATCTTTCAATCTTTGCCAATCTAATATGGTCGTTTAAAGTCATGCAGCAATGAAATAAGATTCATTTTCTAAGATAATTGTGAAGTGACTAACACAAATATATAAAGATTATATAACAATATATAAAGAATGCTGAGAACCCAGCAGGGACAATATTTTAATTCTGTCATGAGGTCAGTCAAATATCACATTATAGGCCTCCAGAGAAGGTGCTTGTGAAGAAATTACACTGGCACGTAATTGATACCATCTCCCATAAGACCCTTAACAGAGGAAAGTGCAGAGTCCTGCACCTGTGGAGGAAAAACATGAGGAATCAATATATATTCTGGGGGCTGCTCATATGGAAAGCAGCTTTGCAGAAAAAGAACTAGAGGCCCTTGAGGACACCAAGTTGAACATAAGCCAGGAATGTATCTTTGCAGTAAAGAAGGTTATCAGTGTCCTGGGCTGCATTAGAAGGAGTATTGCCAGCATGTGAAAAGAAGTGACTCTTCCCACTCCATTCAGCCCTGGTGATAGCCATACCTGGAGTAAAGTGTCCTGTTCTAGGCTACCAGTACAAAAGAGACATGGGCATACTAGAGAGAGTCCAGCAAATGGCAAAAAGCATGATTAAAAGACTGGAGCATCTCCCTTATAGGAAAGGCTGAGAGAGTTGGGACTGTTTAGCCTAGATGAGAGAAGGCTCATAGGGGTTCTTATCACTGTATACAAATGCCTGAGGGAAGACTGTAAAGGAGATGGAGCCAGACTCTCTTCAGTTGTGCCCAATGACAGGCCCAGAGGCAACGGGCCAAAACTGAAACACAGGATGCTCCATCTAAACACCAGGAAATACCTGTTTTACTCTGATGGTGACCAAGCACTGGCACAGGTTGCCCAGAGAGGTTGTGAAGGATCTCCAAGGATGAAGATCCTTGGAGATATTCAAAGGCATGGTCCTGGGCAGCCTGTTCTAGGTGGTCCTGTTTGAGTAGGAGTGCTGGACAGGATGACCTCTAGAGGTCCCTTCCATCTCCAACCATTCTGTGGTTTATACTGAGATTCGATGACATAATTAAAATATCCCTGCCCTATAAGCAAATTTAGAATTGATGTTATCATTAGTGTGTTATGAAAGTCTTTATACCTTACACTAATAACTTTCTAGCCCCAGTAAAATAGTTCTGCTGCTTATGTGAAATGTAAGAGTATTAATAAAACTATATGCAAAATTTGAGCTTGTATGTATGTATGTATATATGTATGTACAGTCATACGTAACTGCTAACACTCAGTGGAGTCAGAGGTTGGAGCTAGATCCATGCACAATGATAAGGGTCAGGTAAGAGTAGCATCTGGAAAATCCAAAACCACTGGGCAAGATCACACTGTAGTCAAAAGTCTGCTGAAGATCAACACCAAGGTCTTAATGCAGAATTCAGGAGGCAGGAAGAAAGAGTAGATGAAGCAGCACAGCTTCTACCTAACAGCTCTGTCAGACAACAAGGCTGATAGGAGGGTCCCCACAATTCAAGCTCACAACTCTGTCAATCTGGAGTCTGCCTGAGCTTGACTGCTAAGGCAAAGCCTTGAACTGTAGAAACCGGTAATTGGAGCAGTTCTGATGCTTCTTTTTAGTTCAAGAACAATGTAATGTATGCCTGGATGAAAGAAGATATCACAACATTTAAAAGCTTTGAATTTATTGTAGTCAGTAGCTTCAGTCTCTCAAAATAAAGAAATGAAACTCACCTTAAAGTTGAGCTCAGCCACGAAATATCCAGTTTCCTTTCTACCTTTATTCTCCTAATTCACTGCATTCACCAAATCTGAAGCACATCTTAACAAACATCTATGAAGAAGCTCAGTTTCTATTTCTTGTGACTGTAGTAATGGGAAATACTGTCCTAGACAAACAAAGAAGTGGATCCATAATATCTATATTGTATAATGTGTTTATGAATTATAGGAATGCATAGAATTTGTCTCTGTCATAATGGAAAGGCAAATTTGTCCTCCAAGATACGCGTGTTACGCAGCATAAAAAAGAAAGATCATAAGGGAATTGGAAAGGCCCTTAAGTTTCTCCTGCTGGCATATTTTTTAAATTGCTTTTGAATTTCCTTAGTTTCAAAAGGACAGTTCAACCTGGCCTTTTATTCTGCTGAGTAACTGGACATATTAGCCCTCACAGTCTGACCTTTTTTCTTCAGAGACCTGTTTTTGAAAATATAAAGGTGTTAATAGAAATCCTCAAAGAGTTCACAAATTTCTTTTGTTTTATATTTCATAGCTCCAATACAGTTCTTAATTGCTGAAATAGATCTTTTTTTTTTCCCCTCATCTGAGGCTGTAAGCTAGCAGCATACTAGCTTTATTGCTTCTTTCGAGAAAATGTTGCTTTAGTCATTCGAAGCCTGTCAGGCTGTGCCCACAGTCCCCTGAGATTAGTATTTAACTGCCCTCAAAAGGTAGCTCAATTTATAATTTTCAAAGCTGCTGTTTAAACAGGATTTTTCTAATTTTAGATCTCTCTCTGAAGTTTATGACCAGCAGCTCCTATATTTCCTCCCTCTCCTCAATCCACCCCAAAGCTGCATTAGCAACATTCAGTAATGCAGTTTCATATGTTTTCTAGGCAATATCTGATGTTCCACAACCTATCTTTTCTGCATTCTCCCTCTGGTTTCTCTTTCAAAAAGTATCCTTTCTCATTAAGGTGCTCTTTGTTCTGCGGAAAGGCAGATTTCAGTGCCATCCTGACAGGTTATCTAGATAGTGAGCGGGTTCAAGGGGAGACCTCAAGTAGAAGAGAAACCCATTGAGAGCCATGAAACCTTCAGCCGCTGCAGGGGACTACATGAACCTTCGGTCTGCTTTAGTGTGATGGCTTTCAGCATCAGATCAAATTAAAGTCCCTCATATTCGAAGTGTTTTATGTGGAGTACCATCAAAGAATGAAGAGTTCCATTGAATTTAGAGGGCTAGGGGGAGTTTAGGTTTCACCTTTGAAGATCACATAAGGAACTGAACCACAATGATATTAGAACAAGTGTTTAATCATGGTATAGGTGAAATGCAGAATGATCCTTCACATAGAGTAGGATGCACAGCTTCCATAGTTTCTTTTCCTTGTGGAAAAACAAAAGAAAATTTGTAGGTTTAAGTTTTAGCCCTCAGCCAGCGATATCTGGAGCAAAGGTGCAGATGGAGGCACTCTTGGAGGATGACTGTGCTGCAGTAGTTGAGGACCCCCTATGGGGACCTGTAAACAGCTTGTTCCTCCTGACTGCAGCCATGCTGGGCCAGGAGCGAAACGGGGACAGGAAACTGGGGACAGAAAAAAAAAAAAAATTGCTCTTTTCTCACCAGCAACCTTCACCTCCAAGGAAAGAGACTGAAGAACAAGGGAATGGAGCTCCTACAGGACCGGGGCTGCTGAGTGTAGTGATAAGACGATGGGTGTGCCCAGGGTCAGAGGTTTGCCTGTCAATGAGGGATTCACTGTAGTCAACTCAGGGTATATCATCACTACTTGTTAGGCAGAGTTGAGTCACCTGGAAACCCTCTGTAGTAGGGTGTGTGCACAAAGAATCCAGGTGCTGGTAGAAGCCAAGATGACTCGTGCTTGTCACTGTTTGGGCTACCCAGGCAGTCCTCTAGGCATGGTTGTGGGTCTAGGTGGGCATCAGCTGCAGCTGTCCCACCATGTGGTGGGTCTCTGACAAGAGTCTCACTAGAGAGGGGCTTGTGCTGTGGCAGGCCACTCTGGTTTGGCTTTGAATGAAAGCAAGGCATTGAGTTCAAGGGCAATTAGACAAGATAGCAAAAATTCGGTCCTTGACACCAATCAGAAGTTAGGGTTTTGTAATCGGTGGTTTTTATCCTAGATCTTAAAAGCCTGGTGAACTGGTCTTGGTTGCTGATGAACTTTCCTTTCACATGATGCAGTACTCTTGTCTTTGTCACAGACTGCTGAAAGCACTAGACTAACGACACCAACAAGTAACGTTTATCGATATTACCTTAGGAGGGATTAATTTAAGCTTCCTCATATCACTAAATCTCCTTCTATTACATCTCAATTTAGCTATAATTGATCTTTTCTGTCTCTAAAGAGCATGTTGTAGAATAATCTATACTACAGCCGTGTTAAAATATACACCTCTTTTAGCCCTAGCACCACCCCCACAGTTCTCAAAATGTCTTTGTTTAGTTCACTAGAGCAGACATTGGAAATCCTGCATTTCAGTCCAGCTATGGGACTGTTCCCTTTACCGACAAAGGCCTCAGTCCTAGTATAAAACAAAACAGTGATTTGACGTATAATCAGTAACAGAGAATATATAACAACCCCTGCCATCCTGCTGTATTAATTTCATGACTGCTGTGGGTGAAAGTCTCGAGAGGGCTTTTTCTGTGCAACTCTACTAAAAGCGGTAGAGGTATTCCTACTTGCACCAAGCTACATTTTATGCCTCTCAAGTTCTCTCTTGGCGTGTACACACAGCAGAATTTATATAACAACATGACTAAGCGAACAAGCATTTTATCCTACAGAGTTATCTTCAACACTGGTCCCTAATCAAGCATACTGTGTCAACAGCACTGCAAATTAAAAAGACACATACTGTATAGGAGGAGACTTGAGACCTGGAGCTCCTGCCACAAGCTCCATTTCACCATACAGTTGTATACATAACAGCAGCTGTAAATTGTCTGAACTACTGACATAAAATAGAGTTAGAAAGGTAAAGAATGCTTCATAAATGTCTTCAATATTATCCAGCACTGGCCCACAAGACCACCAACAATAAATATAAGAGTGGTAAATCATACAGTACTTCCTGAAGACTTGTTATAAAGCTGCAGCCAACCTTCAGTTCTAAGCAAAATATAATCCTGCACATTGTGTTGATGTTTTGTTTGGTATAAGTGCCACTTTCGGGTTTGTCACGTGGCCAGAGCTTTTCCCTCATTGCCAAGAACATCAACCATGTGAAACCAGCCTTTCTGTAATTGAAATTTGTATTTGAAAACGTCAGTACTGTGGTAACAGTGGTTTAGTTGTTTGGGTTTGTTTTTTTTACAATCTGGATTATACTACCTGTAAATTCAGGTAGTATACCATTCATACTGAAATTTGTAAGGATACTTATTGCTCTGAAGATGAAGTGGGACAGCAGGGAAAGCTTCTAAATTTAAAGAGATTGAGAGCAAATATAGTGAAACCAGAGGGTTTAACTTGTGACTGCATAAAGAACAAATTTACCTTTTTGAAAGATGCAATGGAATTTGCCTTTTTAAGCACATTACATTTTGAAACTAATTGAATACTCCGTGCTAGCACAAATAGAACTCTCTCTGCTGTTCATTCCTGTATCTGTAAATACTAATCTCTTGTCCCCTAAAAAAGCCTTTGCATTTTCTCCTTATTTGCTGAGATTGACAATCATCAAAGTATGAATCTTGCAGTTTTAATATAGTTGGTTAAGAACCTGATAAACTTTGGGGTGTTTTAAAACCCTCACTAAGAACACTTGAATTTTATGTCACTTCTTTAAAGCTTGTTTCTGTGGTGCTATTGCTAGTTACCATTTTTCATCTTCTTACTATGCTGGAAGTCATGTGTAAATAGACATATTTTGGATTCTGTCAATCTCTATCACTGCCTTGGAAAGAAACTTTTAATGATAGAATGTTTCCATTAATCTACTTTACCTCTAAACTTTTATTGTTTTTCTTACTTACATTTTTACTAAACTTTTTCTTTCAGGAAGAAATACAATCAAAATTACATTAAGCTTAGTCCTAAAAGATTTTGAACACCTATAATTTTAATGTAATCTGGCAGGATCTGACAATGCTTGGCACCATTTATCATGCCCATCAAAGAACAGACAGAGAGGTTTGGCAGAGCAGTTGATTGAGTTCCCTTTTGTTAATGAAAACAATACTGTCGACAATCCATTAAAAACATCCCATTTCTTTTTAATATTCCTCGAGTAGTAAGAATAAAGCCAGAGGGAAAGCTGAAATTGGAAGAATTGTTTTAGTCTTCACTTGTCTCATTTGTGTTTAGACCTATACGGCACTGAGTCCTCCTGATAATTTTTTATTCTCATCTCTGTGGCAGACGATAATAGGAGGAATGGAAATGCCCCAGAAACTTGCTTTTGACATTCAAAAGCAGCTGCGCCAAATCCCTGCTGTATAAACATGTAAACCCTATTAAAATAGATTTATTGTAGATTTTGTTCCTACTGACAATCAAATCTGGGTGTCCAGGCTTATCTACCACCCAAGTTTTCTAAAGTTACATTTTAATACCATGGAAAAAATAATTAAACGTGAATTTTAAATGTACGTTTTTAAAAATAGAATACATTTAGATTCTATTGATATAATGTACTGATTTTTGAGACATTGTGATACTTCATTCGTATTTTTAGGGGAGTTCCATTGCCACAAAGGATGGAATAGTTTTGGGTTTTTTTCCATTGAAAAACTATTATTAGTATAGCTTATGGATGGAACTATTTCTTTCCATTGAAAAAACTACTACAAGTATAGTCTCTGCATGAAACTTAGAATCACATAATCATAGAATACCAGGTTGGAAGGGACCCTGAAGATCATTTAGTCCAACCCTTTGAGGTAAAAAATATGGTTTAAATGAGATGGCCCAGTACATTGTCAAGATGAGTTTTAAAATTATCCAATGTAGAGGAATCCACCTCTTCCTTTAGGAGATTATTCCAATGCCTAATCGTTCTCATAGTGAAAAATTTTCTTCTGGAGTCCAATTGTAATCTCCCCAGGAGTAACTTGTACCCATTACACCTTGTCTTTTCCGTGTGACTCCTTGTAAAAAGGGAGTCTCCCTCTTCTTGGTAGCCACATTTTATGTACTGGTACATGGTAATAAGGTCTCCTTTAAGCCTTCTCTTCTCAAGGCTGAACAAACCCAGTTTTCTCAGCCTTACTCCATATGGCAGTCCTCTAGTCATCCTTGTAGCCCTTCCGTGGACCTTTTCCAGCCTCTCCACATCTTTTTTTTTTGTATACAAGGGAACAAAACTGAATGCAGTACTCGAGGTGTGGTCTGACTAGTTGAGTAGTGTGGGATAATGGCTTCTTTATCTCTGTTGGTGATGCCCTTGTTAATGCAGCCCTGCATCCTGTTGGCTTTCTTTGCCGCTGCAGCATACTATTCATGTCGAGCTTGTTGTCCACCAAGACCCGTAGGTCCCTTTCCACAGGGCTGCTCTCCAGCCACTTGATACGATCAGGTCTGGATCTGAAGTTTGTAGCAAAATCTGTGCCTAGAAATTAGCTTGTTGTTTCATGTGTCCTGCATTCTCTTCACGGCATTTTAGCAAAAACAGGAGAAGCAGCAAAAACTTGCTACTCCATTTACCAATGATATATTTATCCAAATTTAATCCAAAAAGAAATGATGTATGCATTTTGATTTGTTTCAGTGTTTAGCTTTCAACACAAAGAAATCTTATTAAAGGTGTAATGCATATGCTATAGAATAGCCCAAAGTATGTCAGCCCATTTAAAAAGAAAACTGTATGGATAGATGTCAACTGTTTGCCCTATTTCCTCTCAACACTCCCACGTTTTGAATCCCAGAATACACAGAGATGTTCTGCCCTGTTACTCTCTCTCTGAGAGTGTTTCTTAGGGTCATAATGCAGTCTTTCCATCCGCGATGGGTACTCAAATCTAATCTGCAGCTGAGTTGTAACATTTGCTAAAAAGATAACTCTGAACTCCTCTGGCCTGCCAAGCAGTACACAACAAAATGAATCCAGATCTTCTCTTTGAGTTTCTATTGTCTCTGAATCTTTGCAATTCTGTAATAATTGCACGAAATAGAGATAAATGAGAGGTTTCATTAGCATAAACAAAATCTACGTAAATTATTCATGAAGTTTTACCATTTTCAGTTGCCAAAACCACACTCTTGGTTCATTTAAACATTTTTGTCTTTATAGCAATAAGTTTAGTTAGATTTTAATGCAAATGAAGCTATTCTAAATTAAGGCTTGCTTCTCAAATACTTACTGCAAACAAGCTGCACACCTCCTATCCTCTTACTCTGCAGAACAGTTATTTGAAAACAAAGGTGCAGTGGATAAATGAAGTCAGATTTAATTTATTCATTAGATATCACATATGTCCACATACGCTTCGTATTCAGGTTGCAAAGCATAAGCCAACTAAGACACCGTAAAAATAACACACTAACAGCACATTACAAGAAATTAAAAGCAAACATACTTGGATTTGCTAAATAAGGGAAAGACATAAATTTGTAAATTGACTAATAATTTTTGATTTTTTTTTTATTTTTTTTTTTATTCAGGAAGCAGTTTAAAACTCACCAATTTAGGAAAATTAAATACTGGTTGTTTTTTGGGTTCTAGTTTGCAGGGGATTTTTTTATTTTTTTTCCCCACCCAGTGAGCAATTGTGTTAAAATCAGAAGATACAGAGTGATGATGTAGGGAGTCAGCAGGACTGTTTTATTCAGCTTCTTTTGAGTTTATTTCTGTGGCAGGCAATACTTGTTAC
The DNA here is from genome assembly GCA_013396935.1 of Baryphthengus martii. Taxonomy (NCBI): domain Eukaryota; kingdom Metazoa; phylum Chordata; class Aves; order Coraciiformes; family Momotidae; genus Baryphthengus; species Baryphthengus martii. Next base: position 84,390 of record VWZK01019070.1, on the reverse strand, counting down.
ATTTTTTTTCCTCAGACTTGAATTAATATCTTAACATTCAGACTATGAGTTTGTTTTTTCAATTATTTACAGGCCTGGAATCCCTTCTTTTGAGAGGTTCAGTGATACTGCTTGTGGTCACAAAGAACTACACCAGAAGCCAGGGTGTTCTAATGCTAGAGAAGAATATACTTTTAAAAACCACAGAGTACAGTACTAATATAAGTAAATAAGATATATCAAACAAAATTTCATCCACAGGCTATGAAAAAATCCCTGCCCTAAAATGATTTTCATTTCAAGGTGGACTCAAGTAGTTTATAAGTTATGACCGATAATACAGAAAATATCATTACAACAGAAAAATATGTTCTATACTGAAGTAGAGAAATCTGTTCATATTCATGTATTCACACTGAGATTTTGCCATCTTGATGAAGAGTTGTGCAGGATATCAGGATACATTCAAAGTGCAATATCCAGGAAAAAGCACACAACTCTATTAAAATGTTGACACAAGTTGTGTCTTTGTTTTAAAGCTGCTCTTAGAATAACTCCTCAGGTCTATTAAATGGAAACAAAATGAAATATTTTTCATTTTTACTAAATTTCGCTTTACCGATATGTGAACCTAAAGGCAAAATCCAGCCTTTATGAAGGCTTTAGCTTCCCAGGGCATGTTTACAATTTATACCAATGTGAATTTCTCTGAAGCAAATATTTTAGGTAGAGAATGTATCCTCCATGAACACTAGCATTATTCTCTTCATATCTGTCTCAGCAAAGTGAACTTCTAGCTCTTAGTTAGGAGTAAAACTAGCTTCTGGTTTGCTTTACATGTTTCATCTTTCAGGATTAAAAAAAACCCCAACACCACTTTTCTTCTTATAGGAAGCCCTTTTTCTTTTTTGTTTTCCTTTTCCCTATATTTTTTATTAGAGAAGTGTACAAAAACACATACATGCACATACTATTACAGAAGCTTGCTGCTCAAAGAAAAATGTCAAATATAGATGTTAGGTAACAGTCACACTTTTTAGTTTCTTATATCAAATTTTTCTTAAAACAACTTGGACTGCAGCTGTGAAGTCCAAGTGATTTTTTTTCTCCCTTGTATTTCTTTAATTTATATTGAATTTTCTGTCATGTAAGTCAAAAGCAGTGAATTTATCCAGTGTTCTATTGTTACATGTCATGGTTTAACCCCGGCCAGCAACCAAGCACCACACAGCCACTTGCTCACTCATCTCTGGTGGCATGGGGGAGAGAATCAGAACAGTAAAAATGAGAAAACTCATGGATTGAGATAGCACAGTTAAAGATAGTAAAGGAAAAGCCACTCGCAAGCAAAGCCAAGCAAGGAATTTGTTCACCATTTCCCATGGGCAGGCAAGTGTTCAGCCACCTCCAGGAAAGCAGGGCTCCGTCATGTGTAATGGTTACTTGGGAAGACAAACGTCATCACCCTGAATGTGTCTCCCCAGCTTCCTACGTCTTCCCCCAACTTTCTATGTTGAGCAGGACATTGTATAGTATAGACTATCCCTTTGGTTCTTTGAGTTCAGCCATCCCAGCTGTGTCCCCTGACAACTTCTTGTGCACTGCCAGCCTACTTACTTGTGGGGTGGTTTGAGAAGCAGAAAATGCCTTGACTCTCCGCAAGTACTGCTCAGCTACAAGCAAAATATCCCTGTGTAATCGACACTGTCTCCAGCACAAATCCAAAACATAGCCCTATACAACCTAATATGGCAAAAATTAACTCTACCGCAGCCAAAACCAACATACATATATGTTATTCTGTTCTGCTGTATTTAAAATGTGAGTGTTATTGCTATTTTACTAATTTCTCTGATTTTTTTTAAAGTTATTTTAATTTCCTAGCACCTACAACAATTAATTCTGTGTGGTTATGGAGTTAGCAGTACTCTCTTTTGCTCAGTTATTGTGAATTTCTTGCAGTGTGTATATTTTTAAAAAATTCTTAAAGTACAGATTGAAATTATGTAATTTAACAAGTTTTTAAACTACTTTTTTAAACTATAAAGCATTCTGGAAATATCAAAATCTGTACTCAGGCTTCAAATTTCAAGTAGCACCTTAAAAATTGAACTGAGCACAAGTTTAGGTGAAGGCAGGTAAGTTTTGAAACAGTGTCTCTGTAATGGTCTTAAAAATTTAACTGAGTTTTTTTGTTTAGAAGTATTTACACAATGCTTCTCCTCAAGGACAATTTTGTCATTATCTCAAATTCATCCTAAATGAACAATTTGAAACCTAAATAAATAAAAGGAACAAAGTACTGGAAGGATGTGTGTTTCACATACAACCTCAGAAAACTGGATAATCTAGAACTAAATGTGTTGCATCTTCACAGAAACTTTTACATACAGATATAATAAGAAAGCTGTTGAAATTATTGGAGACCACTTTGTGAAGAAATCAGCCATCTCTAGCAGAAGTGAGTGAGTATTATCAGAATCAGAGCTAACTTTATGGAAAGCCATTATTAATTGCTATCCAAATTGAATTTGATATGGCAGAGTCTGAAATATTTGCTCAAGAAAGTACAGAGCATGTTCATCTACTAATTCATTAAGAGTGCAATCTCCCAAACATTTGCAGAACACTGGCAGAAAAATTGTGGTTAACAGCATACAGTTTACTGGAGCTAGTAAGCACCAGCTTTACAGGACCTCCTTTACATTAATATAAAGCAATGCTTTATGATGCAAATGATCAGCTCTTCTGGATTCCTCACAAAATATTTTTAGAGACATAGGTGTAAAAAAAATGCATATTTAGTGATGATTGTTTTGTTTCTTTTTACTGCAATCAGACACAGAAGGTGGTGTTCATCTTTCTGCAGGCTGAGCTCTACCGTATCAGTGGACCAGGTGCCATAGACTGTCTTTATAATCAGTAGAGAGACATAGGTGTACATAGGGCACGCACTCCCATTTTGACTAGGTCAGATGATTCTGTTGTAAGCCTTAATGGGTACATTTGTCTCTTCTGAATAAAAATAAACACCTCAGGTCATTAGTTCATTCATGGGTCCTCCACACAGAAACACTTGTTACATGATTTAATTGCCTTTCACAGTTTATTTACCTTTGTTTATATAACTTTTGTCCTGTTTGAGTGACATTTGCATCTTGTATTACAGTTACAGCCTACTCAGTTAAAAATGTGTACTAATCCAGTGGTACCTGGCTTATCAATTTTTAATGTTTTCATACTTCTCAATTTACAGAATGTAGAATATATTTAGTGATTTATACAGGATTCATCTAATTCTCAATTACACAGAAGATACATGTGAATATTTTTGATATGAACATGATTTTCATAATGCTAGTGTCAAATCATTATTGTCCAAATTTAATTCCCCTCCCCTTATACTATATATCACTGACTGAAACACACTGGTCTTCATCAAAGCCATTGTGTATGGAACAAAACACACAGGGAATTGTTAGTTATGTGTTTCTGTGTGCATGGTATTTGTGGTGGGTTGAACCTGACTGGATGCCAGGTGGTTGCCAAAACTGCTCTGTCACTCCCCTCCTCAGTTGGACAGGGGAGAGAAAATATAGCAAAAGGATCATGGGTTGAGGTAAGGCCAGGGAGAGATTATTCACCAATTACTGTCAGGGGCAAAACAGACTCAACATAGGGAAAAATTAAGCTAACTTATTACCGATCAAATCAGAATAGGATAACAAGAAATAAAAATAATTAAATCTTAAAACATCTTCCCACCACCTCCCCTTTCTTCCCGGGCTTAACTTTACTCTCAAATTCCCTACCTTCTCCCTTGCAGTGGCACAGCGGTACAAGAAATGGGAGTTGCAGCCAATTCATCACATCATTGTTTCTCCCAGTCCTTCCTCCTTAGGGGGAGGACTCCACACTCCTCCCCTGCTCCAGCATGAGGTCCCTTCCATGGGAACACTTCTTCAATGTGAGTCCTTCCCATGGGCTGTAGTTCTTCACAAGATCTCCACAGTGTGCCCTTTCCATGGGGTCAGTCCTTCAGGAACAGACTGCTCCAGCATGGGTCCCCCACGAGGTCACAAGTCCTGCCCTGCCAGAAGTCTACTTGGGCTTAGGTTTCATTCGATGTCACAGCCTCCTTCAGGCATCTACCTCCTCTGGTGTAGGGTCCTCCACAGGCTGCAGATGATTATCTGCTCTCTTGTGGAGCTCTATGGGCTGGAGGAGAACAGCCTGCCTCACCATGTTCTTCACCACAGGCTACAGGGGAATCTCTGGCATCTGGAACACCTCCTCCACCTCCTTCTTCACTGATCTTGGTGTCTGCAGGACTGCTTCTCTCAGATATTCTCACTAATTCTCTGACTGCAGTTGCTGTTGCATGGGATTTTTTTTTCTCCTTAAATATGTTATCACAGAGGTGCTACCACTGTCAATGATTGGTTTGGCTTTGGCCAGTAGTGGGTGGAGATTATGTGGCTTTGGCCCTATCAATCAGACACAGGGGAAGCTTCTAGCAGCTTCTCACTGAAGCCACACCTGTAGCCTTTCCGTGACCAAAACCTTCCCTTGTGAACCAAATATAACATCGTACAAAAATATAAGGAGGGAAAATTTCTGTCCTATTGATCTTGCAATCAGATTAAATAAGATTTTCACCTGCAACACAAAAATAATTTAAATATTTCACTTGCAGGTGTAGAGATGACACACCCTATGTATTCTGGAAGGCTGAGTTTGGACTAAAAAGGATTGTATCATGGACGAACAAAGTAAGATAACAGTACTGCAACCTGAAATATTAGAGTTCTAGCATGACTTTTTTCTAAACTGTTTTATCTCCTTGGAATTAAACTTTAAAATTACAGTCTAAATCCAAAGGAAGATGATGGTGTTACTATACATGAATCATCAAATGGGAAACTATGAAACAGTATAACATTGCATTTTTATATTAGGAGTAGAAATGTCATGTTTCTAGTTCTGTTGATGGGTCCATGCCAAATTCATGAAAGTGGGAGAATTTCCAAGGTGGCAGAAGAAGCATAACAGTTGAATGAATCTGAAATTACCCTTATAGAAAAAGATCTGGATAATTAAATAGACAATGATTAATTTTCTCTGGGAACTGTAAACCTCTCTATAGCAAGGAAGTAATTCTCTATTAAATTCTACAGACTAGATTAAACCTTGAACAGAAAGAACCTAATTTCTTCTTAAATTTCCTAACTTTGTGGAGGATTTTTTTTATTACTGTGTTTCATTCTACAGAACCTATAGAAATGGATTTTCCACTTCACTAAGTCTACTGCATATGGCATTTCCTGACTTTAAAAGATAGTGAACAAAGATCATGCTTTGTGAAAATGAATATTTATGCTTCCACTGACCAGATCAGTCTCTCTTAGTGTCAAAGGCTGAACGGAGTAGATTTCAAGAATGCTGAGATCTTCTGCAGAGGGAGGAAAGAGAACAGTGGAAACAAAGCCCCTTACACGTTATCTCCATAAGAGAAGGCATATAGTCATAAAAATGACTGAAGCTTTTGCTGTTCTTATGTCCACCTGGAACATTTGGCTTAGGATCGTGGTTGTTACTAAAACTATATACAGCTGTGCTTGGCTCTGATGGAGAGTTAAGGTGAAAGACTTCAGTGTGCAGCTATCTTGTGTAGCACAAGTTCATCCTACATTAATGGCATACATTTTGTCATCTGGATGTCTCTCTAGACTCCTCTGACTGCATTGGTCAGAAGTAGAATAAATATCTCAATCTCTGAAGTGCCCTAGGGTATCTGAGATTTCTACACAAAGCTGAAAGATATGACGTAAGACTTGGGATAGACCTGTGTCCTTGTGAAAATCACAAAGAAGTTTAAATGGCACTAGACCTTGTATATGGATTGTTGAATCAATCCATAGATTACCCCTGAATATAATGGAAACTTAGCTAGTTCATATGTACATGTCTACCTATAAATACCTATCTCTGATCTTCTCAGTCTGTAAGCTAAACCCCAGCTGCTTTATCTCATTAGGGTCTGTTCAGTTGCCTAAACATAATTGTTGAGTGCCATTCAAAAATTTCTAGGATATCTGGGATATACTTGAGGCTACAAGATTTGGACCAGGAGAAAAAGGAGACACACGTTCTTCTGGGTCAGCATCTAGAAGCCAGATTATCTTACTGCCACTGTATTGAAACTATATTATATAGTTTATTTTATGTTCAGTTTTATTTCTAGATGTGTGGAAGAATTTTATAGAATATGGTAAAAGAATATGTAAAAGAGATCTTTAGTAAAGTCTTTTGGAGTAACTGTTGCTTGCCTAAGAATAAATTCGGAGGGGCAAGGAGTCCTCCTTAGCCCTATGTTCCTAACTAAACAAATGGTTTATTATTATTTTAAATATTTGTGTCTTTGAAGCTGATAACATAGATCAACCTCTGCTATCAGTCCTTTGGCTAACGTATACACTAACAGTTTTACACTTTCCAACCAACTAAATTAGCCATGTTCAGATAGTCTTTCAACATTTTTTATTATCTGATCACTGAAAGTCTTTTGAAATGTCAGTTCTTCATGCCAAAAATTCTATACTAGGAATGGAAACGAATTCTACCTCAACTTTCTGTGTGTGCACATATGTTTGTAAATGTTGTGTGGTGTCAGGCCAGTCCTGCAAAATGGCTTTAGAAAGTCCTGAGGACCCATTCTAGAAGTGGGGTACCGCAACAGTCCAAGAGCACTGTGGCCCTGTTTCTTCAAGAAAGCTGAGGAGGACACACAATGCAAGGAGCAGGATTTCTAAATAACAGGTTAGGCCAGCTGGTTTGGGGCTTGGTGTTACATTTTATTTCAGCACCAAGCACTATATAGACATGATTAAAAATAATGACAGCAAACAGATGGTCACTCTTCACGGAATTATGCTGAAGACATTTGTGGATTGGGGTTTTTTGAATGTATTGCAACAAAATAATATATTTGATAATCATGCAGTGTCTTAAAAAGTGAAGAAATTTTAATGATGTTCTAGTCAGCTTGCTTAGCAAGAATTTTTCATCTAAAAAGGTGATTGAACAGAAACACAAATATGTTTCCAAATATTTTGGATTAGATATAAGTAAAATTTCTTTTAAATGTGTGTAAAAAAACAGTGTAATAAAGCATGTTAATAGTGTTTGGAAAGATTATCTTTTTTTTTTTTTTTTTTTTCTCATGAGTATAAACATATTGTTCAGTAAGCAAATATGCAGACATATTTAAAAGCTTTAATCTCATGAAAAGCTTGATCCGGACAAAGTACATTAGCCTTAAGTTGTTTTCAGGGTGAATAACCTTTATACATAAAAATATTTCTAATAGCAGTGAAAGGCAAACTGGTAACAAAGGGTTATGAGAAAGACCAGTGAATAATCCCATCACGTGCATTAATCCTATCCCATGAGCAGGTCGCTTCACTTACTTCCCTACAGTGTGTCATTAAGGATTTATCATGAATTTCTCTGTCAGGTTCAATTCCTATTGACTTCAGCTTTGTCTGATTGAAGAGGGCATGCTTGGTCTTTACCTCTGATAGCAATCTGTAAGTTTTAAAAGAAACTTTTTTTCCTTGCCACTATTCCACTAGCTTGGCCTATAGCAGACACTGCTGAAAATAGGAGGCAGGACTACAAAATCGCGGTACCATACTGTCAGCCAGTGTCTGCGAAACTTGACTGGGGTTGTGTGCAAGCCCACAGAATGTGTGCTTTCTCCCATTCAGATATGTGTCCCAAACAAAGGGTGGCTGTCTATGGCAGCATCTGTGGTAACCACATTAGCTCAAGGGACAGAGACCTGCACTGTAGTGCTATAGATTCCTCCTCTCCCTGTAGCTCGTCTGAGTGATCTATGCAATTCTCTGTAGTGGAAAATTTTTTCTAATTTTTTTTTTTTTTTTTCAATTTGATTCTGCTGGAAGTTATCGATCTGAAAATCCTGATCATATAGTGTTGTTTTTACAGTTTTTATGTTATTAAACCACCAGAATATCAAAGCTGTAAATTCAAGCACTTAAATTATCAAATGCATTATTTAAGGTGCCTAAGCAATCTTAAATCTGAATCTTTCAGTGTACCGTTCTGATATGAGATCACATTATATTTTTCAAGTGGTACTCTTGTTTCATTTGTTATAAAGCTAGATTTTGTTGAGACTACCTCAAAGAATCAGTCTGGTAAAATTCATGAGGTTTTACCTGTAAGACCTGTACCTTATTTAATGCAGAGACTGATGTGTTTGTAATGAATTCAGAAGGGAATTGAGGAGCATAAGAGACTTTTTTCTTATGGTTAATGTAGTCAAATGTTGCCCTGGACACACTTCTGCCACAAGTGCATTAAATGAAAAATGATGTAATAAATGTTTCTCATTAATTGCCTATTCCATAACAAGAATGGAACTCTTCTACTTTACTTTGAATGAATGAACTCACCTTCCTTTATGGAAAATGGTAAGGAATAGACATTGCTGGATTGTCATTCCCCCGACCTCTCTTGTTTTCCATCTTAAGAATGACTGGAGAAATCTTAACACCTACAAATTGCATTTTGCTCATAGAAAATCAGGTTCTAGATGTTTCATATGTGGCACAAAATACTAATGCACACTTGGGTTTTGCTGTGTGGATGAGGCAGATTAGTTCTGGAAACAATTTATGCATGCTAAAGAAGGAGTCACATCAAGCCTCTAAACACTCTTCAATAAACGTGCCAACAGATTGGATTGGACTGGCATCAGCTCAAGAGTCTCTGTACCAGGTGACATTCCCAGTAGTCAGTGTAGGGTACGTGTAGGAAAGTCTTAAATCCCGTTTGAGCTTAGTGGTCCAGTTGGACAATGGCATAGTCTCTATTTTGGAGATAGGTTATTTCAAATTTCTGAAACAGAAGAACAATGTCCAAAAGAAAATTAAAAAGAATTATGCATGACAAATGTGATTTGAGGATACATACATAAAGACTTGAATATAAAATAGCATTCAATAATTATGAGTTTAGAGATAAATCCCACGTCCAGTAGAAGTCCCATTGTGGATCTTTGTGAGCATTTAGTCAGCTTGCCAATTCCTCGTTTCCTTCTGGTTAACTGAACGAAGTAGAAATTTAATAATAATAATAAAATCAGCATGTATAAGCTCATAAATAAGTAATGTGACTTAATCTATGTATGTCAGGGGGCTAGCAGATCTTGGCAGTTTTGATATCTTGAATATCTGAGGGGAGCAGAAAAGAGAGAAAGATCCTGAGCTGATATGTATAGCTTGGCTGCAATAGTTACATCTATTTTTACCATCTGAGAATTTAGTTGCCCTTCTTACTCCATTATCATATATCATAAATCATACAAACCACACTATAATATTATACATGTTGTTTATGCTGGGCATTTAAAATCAAAAAACAAACAACAAAAAAAGGAAGTTTTAGAATTATTTTAGTTCTTTTTTATTATTATTACTATTTTTCATGCCCTTCTACTTTGAGTCATGTTGGCTTCTTTACCATGCCCTCCAGAGCATGGGATACAGAGGGAGAGGAAAATGATAGCTAATAAATTTTCAAAGCCTCTAAAAATTACCTTCTGTAAAATAGCTTTTCTATACATAACAATGTCACTGTTTTATGGCCTGATGTTGCCTGACCTTCCATTATGAGAAGCTGAGGACCCTTTTCAATGGTATAAAGATCACATTTATAGCCTTATGTGGTTGTAAGATACTGGCTCTTAAATGTGTTACTTACGGAACAGAGAGAATTGCCTATTCTCAGGCTCAGTATTATTTGAATACATAGGAAGGGAACAGGGGAAACATGATTGTGGTACCGTATATGTGAAAAAATATACTTTAGAAATACGTTTAAAACTAAATATTAAATTTTGATTCTGAAAGTCCCAACATATCACTGACTACCAAGATTTTACTCCACTGTGTTAATTCGCTACCATGGTTCTGTGTGGGAATACAGTATTAGCCGAAGTAGAAGTTGTTTGGAAACAATCTTAAAGAATTTGTTCCAAAAGATACTGAGTTAATAAAGCTTGTAACGAGATAGAGTAAGAGGAGTAGCAGACCTTAACTGGCTAGTTTTGCAAAGTGATGCATGTTTAAGATTTCTCACAAATGAGATTTATTTTAGAAAATCCAATCAGTAGTTTTCTAATATTCACAAAGCTCGAACATCACTGTTCATCAGAAAAGTGCAAGGTTCTCTGTGTTTGTATTGTACGCCTAAACTTGTGTATTTGTGATACCTGAAAGATGCATTTCTTAAAAATATTTCAGTGAATGAACCAGAAATGTTAAATTTCAAATGACTATTTGGTTAGTGTTTTTAAAATGTATTTACACCTGTGCTTATTAACCCTCAACGTTAAGAATTCCAGTATTGCAACCATCTGCTGCTGCTTCTAGTTTAGTCTCGTACCAGATTCAAACTTTACAGTGTTGGAAGGGGAATTTCATCTTTCATTGTACAAATTATGCACATATTTTATCTGGTAAAAAATATGGGAATCCCATACCTTTATTGAAATTCTGCTTGCAGTTTGTAAATCTGGTATTTGTGTTCACAGTTCAGAGCAGATGATGAATAAATATGAAGTGGGTAGAATGAAAAAAAAAAGAGTTAGAGACTTTAGCAATTTCTATTATTGGGTATCTTATTTGCAACTATAAAATTTGTACTGTTTTCTTGAACCATATTAAGATGCAAGGAGTTCATATTTAAAATATCTTTGTGGGAAAGAACTGATATTATATTTGAACACTCTTGACATTTTGGATTTTTAGAAAACAGATTTCTAAACTCAGTGATATTAGATTGAATCTTTTCATATGGTTACTTTAGCTTGAAAATCTTTTTCTACTTAGTAAAATCCTGTGTTTTAAAGTGCCGTTGGAGCTTCACAGCAGCTTTATCTGCAGTAAATCATCATGAAAGATCACAATATTGAGTCTCAGAGGTTTTAGATATATTAACATTCCAACAGGATTCTAAAGATCTTTTTTTACTAGCAAGAACTTCATGTAACTTGACCTTATAATAGGAAAATAGGATTTTTCTATTTAGGATTTCTAAATGTATCAGTGTAGATGTGGGGAGAAAGACATCTGAGTGTTTTCAACACCTCATACAGTAACCACATTTGTAGTGCTGGTAAGGAAACTGTATTTAAGTTTTTCTTTTAGCAAATCAAAATTAAGTACTCTTATTGTTGTCGTCTCTTCATATCTTTCATATGTGCATTGTATAAGGCTATTCTTTTGGAAATATTGCAGAGGAATGAACATTTTGTGAAAGAATCCCTGAATGCTTCAGTTTAGTTAATTTAGGGAGAGATAAATAAAAATTTCAACTGAACACAAAGCAGCCCAGAAATCTTGAGACAATTGCTTAAAAATTTGTTTTTCATGATTGCCAAAGACTACATTGTTACTCTGTTGTTCTTTTTTTTTGATAAAATCCGGTATGTTGCTCTAGTATGATCAATCCTCTTGTCCAGTATGAGTATTTTAATGTTGTCTGAATATCTTTAAATCTAAATTTTAAGTTATTATTCAGATGTAGATTTTGATAAATATACAAAGGGAACCTTAATAAAAGCCAATAATGGATTAGATGGACAGATTATAAACACAGGAGGTGGGGTAACTGCAAGAGCAGCAGTAGTTCTCAGATTGCCGCCTAAATAACAATCTTCCTGCAAAGAAGAGAAGAGTGACTGATACACTAGAAGGCTAATGCTGTGTCAGACACTAAAAAAAAAATATTATAAGATGCTATAGATAAAAATTCAAAAGCTTGCTTTGAATGTTCTCCTAACTCAAAACCACTCCAAAGTCTTTGGGAAACAAAAGACTTTTATGTACTGCTTTAATTTGTTTCTTTCCTTTTTTCTTCTGCTGTCACAAGGGCAAGACTCTCAGGGTCATGGCAAATTGATTTTGTGTTGTACACTTAAAAGGAGATTTCTAAAGTTTTGTTTTACTATTACTTGTTCTGAAAGATTTCCATTTTTGTTATTGATTGATTTTTTTTTTTTTTTTCTGTGAGATGCTTTAGGAACAAATGACATCATTTCCATGGAGCAAGAGTATACTCCTGAATGTAATACCTGTGAGCATTTTGGTGTTGTACACCAAATTTAAAACAAACCAGATCAAAACCCCCAGTGCTTTAGAAAAGAAGTAAAATGACTGTTGTGTGGTGTTTTTTTGTTAACTGTAACAGATCTGCTGTTTTAAAGGGCATAACCCTCAATATAGGACATGGGGTTTGGAGGGCAGAGAGCTAATCGTGGGATTAATGTAGATTTCATTTATAATCCGTTCTGTGTTTATATGCTTTTATCCACTGTTAGTGTGGAAACAAGACAAATCCCCTTTTAATTCTCATTATTAACGAAGATTTGTCCAAAGGCTTTATTGTGCCGTCAGTGGAAGCCTCATGCTTGGGAAATGCATAATTTTACCATTGTAGCTGGAGGACTTAAAGGTGTTATTCCTCAGGGACTTGCAGTACCATGTCAAGTTCAAGAGATGTATGGTGGGAGCATATTTGTTGATGTGTCACATCATATTGCTTTCTCTTCTTGTACAGATAAGACTATATCTGAATACATGGATGTGGAGAGCGGTGCTGCCACCAGTCTTATGCTGTTATCCATCCTGGCTCCTGACCATTGTCACAGAGTCACACTGAGCTGCACCAAGGTACACTGAAGAGCGTATAAATCCTGAGTTCAGGCATACATAGGCTTAGTACTCTTTGAACATGACACCTAACATTAGTCCCAGCTTTTCTTTCGCTCGTTCAAAGTTTTTATTCATAGTTAATATGGTAACGCCTGAATTCAGAAGAGAGGATAACTGTTGTGAATGACATGAGGAAACACATGGATAGTAGATACAGTAATTTCACCAAAGTTAACCTTTGTACTTTCTTGGCAAGTGCCAAATTGATGCAGTATCTTTTTTTTCAAATACTAGACAAAAACCTCCTCCGCTCTCAGCTGAGTGTTGCACAAAGTCCATTGCCACACTTCCTCGTTGGAAGCACTTGGTTCAAGGGCTTACACACCACCTCTACCTTTGTAACTTCTTAGAAGGTACTTTTGATCTTTTTTTTTGGTTACCGGACTGTAATTTTGGAACATGCCTTACTGTCTTGGGTGAGTTCTCTAGCTTGAAGGTCTGATATGAGGCACTCAAATTTTAGTGCTGTATAAAAAAGACAGCTAATATAAACTGAACAGCTTTTGCTTTTTGTTCTTTTATTGACAGCCTCAGTACAGGATTGTTTGTCTGAAGCTTCTGTTTTTGAATTCTAACCAGTTCATCTTGAAGGCTATGTTATAATCATCTTTCTTTCTGTTATGTTCTATTAGATAATATGCTGTTGGGAGCTTGTGACTGACCAATGTAGAACACTAATAAATAGACTATTTGCCCTTCTCTGTGGTTTGGGTCAGCGTTATGGAGTGTGCAGACTGAGCTACAAAAGGAATACGGAAGGAAACAAAAATCACAAATATTCACAAGATTATAACAAGAATGACAAATTATGAGGGAGAGAAATCTTATAAAGGTTTTGTTGATGAAATTACTTTCTTCATTGCATGAAAATTAAAGAATCCCTGGACTCAAGCCCCTTCAATACCCCAAACAAGGCTCTTGCCACCACAGGAAGTCAATTATCTCCATGGTAACCAAAATAAATAGTGAATATTGCCTTAGCAGTCACAAAGAATAAAACATACATCTGAAATTAATTTATGTCTTGGGATCAGACACTTGAGATAAGAGAACTGGTCCATAAGGTACCTCAGAGGAGATAGAAAAAGGAAAACAGTCAGTTCTTTCTTGAGTTTTTGAAGTAGCAGTGCTTGGAGTGCATAATTTGGCTCTTCCTCCTTTTTAAAAGAAGGATATTGTCAATGTGTCCATATTTACATGGATGATTCCTTAACTCTCTTCTATAAATCTAATTCTCGACACAGAAGGCATGGTAATATTTGTCTGAAAAGGCAGTTACCACATAATCTCCCTCATTGTACAGAACGATCTGTTCTTTACCGTGTTAACTAATTTGGGATAAATGAATTTCTTCCTATTTCCATCCCTGTCTAAAAAAATCCCCATAAGCCCAAAACATAGAATGTTTCATAAATATTCCAGTAGAGTAAAGAGAAAAAAAAAAGGATTAACACACAGACCTGGAACTATGTAGATTCCATTTATAAAATGGAAAGAAAAACTCATGATATAGTTACTCGGAAAATAAATCAAAAAAGGGAAAAGACAACCTAAATCATGTGATTTCTTTGTAACTTTGCAGATGGTCTAGATTTTTGTACATTTGAAGCCAACACCAGCACCGTATTTCTCCTCAGAATCCTCCTTTTCTGGAGAGGCTCTTACTGTTGCAGGATATACTGCTCCTGATGTAGAAACTATTGCACTGTATATGTCTGACTGTGCACATCAGCTCTGACTTATTCTACCAGATCTATGGAATAGTACCTTGATCAGGAATGTCCTAAATCATTGATATTTAGGAAGATCTAGCTAAGATGAGATCACTTGCTATATATACCCTATTTCTTGTATTAGTCCATAAGCAACTCTGTTGGTTGCAGAGTACTGGGCAAGGTGAGCCTTTGGTGCATTAGGGCATTTCTCATGTTCTTACAGTAAGCCTAAATAATGCCCAGGGTTTCAAAAGACTAGCATTTCCTAGTACAACATCTAAATAAGGAAATTTTCAAAAAGCTTTTTCTCAGGTAGACCTGCTGTCTATTGAACCCTTTGAAAGTGTGGCCCTTTGCCTGAATTTTCAATAGATTTTACTTTGTGCATTATGAAAAGTGGAATTTCGTTTTGTCTTAAAAGTATATTCTTTTGTGACCTTACCTTGAAAATGTAGTTATGTGATATTTGTATTGGCAAAGTGGTTAAAAAAAAAAAGAAAAAGACTTTGAGACATTAGTAAGATATAGCAAAAAAGAGTCTGAAAAATTACACAGACAGGGTAGAATTGCTATTATTTAAATTCAATAATACTTTTTACACATTTCAGCTTTTGCTATGAGTTATCATCTTTCTATAGTTCAATACAAAGAAAAAAGCTAGCAAATAATTTTGATCCGTTTTCCACAGCAGATGGCATTTTCTCAAATACAGCAAAATAAGAGTTAAAGAGGATTTCTTGCCATTTGAATATTATTACCAATTGTAAAATGATGAAAGGACATTACAGCCAGCTCTAAGATGTCCCCAAAGAGAAAAGACTGTGCTTGGTATGTTTTTTCTTTTTTTCAGTTATTAAAAACAGAAAAGTACTGTATTAGATGTATTTTGTAATGGTGGAGTTTGGGCTAAAGGTGAAAGCTGTCATCAAAAAATACTTCAGCACATCTTTTCCTGTTAGCTGTGGAGACATCTTCTATCCTGGATACCTCAGTAACTGGAGACAGACAAGGTAAATCTGAGCCTTGGCTGCTGGCACTTTGTTTTCATTCATAAGTTTCATTAAAGAAAACACAAATGTTTAAAATCAAGTCCTGTCACTTTCGCAATTGCCTTCACGAAGAGGGGACTTTGTGTGATTGTAATGCAAAATATGCCCATGAGATAATTTTTCTCTCAAGTAATTTAAAGTTTAGACATCTAGGTTATATTTTTTTGAATAATCATCAGAATTGAGGAAGTAGGACAAGCTGGTGCATAATGACCTGCATCTTTGCCAGTAAACTATTGTGGCCCCAAAACCGTGTGGCCACATGTGACTGACATATCTGTTGTGAATAGTTCATAGTACACTGTAGTTCCTGAACTGTGCCCAGGAGCTATTTGGAAAAGTGGCAACTGGTATTGCTCAAAATTATACCAGGCAAAATCTGAGTAGGTTAACACTGATGGTCTGGTTCCAGTACCCTGAAGGGCTCCTGCACATCTCTTACTTTATTAGCACACACCTATCCCAGGACAGGAAGAATTCTACTCTTGTGTGGAAATTCCTGTCATTTTACATTAATTAATAATGGAGGATATATGACCAGTTAGGACCACTTGCCTGTGTTTCTTTTGACCTGCTGGAAAGCAGTGCTGCGGAGAAGAATGTGGGAGTGCTGGTAAACAGTAAGTTATCCACGGGACAGCAATGTGCCCTTGTGGCCTAGAAGGCCAATGGTATCCTGAGATGCATTAAGAAGAGTGTGTCCAGCAGGTCAAGGTAGGTTTTCCTCCCTCTCTACTTTGCCCTAATGAGGCCACATCTGGAGTATTGTGTCCAATTCTGGACTCCCCAGTTCAAGAGGGACAGAGAAATACTAGAGAGAGTCCAATGGATGGCTATGAAGATGATTAAGGGACAGGAGCATCAACCTTATGAGGAAAGGGTGAGAGATCTGGGGCCGTTTAGTCTGGAGAAGGGAAGATTGAGAGGGATCTTATTCATGTCTCCAAATATCTCAAGGTGTCAAGTAGAAGGAGTCAGTCTCTTTTCAGTGGTGCCTTGTGATAGGATGAGGGGCAACGGGTACAATCTGGAACACCAGAAGTGCTACCTCAACATGAGGAAAAATTTCTTTAGGCTGCCCAGAGAGGTTGTGGAGTCTCCTGCTCTCGAGACTTTCAAAACCCGCCTGGATATGTTCCTGTGTGGACAGCCCTAGGTGATCCTGCTCTGGCAGGAGGGTTGGACTCGATGATCTCCAGAGGCCCCTTCCAACCCTTAACATTCTATGATTCTATGATTTTAGAGGGCTGAATCCAGAGGTTCTAAGTCCTACAGATACTTGTTGTATTTAAAATATTTTCTTCACGTTATAATTCTTTACGACGAAAGATCCACAGGACCTCCAAAAGAACAAGAATATTTTAGATAAAATGACGTGAAAGCTTGTTTCCATATAACCCGTCTTAGTCCAACCAGAAAACCTAGAAAAGAATCAGAGAATAGGTAGTAAGGGAAAACAAATGCTAATTTTATTTATTAAATAGTGACAGTATCTCAAAAAAACAACCTGGAATATTATGGTTCATGTTAGTGACTGTACTGTAAATATGATTTCAGTGCTTTAAAGAGGATGTTTATTAAATAATCAGACCTTGAACAATATTCTGTTCTAGAACCTAGAGTCTTGCAAAAGTCATTCATAAGAACTCTGTTCAAACTATCCCTTACATAATTAATGTAACTAGCCCTTTTTGCAACACTACAGCACTATTGTCATCTAACAAGCAGTGGAAAACACTCGAATATAAAACACAAAATAGTGCAAGGGAATACAAAATTATGAGTAGGGAAGAAAAGAACAGTTAAGAACATGGACATATGTCTTTATGTTAAGAAGGGGTTAAAATCCAGAAGACATAACAAGACATAATAGACAAAACAGGAAAATTAGATAACTTGGACAGAATTAATGTGTTTCCTGAAAAGATAAATGAACAAGTGGAATAAATTACCAGTAAAGGCAATTGAAACAAAGATTATAAATAAAATATGAAATATAAAGTATAAATGAGATTGGAAGACTTAGATTTATTTCCTGAGAAAGAGGAATGTGAATGATCATAGAGGGAAAAGTGGGAAGGTGAGACTAATGTATTAAAAATGGAAGGCTGCAATTGCATTCAGTAAGTTATTGTTCATACTTCATTGAAGTAATTATTCAAAATATTTTCTAATATATAATTAATAAACAGTATTCAAATGAGCTTTCTTTTTTTACTTGTAATTTTGGAAGACCCCTTGACAAAATGGAAAATGGTCAGGGCGGTCAGCAGCACAAATAATGAGCATTATATATAAGCTAAGCACCTGATACTTTACCCGGAGAAGTTATAATGTAAATATTTAAAGAGAACAGATGAATGTGAGGACTCCCAACATAAAAAAATAGGAATAATAAATACCCTGCAAGTTTGAAAGGTCAAAAGTCTCTCAGATACAGATTAAATTTTCATGGTGTTTTCGCTAGAAATATGACTGTGTTCCCTTAACAGAAACATGACCTCAATTAATTTGTGTTCTAAACAGAGGAAAAGCAATACAGAATAGGGTTTTTATTGTTGTAAAATAAGAATAAGTATGCTAAAAATCTTCTGTATATAACAGACAACTCATATAACTTAATGAACAAAAATTTTTTACTCAATTCCTCTTGCACATTCTATACCAGAATCTTTCGAAGTAGAAAGATTTGTTGTGAAGCATCTGCAAATGTCCATTAGAGAACCACATTTTTGATGTGTTTGTTTTTTTTAATTTGGTTGGTTTTTTTAATTACTTTTGCAGTTAAAGAGAACAACAGTGCTAGGTAAGGATATGCAGCACCATTTCAAAAAAGAGAAAACAAGGACCTAACCCTGAAATAACCTGCCTTTAGTGGGATTGTGCCTGTGTATAAAGATACTTCTGTTCTAAATCCTGGTAGCATTAGTGCCTTGGGCAATATGTTACAGAAGACAAAGAATTTCACTTTTGCAGTCAGTGCCACAATACTAAGACATCAAGAACACTAACCTCAGCCAAATCTTTTAAAGCTGATGTTCTTTAGCTCAGTGTTTTGACAATGGCTTTCTCAAGGGCATATCCCTTTTAATGTTAATTTATTTGCAGTCTTTTATCTCCATAGGAAGAATCAATGCCATTTAATACTCAAACCCCCTGGAGGGGAAACAGCAGAAGCTGGGTTAGGTAAAGTCCAGAATGAACTTTCAATCAGCATAGCATGAAAGTGTACAAAGACTCTGAATTAATTTCTGCCTCCACACAACCAGTAGTGTACATCCTGAAGATTACTTTTCTCTGGCCACCTCCCCCTCAAAAGAAACATGCAGCAGTCCAGTGTCTTCCCTGCTCCTATGTAGTCCTGTATTTGCCACTTATGTCACTCCCATGAGGAGACATAGTAAGGTAGCTGGAAGGCATCTCTCTTCTAATTGTGAGTGACCCAGTAGAGACCACTGGGCTAAGTCACCAAGGAGGGAGCACAACTGAGATTCCTTTACCTTAGCTATAGCATATTTCTAGCCCTGGGGTTTAAATGGGAGACCATCATATCCAACAGAAACCACAGCGGTGAAAGGTGAGACTAGAGCTTGCACAAGACACTTCAGAACCAGAATCTGCCAGTGTTATGGTGTAGGTGTTCATTGTTACTTACGTACAACGCTTCAAATCATCCAAGGCAAGATAAATGGAAATATGTCCAAATGTCAGATTTAGCTGAGTGAGACTCTTTTACCAATGCTGTCGTTACAGACAGTGGCCTGGAGCACTTTGGATGGGGCATATGAACAAGCACCTAAATTTAAGTTTTTGCTCTGAATTAACTACAGGAGAAATCTCTCCTTTTACTGACTGTGTAGAAAGTCTATGCAAGCTACTCTTGTTAACACTGAAGATAGACCTTGTGAATATTTTGCACAGTCTCCTCTTTAAGACTTATAATTTGGATGCTTTGGCTGTAGGTCTGGGTTTTATTTACTCTGTGCTGGTGTGTTATCTATTGCAGGAAAGTGCTCATTGTGCCATTCAAGGCCTTGGAAATAATATGCAATTGTAAACACTTGAAATACTTGATATATAAAGGCTTTTTGGGCCGGATGTTTCATAAATTTGACACAAAAATAAGCAGAACATATTTACATCAAGAAGGATAGTGGAAGCAAGATTAGAAAGATGCATACAAAACCATACAACCATTACACAGAGCACTTAGCTCCTCTGTGGAGCACACAGAAAGTCCAATATAGCAGAACGTTGTATTGGAATGTTCCCATCATATAAAGGTAAAATATAAAATTAGTTACAGAGAAAGTTCAGTGGGTATTGCTAGAGTTATATTAAAATGGGACTTAATTGAGAAGTATTATATTAGTAGTATTTTATTTCACATTTGCAAAGGCAAAAAAACGGAACTCCTGATCAGCAGTTCTGTTGCCTAGAAAAAAATTACTCATAGATTTCACAGATTATTTCACACAGCTAGCAACTGTCAATTGAACTTACTAGCTATGTGGAACTGTAGGAAAATATTCTCCCCTCTGAAATTGTTGTGTACTTCAGAAGCTGGCTGGTTTTTCCTCTAGGTTTCCTTAACAGATTTCATTGAACTCCACAAAAACTAAGGAAGACTTCCTGCACACTAAATACTAGATCCAATTCCTTGGGTAGACTACGACAGTGTATTGGTTTTGCATGCAAAGATTTTGGTAGCAGAGGGGCTACAGGGCTGGATTCTGTGAGAAGTTACTAGAAGCTCCCACTGTGTTCAATAGAGCCAATGCCAGCCGGCTCCAAGACAGACTCACCACTGGCCGAGGTTGGGCCCATCAGTGGCAGTGGTAGCACCTCTGTGATAACTTATTTAAGAAGGGGAAAAAAATGCTGTGAAACATAGAGAGGAGCAAGAATATGTGAGCAAAATAACTCTGCAAACACCAAGGTCATTAAAAAAAGAGGAGGAGCAGGTGCTCCAGGTTCCAGAGCAGAGATTCCCCTACGGCCTGTGCTGATGACTATGGTGAGGCAGGCTGTCCTGCTGCAGCGCATGGAGGTTAATGGTAGTGCAGATATCCATTTGCAGCCCATGGAGGATGCTACGCTGGAGCAGGAGGATGCTCAAAGGAGGCTGTGACTCTGTGGGAAGACCATGCTGTAGCAAGCTTCTTGCATCTGTGGACCCATGGAGAGAGAGTAGCCCACACTGGAGCAGGTTTGCTGGCAGGACTTGTGACCCTGTGGGGGATCTATGCTGTTCCTGAAGGGCTGAACTCCATAGGAGGGACCCCATGCTGGAGCAGAGGAAGAGTGTGAAGGAAGAAGGACTGTCAGAGACAATGTGTGATGAACTGACTGCAACTGCCATTCCTCATCCTCCTGTGTTGAAGTGCTGGGGTCTGAACCCCAAGGCCTGAAGTGAACTCGATACCTGGATGAATTTCCCAACCAGGTAAAAGGGGCTAAGGCTGGCCAGGTGCCTCCTGTTTTAATCAAGGGCAAGACTGGGTTGGCGTCTGTGTTTGCCACCAAGATCTTATAGCTCCACTGCTGCTGCAACTCAGTAGGCATTGAGTGGTGGGGACACATGCCATACCAGACCTTGATGGGAGGGATGGGCCCCCTCGGTCTTAAGAGGGCCATCCAGGAGAGGAGGCCAGGCCAAGCACACCCTGAAATGATGAGAAACAGCTGCCATTTAGGTGGTGATTAGAAGGTGGAGATAAAAGGCCAATAGAGATCCTTACTGGGAACTGTTGTTGGGAGTTGCTGCTGTTGTTGGGAGTTGCTGCTGTTGTTGGGAGTTGCTGCTGCTGGAGAGGTTTGTGAGTAGTTTTGTGGAGTCAAGGATAATGGATTGGGTAATATATCTTTCTGGCATTTGTTGGATTGGTTTGTGCCTGGCTATGTTGGGATACAGGGCATGGTTGATAATTCCTTATGTTATTGTGTTTTTGGCCCAGCGTGCCATTTCTTCTGTTGTGTCACCTGCAGTGAGTGGGTTTATTACTTCTTTTGTTTCCCCCATGGTTGGCCATGCTATATTGTTTTTGGGGTCTGTCAAAATAGATAATAAAATCTGCATGAGTTTCACTATATATTTTCTGCTGATGGCTGCCTCCTTTTTGTTGGGCCATGTAGTTAGCAAAATATGTGCTACTGAGGGGGAGGAGGTAGAGAAAATCAGGAGTAAAGTTAAGCCCAGACAGATGGTGGTGGAAGAGGTGCCCGTGACAGTAATTAGTGAGTGATCTCCCTATCCTTATCCTGACTCACGAGTATTTTCTCTTCCCTGTCCAGTGGATAGAGTGGCTTTGGTGGGCACCTGCCATCCAGCTAGGGTCAACCCACCACTAACAGTTTCATAGGATCACAGAATATTTTGGCTTGGAAGGGACCTTTAAAGGTCATCTAGTCCAATCCTCTTGCAATAAGCATGGACATCTTCAACTACATCAGGCTGCTCCGATCCCCACCCAATCTGACCTTTACTGTTCCTAGGGCTGAAGCAGCTATCACCTCTTTGGGTAATTTCTTCCTTATATCTAGTCTAAATCTACTCTCTTTTAGTTTAAAATCCTTAGCCCTTGTCCTGTTACAACAGGCCTTGCTAAATACTCTGTCCCCATATTTCTTTATAGGCCCCTGTTAAGTATTGAAATGCCAGAGTAAAGTCTCTCAGGAAATTCTCTTCTTCAGGCTGAACAACCCCAACTCTCAGCCTTTCTTCATAGGAAAGGTGTTTCATCCTTCTGATCATTTTCATGGCCTTCCTCTGGACCTGCTTCAATAGGTCCATGTCTTTTCTGTACTGTGGACTCCAGAGCTGGGCACAATACTCCAGCTAGGGCCTGATGAAAGCAGAGTAAAGAGGGAGAATCACCTTCCTCAACTTGCTGGCCACGTTTTTTTTTGTTCCAGTTCAGGATACAATTGACTTTCCAGGCTGCAATCTCACACTGCTTTAGCATAGTTTCTAGGAGGATCTGTTCTGTGATATTCCCAAGAACAGAGGTAAGGCTGACAAATTGGTAGTTCCCAGGGTCCTCCTGTCAAAACACGGTGCCAAAACACAGATACCTGCTGCCATTTGAAATTCCCCAGGCATGAAAGACAGGCAGGTATGACATGCAGCAATTCTGCTCCCTGCTGGGGTTAGCCATAATGGAGGAAGGATCCTCTATAGAGTATAATGCCTCAAGTGTTTTTTAGCCAGTGAAGTTTTATTGCAGATATCTACGACACAGGGGTTCTGATTTGGACTGCAGATACCTACAAGTAGCTGCCTTAGAATGAATAGTTTTCTAGGTGAACCTGCCCTGCCTGCCCAGGCAAGGAGGTTGGACTCGATGACTCCAGAGGTCTCTTCCAAGCCCTGTGATTCTGTCAATATTTTGAAAGGTAACAGTGGCTGTTAATGAGGTCCACATTGTCTGTAATAGAAACTTACATAAATGTCTATAGTTTTCTATTACACAAAAAAAAAAATGCAGTTATACTAAGAGTAAATTCTTCTGATTATTTTAGAGGCCTGTCTTAGGATAAGAAGAAATACACCAGTAATATCCTATTTCCATGCACTGTCAATAAAAGGAAATCTAGCAGATTAGTTCAGACAAAAAAGTTTACATCTTACCACTTGAGGCAAACCCAAAAGTCTAGCTGAGTTTGGTGAAAGGAAGGCCTGTCTGCAGATTCTTGCCTCTGACTCTGCTTAGAGGCTCACCCAGCATTTACATCATTAGACTTGCTGGTTGTGAGACAAGACTTCTGTTTTGTTCCTGGATGGGAAACCCACCAAGATCTATATATTCATGATGAATATATTTACATTGTTTGAAGAGTGTTGTAGGAGAATCTGTATTCTCTATGCTAATAGCACTTTTGTCATGCTCACTAATCCTTTGTTTCAATGCCCCAGAAGTCTTTCCTATGCAAATCAATGCACAGGGGCACTTTAACATGTAAATCACAATCTGCCTCACACGTGAGGAATTGATGGATTTTAAATTCCTTATCTGTGAGCAAGTAATGAAAGGTACTTAGTTAACATATACTACTACACTGGGTGCATCTCCAGTACTTAGTGGCAGTGCTGTACCAAGTCCAATACAACATTCATAGTTTTAGGAGTACAAGAGAGAAGGACTGAAAATCTATGATTTCTTTTATGTACCAAAATGAGTGTATTGGGTTTGGCTGAGATGAAGTTAATGTTCCTCATAGAAACTCTTATGGTGCTGTGTTTTGTATTGGGAGGTAGATAAGATGCTGGTGTTGTGGCTACTGCTGAGCAGCACTCGCACAGCACCAAGGCTGGCTTTCCAATGTCTTCCCCTTCCCCTGCCCAGTGAGATGGTATGGGCAAGATCTTGGGAGGGGACACAGTCAGGACAGCTGACCCAAACTGACCAAAGAGATATTCCACACCATATAACATCAGCTCAAGTATAAAAGAGAGAGAAAGGAGGAGGAAGGTGGGGGCATCAGTTGGTGAAGAGGCTTGTCCTCCAAGCAACCGCTATGCGTACCAGAGATCTGCTTCCCAGGAAAGGCCAGACATTGCCTGCTGATGGGAAGTAGAGAATAAGTTCTTGTTTTGTTTTGCTTTGCGCATGCATGGCCTTGCTTTTTTTTTTTTCCTTTTCCTATTAAACTGCCTTTATTGTACTCCACGGGCTCTTCCCATCTTATTCTCTCCCCTCGTCATGCTGAGGGAAGTAGGAGGGAGTGATCGAGTGACTTGGTGGGTATCTGGCATTCAGCACAGTTAGGCCTATAGTTTTAATGACTGCAGTACAATGTAACTATCTACGCGCATTTTAAAATGCAAAAGTATAAGGTAACTCCTTTCAACACAAACTGGAACGACTTCCTCTTAAAAAAATGTGTATCAAAAGCATAACATGCCTTTTCTGAAGTCTTTTTTATAAAGACAAGAATGTGGTGCAGTGCTATTTAGAAGGTCAGAAAATAAACTTCTAGTGGGAAGAATCTGACCTGACCTGCTTGGCAGACCAGAAAAATTAAAAATATATGCCAGTTTCTGAGAATGTCTGTTCTCAAACCATCTCAGAAGGAGATTAAGTCCAGGTAAAACTAAATTCCAAATCATCTTTGGAATTCTGTACATATGCATCATTGCCCCCATGTCCCCTCTCCCCTAGAAATATGGAAATAGTTCTTCTCTGCTGTTAGTGGTATGTACCCAAAACCACAGTACTCAATTTTCAGATCTTCTCTAATTCCCTGGTTAAGAAAAGTACATGAAGTTTTACAAAAACACTTCAAGGGATGGGAGCCAGCTTACTGAATGTAAGTATAGAATGTGAAGGACTATATTGAAGTTAGTCATCTTAATCTCCCTTTATGAAAGGAAATAGGCATTTGTAGGGTATGAATCATCACTTTCTAAAATAGGTCAAAAGCCTTGTGCCTTCAAATGCCTGTTTTTCTTCTTTGACTGAAAATGGGATATCAGGTGAGTGATTCAGCTGTAGTAGTCTGCACCTAGATTTCAAAATGAGGTGAAAAGTGTGTTACCCAAAATGATTTTAATGAAATGTATCATTACAAAAATACTTCTATGAATCTAAGGTTGCACTATCATCTCATACTTGTCATATAAGTATAGCTAACATCTTTCTGTTAGACTAAAACTATAACGTATTTTAAAACTGTTTAAAATAATAAAATTTAAATTATTAGGTTGGGTGAATTATTATATTAATCATTCTCTAAAGGTTGCTATGGTACAAAGACTTTACCCCACATCTGCCTACAGATCAAATGCAGAACTCGCATTTATATGTACCATAGTGCTCTTTCTGAAATTTATTGAACTTGAGCACACATTTTGCAGGAGATCCCTATTTTTTTTTACTTTTAGAAGAAAAATGCTTGAAATTTTACTTCCTTCTTCTTTTCTCCATGTAGCAGCTTTACATAGATGAAAGGGAGCAAATAGGAACTTCAAAGAACTTTTTCTTCTGTTAGTCTGTTTGGAGGTGATCATCCCCCTGTACTTGGCACTGGTGAGGCCGCACTTCGAATATCGCATTCAGTTCTGGGCTCCTTGGTTTAAGAAGGACATAGAAGTGCTGGAGCGTGTCCAGAGAAGGGCAACAAGGCTTGTGAAGGGCCTAGAACACAAGTCCTATAAAGAGCGGCTGAGCTGGGGTTGTTCAGTCTGGAGAAAAGGAGGCTGAGGGGAGACCTTATCACTCTCTACAGCTACCTGAAAGGGGGTTGGAGTGAGGAGGGGAACAGTCTCTTCTGGTGGTGTGTGACAGGACCAGAGGCAATGGATGCAAGCTGCACCAGGGGAGATTTAGGCTGGATATTAGGCAACATTTCTTCACTGAAAGGGTTATCAAACATTGGAATAGTCTACCCAGGGCAGTGGTGGAGTTTCTGTCTCTGGAGGTATTTAAACAGAGTGTGGACCTGGTATTTAGCAACATGGTTTAGTGGTAAGCTTGCAGTGTTTGCTCAAAGGTTGGACTTGATGATCTTGAAGGTCTCTTCCAACCAAAGACACTCTGTGATTCCTTGATTCTAGTGTCTACAGAGGTGAGATGTATCTCACCTAAATTTAGGTGTTGCAGCTGCAATTTTTTATAATTCAACTAGTTGCTATAGCCTTCCTTTATAATCAGTGGTAAGAAACAGGTGTTTCAAGGCATGATTAACATGAAATATTAAATTCCCATTAGGCTATCTCTCCTGAGAATTACCTACTGTCATTCATGGGAAAGAAATTTAATGTAGCACCAAAAGTGATCCACAGAGCTAATCTCTGAGCGCAAATTAGTTGCTACCACAGCTTTTATCTCTGTTTAAGACTCTTCCTGTTAGCTGTCTTTTACCACAGTAGTGATCTGTACATAGCCAAATAGGAGCTAGGCAGTGTCAATTAATCTTAGTGACCAGGCCATGGTTTCATACCTTGACATACCCATAAATGTTTACATTCTAGATGTCTACATTTAATCAAATGAAACCCATTTAAGGTCCTTCCTTGTGTTTACAGTATCTTGGGCAACAGGGCAGTATCAAAATTGCTTAACTTCCCTGAGTAGAAAGCAAACATCAGTTCACTCAATCCAGTCTGTAGGGAATTTTTTTATTATTATGTGATATCCTTAATTTGTACAGTACAGTTGGCACTACTTGCTTTCTAGATAGAACCTCTCTGAAAACATGACATCTATCAAGGAACAGACCTTTCTTCACCTCAGTAATTGCAAACATGAAGAAAAAATTGCAAGACTGCAGTAAAGCAGAAGACATTTAGTGGTGCGGAGTGGTTGTTGTATGTGCAATATACAATTGGGAAATAACCTGGAAAAATGACTGCTAGGGTACAAATAAATTTACAGTTGCCAGGTTTCGGATGCTCCTGGCATGACAGTCTTCCCTCTCTTTAACACATCAGTTTACGTGGAGTTGCAATTGAACAATAAAGTGCATAACATTTTCAAATAGCTTAAGGGTAAGTGTGGTATCCAGATGAAATACAAGCTTTGCTGGTGATGAGGTAGTTTGGGAATCACTAGCTGCAGATAGTAATATTAAATACGCAGTACTATTTAATGTGCCATCCAACTCTTGTGTTGTATGTTCATTTCTTCATTTAACATTTGTATGGTACTACCCTGGTAATGTCCAATCCTGTTTTACCAGATGCTGCTTAAAAGCATAATAAAATGATATTTTATGCCCTTTTCCCTGATACTTACGGCAAACTCAGGTTATGGAAATATTAGTGGAAAACCGATTGTTTTTCCACAGTTGTTTAGTGGTTTCCCTTCTGCTGTAAGACAAATCTGCAAAAGATTTGATAATTCATCTAAGAATGGTATTTTCCACCTTCCATTAGAGTTCTCCAGAGTTTGACTTTATTAGCATACGTGTTTCATGTTAAATCCATTACAGCTTTTTTAACTAGTCTGAAAGAGTGTCTATGAACATTTTCAATTTTCTTGCAGAAGTCTCAAAGCCTACAAAATGAGAGTGAAAAATACAAAAGTAGTCGTGAATTATCATTCTATCAATTTCTAGGCAATCCTAGTTGCCTGGAAAGGAACCTGAAAGAAATGCTAAAGCTTTTGAAACCATTTAAAGGATCTTTTGTAGGTCAATTACAGTGTATGAAAAGGTGGTGGTAGTACAAAGAAGTGATCTTTATTCATGATCTTTAAATATTCTTGATATTTCCAAAATGACTCTCACTGTTTCAGTGATCTGGTGGGAGGTTTTTGTTTTGTTTTGTTTTCTAGTGTTTGAAGGTTTAGACAATATAAGGTCAGTAAGGGACTTGTTCTGACTCTGTACCTCTTCATTTCTGCTGATATTAGCAGTACTGAGACTTCTGCCCTTTATAGAAAATAGAGTTGGGTTTTTAAGATCACAATATAACACGCACACAATTTCTGAGCCCACGTTTTTCATGTTTACATCTCTAAAAAAGAATGCTGTATACTCTCCAAAAGACACAGAGAGGGCAAAGAAAATAACATCCAAATAAATACTTGCCAAAGTATACTTACAGTATCTTTCAAAGAGATACTCCAGTTATTTTTATCTCTGTTATAGATTGTTGGGGTTTTTTTAATGTTTCCTTATATGTACCTGGGAGTTGGGAAGAGAGAGCAGTGTGTAAGTGTTTCTATTGTCATAGCTTTGATACCTATTCATCAGCTCACAGAGTTTTGTCTGGTTTGGGGTTTATTTTTCTGTCTTCTAAAATCATTACACAATGAGAATATATGTGTTTGTGCATATTTACTTATTCGTGTATATTTTAGTAGGAGGATTATATTGCTGGGGCAGGCCAGAGGACACCTGCTTGCTGACAGGAAAATATTTCTGTACCTCTTTGCTGGCAGCATGGGGTTAGAATGTATTTCTATGGAAATGAGTTCGTTACTATTTATACCTGCCAGCTCTCAAATGATTCATTAATAGTATCACCTTATGTAGCTTGGCAGAACTATACCTTCTTGTGTGAACAAAGTGTTATTGCATCAATAAAAACAACAAAAGTGCTGTTCATCGTACTTTAACAAATGAGGAATTTAAAATCCATCAGATTGTCATGTGTGAGACAATAACGTGATTTACATATTAAAATGCTCCTGTGGGTGGATTAACATAGAAAATACCATTACATAGTAGAGTTGTTTTCCCCCTTTATTAAAATCTCTTTTTAAATGTCTCCTAGAAAAACAAGCAAAGCGAAAACTGTCTTGATTATATATCTCATTTCATTTTTCTTGTCTTTAAAAAACAGAGAAGTTGAAAAGCACAAACCCCCGCCCCCCCCCCAAAAAAAAAACAAAACAACTTAAGAAATAGGAGAAAATCCTTGTCAGTCTGAAAACAGTTATGGAAAGAGGAGGGAAAAGGTGGAGCAGAGAATAAGAGAGGAATATGAGATGAGTTTGTACAAGCAGAATTGGCCTCGAGAAATTTATGTCAAAACCAAAATAGGAATGATTGTTCCAAGATCAGCTGCTGTCACATGTACAAGTACAATAAACAAGAACTAATCTATTCTACAAATTAGTTAATTCTGTGAAGATATTTTTCTGTCATATTTTAACAGTACAAGAGCAACATGCTTGCATGGTTAGACAAAAGAGGACTACAGTATGTAAAAATTAAGACTACGACTGAAAGAAGATTTCAGTGTAGCACCCACTCTTACATCTAGAATTTTGTAATCTCGTATTTCCAGAATGAGTGTTTTTTGCATGGTACATAAATGTTAATGCTGACAGTTGCTGGAATTAGAATTTCAATGTGCAAAACATATCCACATATATGGGCATATGCAGGCAAATTTAGACCTTGGACCTCTGCAGAACTGATACTACAAAAGCATCCAGGCAGGTGTCTTCACATCTAAAGTCTTTTAGATAAAAGCAAAGATCAATCTGAAAATTAAGCTATGAAGATCTGTATTTCTCCACACACTATTATTTAGTACTTTTTTGGCAAAAATACACACACGGGTGATTTTTGATTCTCAGCGTGGTTTACAAGATATTTTTCACAAAATAGACTGAATTGCTTTTCCTATGATTTATGCCTTCCTCTAATGAAGCCATGCAATGACGTTTTATAGCACAGGATCAGCTTGAACAGTTTCCTAAACTGTAGCTTGTGGACTGCCTATGACTTTAAAAAAACCCTTGCTTTGTCTGTGCAGATTGTTGTTGATCACACACTCCAGACCTCTTATTTTTCTTCCTTCAAGTTATACTAATAAAAAAGTAAAAAATATCAATAGATAATTTCTTAACATTGTATTTTCATGCAAATGATTTCTGTTATGTGTAAACATTGGTTAGTTGTTAGTGGTCAATGTGAGCAGAAGGTGGTCCATGAGGAAGATTCTGTTTAAATACATCCCATGAAGAAGTTTCTAGAAACCTTATCAGATAGAAATTGGAGCTGACAAAATGTCTCTGTGCCAGCTGCCACAAATTCCTAAAGCCTCTAGCTGCTGATTTAGAGATTTTTGTGAGATTGTATATTCTTGAGGCAAGTTTAATAAAAACATTCTGGTTTTGTATAATCAATCTTTTTGTCTGTGTGTTTGCTCTGATCCAAAACCTATTAAAGTCAATTAGAGTGGCTGTGTAAATGAAGTGATGTAATGATAATGTAAGAGTCATTGTGCTGTGACTTGCATTAAGCTCTAAGCCAACTTCTTGTAACTCAGCTTTTTCTCTAAACCTCAGCAGATTTAGACTGACCGAGTGATCCTTCAATTAATGAAAATGTCATACTCTATCTGTTGATAAACCTCTGTATGAAATAGTTTCTAATATTACAGAGGTTATTCCATGTCTTTGCGTCTAAAGTTCTTTTTGTTTGTGGACTGTTAGTAGTCTATATCAAGCATCAGTGACACTCTCACATGTTATCAAGCAAAAAGTATACTGAATATATAAGTTATTAATACTGTATCGACATAAGAAATGAAGCAATCTTCATGATATTGCTTTGGTTCAGTATGTATAATGTGGTGTTTAGCAAAAAGTGTTTTTTTTCTGATGCTCATCTTTTACCCTCATTTTGAAGAAAGCAATAGAATTAATTTAAATTGGTTGTTCCTATGCTTTGTTTTGAAATCTGACACTTCCTCATAGGAGAAAACAAGATCTAAACATCAATGGAGAGAGAAGAAAACAGAAGAAAAGAAGAAAGTCCATTTCCTATTTTCTAAATTTCAGAAGAGGTCACTAGGATGTGTGACAAGATCACTGCTACCATGGCAGGGTCCCTAGGCTTTTTTTTGTTTTTATTTTTGTCAATCTGTTGCAGACAAATCTTTTTTTTTTCTGTAGGTTCTGCATCGATTTCAGCATGAAATCAAAGAGCAAAGAAGGTAGAAGAGTAAATGGCAAAATTGGAACACAGAAGATTTATAGAGCAACAGAAAAAAAAGATAGAGAGCACTAGAAAGAAGGCTGGGTTTCCATTTTTCAGAAAACATACTGAAAAAAGTTCTGTTATTTGGTTCCCTCTCAATTTAAGCAGAGCATCTTTAATGACCAAGGACGGTGAAAAAAAAGGTGGACAATAGCATTATTATCTTGGGGTGGTAATGTGGACTAAATTTTCCTAAAAGGTAAGAGTAAGAAATAAGTTGCCAAATATTATTTTTTTAAAATGCTTTACTAAAATACCCAACTTATCTCTCAGAAATATCCATCAGCTTAATAATACAATAATGTAAATGTACACACTTGTCCCATTACAGCAGCACTATGGTCTAGTTGCTTGAGCAGTCCTGTAACCTTGCCTGTGCACTTTAGCATGTAGTCAAAAGTTCTAATTCAATCAGTCCCCATCCCTTTCATTTGTTTGATCCATATTTTTCCTGTATTTTCTTTCAACAACAGTTTTACTACTATCATGTAATTTTCCAAAGTGGATGTTGTTGTCATGATTGTGCTTTTTTTAAAGTGCTTTTATTGACTTCTATGAAAGTAAAGTTAAGCCCAAACTTCACGTACTTGAAAATTACAAGTCATTACATCTTCAAATCTTTCTGTGATCTTCAACCTCACTGCAGTTCACTTCATGCTGCTTAGGGCTCCTACCCCAATGATCTTCAGACACAAAAACAAAGATCAAAAGTCTTGCAAGCAGCTGTTAGTCATCTCATATAATTCAGAGACGGAAAAGTAAAACATTTTTTTCTGAGCTAGATGTGACCCTCTGTAGGCAACACTATCTCCAGAGTATCTTCTCTCATCCTAGCAGGTTTAGCCTAGTTGTTCTGAGTTTCATTTTTAATGGTGAATTTTACCTTTTATAAAGCTTATTTCTATTCTTTGACTCTGAAATCAAGCTTCAGTTAGATGTGTAATTAATAGATGGTTACAGCTAAGTGAGAAATCCTGTTCCTTGGGGAGAGTTTGACCCCTCTTTGAGCATGTATCCACCACAATGTATCAATATTGCTGAGTCTGTGATTCCCCATAATTTTCCAGTCAGGAGCTTTACTTTCAATGTAACAATTGATGCAGGAAAAAATTCCACAGATTTATCAGCCAGAGGTAGAGTGCTAAGGAGCCCCTCACAGCACCTTAGAGTCCTATTACTTCTCAGTGGAAATTGTGAGCTTCAATCCCTTTAGATTTTTCTTTTTATATAAATTGCAAACAAGAGACTGTAAGATACCACTGAAAGTACTGTAAAAACTTATTAGAACAAGACAGTAAGCTGAATATTGCTTTCAGTAATAATCTTGAAATCAAACTGGGTAAGATAAGTTGCCTGCTAGCAGAATTTTACCTTTCTAATCAATGACCATCTTCTGCTTTTCTAGTACTGCTAGTGTGCTGATACTAAGGACTCATTCACTCCTCCAGTAAGGATCCTGTCCAAGCATGAGGGATTAGGGCTGCAATATACATTATAACATTATTTAAAATTGTCTTTATAATATTACTTACATTTGTCTGTTAACAGGAAAATGAAAGAAACAAGCAAAATATTGCAAAGTTTCAACATTTGAGTCAGGACATTTTTTGGCAATGTAGCAAATTAAGGCTAATTATTGTTCATTGCCAAAGGCACTCTCTTCAGGAGCTTGATGAAATTCTTTCATCCCACTCTCCCATTAATTCATGCTTACCTATGTTTTAACTGACCGAAAAAAACACTGACCCACACCACCTCAGGAGAAATGCTTGAAGGTTTTCTGCAAAACTCTTCAAAATTTTTGGTGTGTACAGAGAATGGTTGTAACAGCAACATCTTTGAAAGTGACTATTGCCTTCACTCAGAATTCATTTTGTGGGGGAACTGTCTCCCCATTTTCTTCATATCTCTTCCTTTAATGAACACTGTGGCTCCTACAAGAGCAAAGAAGGGACAGTCCATACACGTAACAATTCTGATTAGTTTTTATTTGTCTAGGCTAATCATAGATAATCATATAATCACAGAATACCAGGTTGGAAGGGACCTCGAGGATCATCTGGTTCAACCTTTCTTGGCAAAAGTACAGCCTAGACAAGACGGCCTAGCATCCTGTTCAGCTTAATCTTGAAAGTGTTGGGGAATGCATCACTTCCCTGGAGAGAATATTCCAGTGGCTGGCTGATCTGACTGTGAAAAATACTCCTCTTGTGCCCAGTCAAAATCTCCTTAGGAGTAACTTGTACCCATTATCCTTCATCTTTTTTCATCTGATTTGTTTTAAAAATGGAGTCTACCTATTGTTTGTAGCTACCCTTTAAATAGTGGAACATGACTCAATTGGCAAAGAGTACAGCAGCAGTAACAGTAAATTCTGTGGCTCAGAGCTAGATTGAGGTGGACAGGGGGTTCCCAGAGTCAGGGAAACCCAAGACAGAGCAGAGAGACCCATGAGAAGCCCAGCCAGCAACCTCTAGGTAGCACCAGTGACCAGGAGGAAAGCTGCTGTCATGTCAGTCTTCAAAAAGGGAAAGAAGGATGACCCTGGCAACTACAGGCTGGTCAGCTCCATCCCTGGAAAGGTGATGGAGCAGCACTTTCTGGAGGTCATCTCTAGGTATGTGGAGGAAAAAATGGTTATTGTTAGTGCTCAGCATGGATTCATCAAGGGGAAATCATGCTTGACCAAACTGATAGCCTTCTATGATGGTGTGACTAGCTGGATAGATGAAGGCAGAGCAGTGGATGTTGTCCACTTTTCCTTCTTTGTTGGTTTTGAGTGTACTCAGAAGCTCACAGCTAAGCCAAGGGGTCTCTTACTCCACCCACTTCCCTTATCTTTAAAGGGGATTAACTGGTTTTGTGCTTCCAGAAGAGCATTCTTGAAAAACTCCCGATGCTTGCTGCCTCCCTTATCCTCCCATGGAATCTTCAGACAGAATCCTACCCAGATGAGCTCTGAGTGAGCTTAAGTTTGCTCTTCTACATTCTAAAACTTTTTTCCTAGTACTAACCTTTGGCATACTCAGCAGGATCCTAATCTCCATGATACTGTTGTCACTGCAGCCAAGACTATCGCTGAGATACTACTGAACAAGATTTCCTGATTTGTGAGTAGCAAGTCCAGCTGTGTCTCTCATTCCTGGTTGGCACAGCTGATGTATGAGGAAGCAGGTCTCTATGGGCTCCAGGGACTTGATAGATGACATGTGAGTTGCTGTACAGCTCTTCCAGCAAATGTCTGGGTATTTGAAATCACCCATAAGAACCAGTTTCTGTTGACCTGAAGCTTGCTTAAGTGGCCCAAATATTGCTCTATTGGACTTACCATCTTGGTTTGGAGATTGGTAGCAGATGCCTACTGTAAGATACCCCTCAGAAATGACCTCTCTGATCTTGACCCAGAGTTATTCCATGGGGCTCCACAATCGCTGTAGATTGCTTCTATACATTTAAGGCTCTCGTTAACATAAAGCCTGACTCCTCCTCCTCTTCTTCCCTGCCTTTCCCTACAAAACAGCCTATAGCCATCCTTCTTGATTCTCTAGTCATAGGGCTTGTCACACCATCTGTCAGTTATTCCTATGATATCACAACTCGCTGACCGGGTGCAGAGCTCTAGTTCTCCTTTTTGTTCCCCAGACTGCGTGCATCGATATACATACACTTGAGGTTGTTAATCTTCTGATTCTCATCTTGGGAGACAGCTAAGGAAAATTTCTTGCTGTTTTGGTACCCTTGGGATATTCCCCAGTTGATTGTGATGGTGCAAGTGTTGCCACCTTGGATATCACCCCCAAGTCCTTCAAATTAAAGCCCACCTCACCAAGTTGTCCAGCTTGCTGCCAAAGATTCCCTTGACATCCATCATAAGATAGGTGAAAATATATTGCTATCTTTCCCATGTTTTGGCACGGAGACCAAGCCAATTTTGCCCCTATATAATACTTCCCAGCTACAGAAAACATATAATTATTAAGTTTGCTTGCCCAAATACAGAAGAGAAGTAGAAAAAAATGGACATATACGTACCTAAAGATATCACCCCTGACTTCGTATATTTTTAAGCATCACACTCAGTAATAAAACAGGGATTTTCATTTTACTCGTGTCCTAATCAGCCATCAGAAGTAACTCCCAGAAGCTTTCGTGTTGACGTTCAAAGGCTTCGTAGGCTGCTAAAGCTACACACACTTCTACAGAAGATGGGAATTATATGCCTTACAAGCCACAATTTTGTTGGTGCCAACTGGGGCTAGCTGTACAGTTGCTGTGTGAGATATCTGTAATAAAATTTTACCCACCTACAGGGACAGTTGAACCACAGGTTTCTATCCTTCTTCTGTTGCTGTGCGTGTGATCTCTGGTGCATCTTTTTTTTTTTTTTTTTTTGACATGAGCATAGCTTACCAAAGAAGTATCTTCAGTAAGTATTTCAGAGCAGGCTAACACAGTTTCTATCTCAGTATTTCTTTAAAATTGAATTCTAGGCTTCTGAGTGACACCAAAGAAAACAAATCCATTTTGTTTCAGTGAATCAAATAAGTGAAATACACTAATTCATATGAAACTCAAATAGTGGCAACTGAGGTTTCCCCACACCTCATACTTCCCTTAATTTGCTTTTGAGGGAAGACTGCAGCAGCAATTTTAGATGATACACAGTTGAAATGCAAAAGTAATTTCATTTGACTCTTGAAATAAAACAACACTGACACATATTTGGTTGGTAAAGCATAGAGGCAGATTCTAACCATACTGAGGCTATTACACTTAAAATCTAAAATTACTCTATAAAAAAAATCCCATCCTTGTTTTCTGTTTGTTGCACTATGAATAAAATCAAAGTCCTGCTTGGATTGTATGGATTGAACCATTTATGTCATTGGAAACCAGTTCTAATTTATCAGAATGGTCCCCAAACTGTATTGGGGTGGAAGAAAGGATGCAGTTTCTAACAGCTCTATTAAATAGCTTGTAACATTTTCCAGCTTTATATGAAAACCTACACAGATAACGTATTCCACATTATTTTTACTTTTAGGTATTCTAAAGATAGCTGGAATGATGACTTACATGTATAAACCTACTTTTCATCCAGAAAGATTAAAAATGCATTCAATAAAATGAACATATAAAATAGCGTGACAAACTGCAGGCACATGGTCACATCTGCATGATAAATTCAGGAAATTCTTAACAGCACAGCACCACCACAAAAACATATAGAGGGGAGTAGAGAAAATTATTGCATCTAATTGAAAAACTTTACCAGGGAATCTGATTTGAATGTAATTACTTACATTGGGATTTTCTGCTCTCTTCTACCCAGGTTCTTACACAGCCCTCTCCAGTGTAATGCGTGAGTTTATCCCAGAAGACCATTAACTTATGTGACTAGTGTTTCTTCTATCTTATTCTCACTCCTTTCCTTCAAGTGAAAATTATCTGAAGTTTTTTGATCTAGAAAGATGTATATACTTATATAATTCATGCCTGAGATGCCATGGATGTTTGTGATTGAAAGTAAGATCAAGTAAACTTACTGGATTTGAAATGTCAACTGTTGAAATTCAGGTAATGATCATAATATCTGGGAATTTCTTCTGCACTTTCAGAGGGGACCACAGACACCTTTACTCAAGCATGTTGTCTTCAAGAGTAGAACTGCCGTTTTGTTTGCTTGCTTGGTTCGTTTTGGTTTTGTGTTTGCTTTGTGTGTGTGTATTGTTTTTAAGTCCTGTTTCCTTATTTACAGTAGCATAGGAGTTTCACCGTGCAATAATGCTACACACTAGTATTTACTTCATAGAAATATGTAGACTATGGATAATTACAGTGGTTAGTAGAATTCATCAACAACTTTTCAGAGTAACGGAAAAATAAAAAAAAATGGAGTTGAATGACTGCATATTACTGTACTTCTTATTTTTAGGTTCATGTTAGGATGTCCTTTACATATCTAACAGTTTTAGAGGAGACTTTCATATTCAACCATATTGACTTCCACTCCTTTTATGAGTAACTAAAAAACCCCAAATTACTGGCATAGAATGGTTAATTGTAGGAATTTCTTTAGTATAGGTGGCCAGCATAATTTATTAATTTTTTTTTACTCTATATTTTTTATTTATATATTTGTGACTCCATAATCTATCACGAAATGTGAAATTAATTATTATCTTTCTCTCATAACATGGTAATTCGAGGAACTGCTGAGGAAGCACTGGAAAAGAAAATGAGAAATTGGAGAGGTGTGCTGGAGGATACAGAAGTATCAGACAGACCTTGAAAGAAAGACTCAAGAAATAGATTTTATGAGATAAATAGAGCAACATGAGAAGAAAAATATCTCGTTCATCTCATGTTTTTCTCTTTAAAGATTGAGCACTTAACAGAAATAATGCAGCTAGTTTGAGATCAGCAGTTTTGTTGTGAATAGAAGTCTCAGAAAACAGATCAGTGAGCACTAGAGTGTTATAGGGGAAAGGATGCAGATTCTCCCTTAGCTCAGCCTTTCAAACCATTCCACCCTACCGTGATTGTTCTTGAAAGGATAAGAGGAGCAGGACTCCCAGCCCCATAAATCATTTAGAAAAGTCAGCTATCTTACATTTAAAATGGAGGGGGGGAAAAAAGCCAAACACTTCCTGTATTGCAGTAATTCTGTTTCATAGCCAATTTACTGTATTCTGACTTTAGGATGAGGTCCTGAACAGTTCTGGATTTGACCATTTGATGGAATGTACTTCAGGGAGGAATTTATTTCCTTTGCATTTAAAAAAAAAAAAAAACATGGAAAATTTTCATTACTTGATTTCAATAACCTTCTTTGCCCTTTTACTATGAAAGTAAGCTCACACTTTTTGCTAGTGAATGTCTCTGTCTAAAGCTCAGGGCAAGCCCCACAGAGCAGGATTCCTATCATTCCACTTTCCCCCTCCCCTTCCCGCCCAGGGGAGGATAAAAAGGGGAATGAGGAAGAAAGTGCCTCACACAAAACTGGAAGTTAAGACTACGAGCAAAATTTAATAAGCAACAGAGATAAATAGGGAAAAAGAATATGAAGGGAAGAGGGATATACAACTCAATACAAAACCCACTCTCCGATGGCGATGGATTGTGCAGAGCATGTGGAGTCAGGCCCAGCCACCCTGAAGTGTGGTGGAAACAGCAGCACAGCCCAAGGGAGGAAGAAGGACCACCCTGAACTTCCTGTCCCTTTTTATAGAGTGTGACAGGGAAGGGAATACCACATGCCCTCTGATGCCCTCAGGGTCATAGAGTTATCACCTGTTCCCTCCCCCCTACCCAATCTGTTAACTCTTAAACCGCAGCAGTGAGATGTACAATTCTGTGTATTTTCTCTTTAATGCCCCACAAAGTTGTGCTGCTTCCATTTGTAAGTGAGAAGTACCTACAGACTGTGACTCTCAACTGCATTTGGATGTGAAATATAGTATGGGCATAGCTTAGACAAAGAGTAAGGTCCCTTTTTTGATGCATATTGCAAAGAGTCTGTATGACTTCATGGAAGGAGGGGAAGAAACAGAACAATGATGCGTAGAAAATGTGTGAACAAAAGAGACCAAATGCCAAGAAATTAAATCGTATGAGATGCAAACAAAGCAAATTAATTCTAAGAAATTTTAGATTTTTATGCAGATTTTCATATGCAGTGAGTATATATGCAGCATTCATTTTATGCAGTAAGTAATAATCAAAATATACTTCTTTTTTAAAAGTTATTTCACTGAAAAATGGGCTTAATTTATTGTTTCCTAGAGAAATATTCTAAAAAAAAAAGTTGTAGCAACTAGAAAATACTCATCTGAATCAGGCTCTGAGACTGAGAAGAGAACTGCTTTCAGCCTATAGAAGCCCCATTGTATCAACTTTAACTCAGAGTATTTAATATGTTGGGGTTTTCGTCTCATCCTCAGTTTCACATATCTCTTCTGTAGACATTTGAATGAATACAAAATATGTCATTTGAGAGACACAAGAGACAGTTGCTTTAGTGATGCTCTATTTTATACTTAAAAAAGAAAAACTGTCTGATGCAGGTTCTCATCTGGCATGTGTATTGTCATTCTAAAATGAGTATGAAGGTGTTATCACACTCATCCTCCACTGTCCCCTTCATATTGATCTTTACAATAGACAGAGAGTCTTAACCTTTGGAATTTATCACAGTAGCTTTCTTGCCTTATCAATCCTAGTGGGTTGAGCTCTCTGTATCTGCACTGAGATCTTGCCTATCTTCTTGCTTTTCTCACATTTCAAGAAGTCTGTCTAGTTGCAAAACTTCTGTTAGAAGACATATAAACGTTTTTGGGTTTCTAATCTGTTTGAGAAAGAAGTGGCTGCACTATCCAGGAATTAAAATTATGTCTCAGAAGGAGATATCTCTTTTTCAGAAAACTCTGTATAAAGAAAGAAGATGATATCTGACCTGACCCTTTCCCTCCTATACCATTTACTGTTTTGTTTTTTTTTTTCTTTCATCAGCTTTCAAATTTGATCACATTACTACCAGAACATTTAGTTTTATTTAAATGCAATGACAGAAACATTGCTAATCTGGTTTCCCTTCATTCGTTTGTGCACTTGCTGTCAACAATGGTTTTATCAGCCATCAAAATCTAATTGAAATGGCAGTGCTGCATGTAGTCATCCAATAATTATGAAATAAATAGACTGAAAATCCAAATGCATTTGAAAAAACCAGCGCCTAAAGTAAAATAAACAGAAAAAGGTAATTAAAGAGTTCCCTCTATGATTTTTATTTTTTTTTTTAGTGCCTATTTATCTGAAGACATAATTCTAAGCTCTAGATGTGAATAGCCATGCATTGTTCCTATATTATAAAAAGAAGACTGACTCGATGGAGTTAATATGGAAAATTGTTTCAGTAAATAGTACAAAAAAGCA
The DNA here is from genome assembly GCA_013396935.1 of Baryphthengus martii. Classification (NCBI taxonomy): domain Eukaryota; kingdom Metazoa; phylum Chordata; class Aves; order Coraciiformes; family Momotidae; genus Baryphthengus; species Baryphthengus martii. The sequence continues at coordinate 44,472 of VWZK01019070.1, read as the reverse complement.
CTTCATCATTGCACCACTGAAATATGCTTTGCTTTCTCTTTGGAGAACTCCTGCGGTAATACACACACGACAGTTAATAATAGATTATAAAAAGCAGTGCCCTTTATCATCTAAACACCAAATCTTTAGAGGCTTGCAAATAGAACAGTCTGTTCAGTGATTTTAGAAATGTGACGTCAAAAGGCTTGCTCGCTCCTTGTTTGAAATCCCATCATGTTATTCTATGTATTCCGCACTGTCGCTTAAAAAAAATCAGGGCTGTGAATTGTCCACAGAATACAGAGTTTTGCCTTAATGGAAACAATAAAGCAGTAGCATATTTAAACTTTTGAAAGAAAGGGTAACAGAGCTCTCAAAATAAGCCCCGGTCATGAATGTGTATATATAGTCCTGTGATGGGTTGGCATAGCAACTATTTCTTAGAACTGTGTTGCTGCCTAAGTAAACAGCTAAAGCACCGAGCATGTCTCTGCTAGACTGTGTCCATCTGTAGTACAAACAGGTAGTGAGCATGAACATTTTCTTTCATAGATGGGGATATTTTAGTGGTGCTCACTTATATGGCCATTGTTGACAATTTTTATCATAAAACCTTATTTTCTTGCTGCGTTTGTGATGTAATTGAAATGAAGGTTCTAATTTAAGAGTGGTTGGTTGTTGTTTTTTTTTCCAATCCAGAACAAAGCTTGGTATAAATAGGCTCAGCCTAGACACTTTTTTATGTCCTTGGTTTGTGTAATTTTTTAATAGCATATTTTTCAGAATGCCAACAAAAGCTAAATGTGAACATAAATTAGTCATGACAGTCACTTAACTGAGCAGCATACCAGATTGCACATATCATGAAAGGCTTTTTATGTGTATTTGTGGCAATTTTTATTCAATATGTTACCCTAATATATATTTTAAATGGCTATCATTTAACCTGGCAGTCTTTCTTAACTGCAAAAACATGTATTTAGATGTATGTCATCTTATCTTGAAAAACAAACAAAGCTTGTGATCCTTTAAATAAAGATTTATTTATGAATAGTTCATAAAGAGTTTACAAAATGATTCTTTAAAATGGTTAATCATTTATAAAAAAGCCTAACTAAGTCGTATGTGTCTTATAATCAGTTCAAACACCTATCAACACGGTTATAATGATCTGCAACAGATGGTACTAATATCCATAATATACTGGTAAACTATTAACAAATACTTTGTAGATGGCAATAATCTCTTCATTAGAAGCCATTATAGATAGATACAAACTCTCTACTATTTTGTAGAATCTTAAAAAAATTACTAACCATTTTAGTTAATAAACCTTAGCAAACTATTTATCCATTTTTAATGAATGAAAGAATGTTGCAATTAGTAGATTCTAAGTGCCTGATTCCTGGAGTAGAATGGTAGATTCTCTTTGATGTGGTTTCCCTGAACATTTTGCTCTGCACCTCTCTCCCTAATGAGCTTGACAATTCATGCCATCAGGGCTTAACAACACACTCACCTTCTGCCTCCATTTGTTTCTTTCCTAGTAACCTTTTATGGGTCCTCTTTTCCTCCTGGTGCTTAGAAAATGTAATGAAAGGGGGAAAGCCCTCATGTCTCACCTGACAGCATGTGGGCACAGAGGATGCCCAGGAACCAAAATTGCTTTGCTCCTGCTCTGATGTGTTTGGATGTGATGTAAGATGCAATGTCTGTTAAAATACTTCACTACAGCATTGACAGTGACTGTGATACTGTCTTGGGGTGGGGTTTGTCTCACTTCACATTAGTTCTCTCTAGTCTCCTTCAGTAGATTGCCTCTGAAGTCAGACGAGAGAAATAAGCATCTCTTAGTAGGCATACGACATCACAAGAGAGGTGCCTTTCTAGGTGTGATGAGTCATCCTCTGAAAGAGCTTGGCTCTTGAGCTTCGGCTGACTACAGAAAGAAGCTGACAACATGCTTCAGCTGAATGCTAAATCCTAGAAAACGGAAATTAAGTGGCATGAATGATGTCACTAATATGGGGTTCAGCTCAAGGTTGAAATATCTGACTTTAGTTGTGTGTACTGTATCTATAGATATATAGATGTATTCATCTATACATCCAGATGTGTACATGTAGCCTGTATTTGGGGATAAACAATAGCAATTGCTCTATCACCCAATGACACCCTCCTTACTCTCATCCTCCACCTCCAGCAAAGAAGGGGGACTGGGAAAAGAGAGGAGACTCATGGGTTGAAATGATAAACAGATTTCGTGAAACAGCAAAGTAACACCGATGTGAAGTATATAAAGCTATACTCAGACCAGCAAGTGTGTGGTGGTTGCAATTAATTCAAACGCAGTCCTCAGGAGCAGAACAGTAAGCAAGCTCCTCTAGGGATGGGAGAAACAGAAGGAAGATGAGCAGGAGATCCCCAAACAGAAAGCTTCCCTCTTCTCAGCAAGAGAGTGCTGAGTGTGGCATTTATGGTACGGGATGCACTTGTTAGCCAGCTCGGGCCAACTGCTCTGGCTGACTTGAGACTGCTAATGCCCTGCAGACAATGGCTGGCCTACAACTCTATCCCAGCAAAACCAGGACAGTGCACCAAATGTCTAATCTTCATTCATAGTCAGTAGTGACCTGTCAATACATCAGCCTGGAGACTGGGGAGTAGTTGCTCTCTGTAAAGCAGGCAGATATATTTGGTCGGCTGAGCAGTCCTAAGGACTTAATTGGCTGTGTTGGCTGTATTTACAGTAACAGTAGTAGGATCCAATGCTTCTAAGTCACATGTAGATGCTTACATTTGCCGGCAACAGAATTTAGAGATTCTGGATTTTGCCACTGATGCCTGAATAGCACATCACAATGAAGAAATAATCGGTGTTGGCGTGCAAACAAAATATATAATTATGTCTGTGGGCTGTTCCAAAGCCTGTTGGGATTTTGTGTAATTTCATTGCCTTTTATCAACTGTTGTCATTAGAATAAAAATCTTTAGCAGGCATGGTGCCCTATGGCCTAGCTTCTGTTTCATCATAGGCATCACAAAGCTACTCCTGAGGTCTCAAATATCTTGGCTTAGTGCAGTGCTGCTGCAGAATGTGCAATGTCACTGCATTCTGGATGAACAGGACACTATTTCTGTATGGCTTCAGTGTATACCTGGAAGGATTTATTTTTACTGACCTTGGCTTTATGATTCAATTGACTTTATATATGATACTATCTTGGATTCTCAGCTTGTCTGGGCAGGTCCAGTGTTCTTGGGAAGCAGACAAGGCTTCTCCCACGGTGTCTGGCTGTCCTGACAGAGTGTGACAGAATGATAGATGCAAGCACTTGTAAGTCTATGTCCTGTATCATTTGTTCTTAGATATGTTGCAGCGTATCCTTGAAACTGGCACAGAACAGACTTAGCTGATGCTTGTGTCTCTCTGCATTTTCTGCATTAATATCAGGCTAGAGATTTCACATTCTTGTTAAGTTGCTGTAGCTGTGCACTGCAAGGCTGCTCTGGATAAGAAATCAGCAATGTATTTGTCAGTCTCTTTCATGCTTACTCTTTGCAGTTTCAGTAGCAATACGCTAAAGGCTTTCTGTGACTGACAGTGTTTTTTAAAAAGCACTCTCAAGTGATTTATAGGTACTTCCTACTGGGATAGTTTTCCTGTCTTTATCTGTATTGTTCAAACTTTTTGCATGCTAACACTGTTATAAGAAATTTCTTTTCAGTTTTGACTTATTTGGATTTGGGTGATGCTAGTAATTCCAGACAAAACAAATTCAGGCTGTCTCTTCTGTAAGAACACTGCCCTGTGTCCCATCTTGCTAGCATCACACTGACAGCAGTTTCTTTATTCACATCCCTGCATTGATACCTCTAATGGCTATGTTTTATTCAACTAATTGTCATATGACATCTTTCAGCAGTAGCTTCAAAGATTTGCATACACAGGTTGTTTTCTCCCTCACCATAAATGCATTTTGTACTTCCTAGTAGCCTCTGAATAATTAGTGTCTTAAGTATGGACATTTTTTACTTTGTGTAAACTTTCTTAGATTGAAGGTGTTATAAACATAAGATTGTTAGATGTGACTTGTACAACAGGGACTGTTGCTCATCATGAAGTCATCTTGTACCTGAACGGTTTGTGACTGATTTCCCTGATTCCTATATCATGCAAAAGGACTTATGGTTGAGGGCTGGCATACCCTCTACAATAGTGTGTCTATCCAACGTCAACTATGATATAGTTGGACAAACTTTCATTCCAGGGAACGTCCTCAGACATTTTGGTTGCGCTTCTGTTGGGCAGAATGTGGTGAGATAGCCACTTTTGCTGCTCAAGCATGCCTACCAATATCTATCTTTTGCATTTTGGAATTTAGCACTAGGGTCTTTTTCCTGTAGTTTTTAACTTTTGGTTTTGCCAAGTCAGGTGATATTTCATGACTGTAGACATTTGGCAGTGAACACTTCTAATGTTTTATTTAAATAGCTTGAGTCTATACAAATGCACTTCTTGCCTGACATTTCAATATCTACCAGATTACACAGCTAACATGTATGCTCTGTGTCTTTCACAAAGATGTCTTTATTGATCACATGCTTATATGGTCCTCTTCTTTACATATTTTGGTCTTCTAATGGACACTTTGAAAGGCAGGTGCTGTTTCTGTAACATTGCTTCATCTGTCTTCACATGTAACACAGAAGAAGCCATTTCAGATTTTCAGGAACATCATGGTAACCTTTAGCAGACAAGTACCACAGCCGTACTTGTGGGTTTGCCCAGTGAGTTTGACTGCGCTAGGTGTTTGCTTGGTTTTTGTTGTGTTTTGTTTGTTGTTTTGTTGGTTTTTTTTAAAATCTTGATTAGAGTGTGAATCACTGCTCTCTGCCTGAACTCTACTAAATTTAGTAATTAACTTCTTTTATCTGAAAGTATTGTTACTGTGTTAAACAAGATAACTTGAAGTTCCAGCATTTGTACTTTTCTTTGGTTTTGTTCTTGAAGTTATTATTGAAAATATTATCATATTACTTACAAATAGCCTGATTGCAGGAGTTTTTTTGTTTATGTAATGCTAAGGAAATCTCGTGTAGTAAACTTGTTATCTGCCCTTAAATTTCCTTTATTTTTTACTCTCTTGTCTTTGCAGATGATGAAAGTCTACACTATGCAAACTTTTTTTTTTTTTTAATATCCACTGCAATAGTGTAATACATATGCAAAAAAAATCCTTTGAATTGATATTTGCTTTCTTTGATTTAGCAGACTGATTTCTCTTTGCTACAAGTTGTGTATGTGGTCATATGTGACATGTTTCTACCATTGAACTTTCAAGCCTTCTTTGCAGCCTTAATATTTTTTTCACTTATATTTATTTGATTATTTGGGTGTTTTTTCCCTATTTATTTCCCTAATTCACAATGCTGACTAGTAAATTACTTATCTGTCTGCTCTGCTAAAGCTCTGCACTTGGCTGTGCCTAGTCTTTCAGACTGCATATACCTGTTGCTTTCTGTAGAATTTCTCTGGGATTCCTGAGCATTTATATTTCAGCTGCTGTATCTTTCATCTCTATTACTGATTTATCACAGGTTAATTTATTTCCTTGTGTTGAGTTGACCCCACCTGGCAGGTAAGTCCCCACCCAGTCATTCACTCACCCTCACCTCCAGTGGGATGCAGGAGAGAAACAGAGGGTAAAAGTGAGAAAAACATGTGGGTCAAGGTAAAGGCAGTTTAATAAGCGAAGGCAAAAAAAAAATCAAGAAAAACACCAGGTGATGAAAAGGCAATCACTCACCACCTCCCACCAGCAGTCTGATGCCCAGTTAGTCTCTGAACAATAGCTACATTGGAAAAACTTCCTCCCTCCTCAGTTTTATTGCTGAGCATGCCATCGCATGATACGCAGTATCTCCTTAGTCAGTTTGAATCAGCTGTGTGCCCTTCCAACTTCTTGCCCACACCCCAGTTTACTTAGTCTGGGATGTCAGAGTGAGAAACAGAAGATCTTGACATTATGCAAACACTTTTCAACAACAGATAAAAGAGCACATCGGTGTTTTATCGTCACTATTTCAGTCACAAATCTAAATTGCAGCGTGAATTAAAATAACCCCATCACTAGCAGACCCAGGGCATTCCTAAAATTTCTGGCTGTCCTGTGAAGACTATCAATATACTTTTTTATTTCATCGATCTTCATTTTAAGTTATTGAGAAAATGCATATAACGTCTTCGTGTCCACATAAAGCTTTTTGAGAGGATTTCCATTAGAGCTTGGGGCATGCATTGCAATTTATAGAATATCTTATCAAGCTTGTCTACACTGAGGAATACAACTGTCCCTCTCAGATCTGGGCCCTGATGAAGCTGTCTGCAGCACTGGCATTCAAATTTGGGATGACATTGTCTTCTCCCATTCTCCATGTCCTTGCTCTCATATGAAAGAAAACCAAATTTGCAGGAGGTGCACAGTGTGCTTTCGTTTTGTCTTCTAGCTTGAGCTGTCAAGGGAAAGGACAAAGTGGCATAGTTTTGGCCTCCCATCTAGAGACAGTTTTAGTTTGCATCATTTTAAAGTGGATTACTTTGCAGTTTTCCCTGTATGAGATAAAGATTGCCTACATAGAGAAGCTCTTCTCCTTATGCAGCTGAATTGTGACCTTTTCTTTTTTTCTTTTTGCATCTGATTTGACATTTCTGTAGGAATTCATTTCTGTTACAAAATGATCAAGGAGAGAGGAAGTGGAGCAGGGAGGGAAGTGAGGAGCAGAGCAGAAAGTTAGTGATGCCACCACATCTTATTTCTTCCTTTAGTTAAGCTTTTGTTTACTATCAATAACGGTCTGGAATAAGAGTTCTGTAAAGTCCTACTGCTCACAGTATAGGGCCACCCTGTCAGGAAGCTATTTGTCTTAGCAAAAAGAAATATGATTCCAAGATCTGGATTCAACAATAATAGCAATTCAATAATCTGGACCAAACTGAATCTGAATCCAATTATAATTGGATAGAAATCTGTATCTAGATAATGCAATAATCCAGATCTGTATTTGATAATAATTCAAGATCTACTGTCACTTGCTGGTCTTGCAGCTCACAGTCCCTGTCTATGCATTAACAATAATTTATCTTAGAAAGGTGTTGAACGTTTTCATTAGTGCTTGTAAATAGCATTAATATCCTTGTCTGAAAAGCGTGCAGAAGCTGTACAGAAGTAAACCACTTTTTCATGTATTTGTACAGCTCAGAGTTTTGTATTAAGACAAAGGACTCTCTGTACTAGACCATATGATGAAAGTTTGAATATTTTTATTGGAATATTAAATATGTTGGATACTGAGACCTATCAAACAACTGTCTTGCATACAATGTGACTGCATTAATAAAAGCTTTAATATGCAGGTTTCTTGCCTGTGCGTGGTGTAAGGTACTGATTGTAGATTATTTTGTGATGATAGACTGCAACTGCTCTGAAGGAGGTAGTTTGATGTATGATACTGATACACTGTAGATTAAAACTCCTGTAGTTTCTTCTTAATAATAACACATAAGAATTATTATGATCTATTGGTCTCAACAATCTGAAGATTCATTTGTTTCTTTTTAACAACATACAAAATACAGCATAGGCAAAAGAAAGTATGAAACCTGGGAAAAATTACAGACTAAGAAATTCACATTTTAAGTTTCAGTGTTATTGCTTCAGAAAGTATGTTTTGATTTCACAGTCCTCGGAAATAACACTGAGGAAGAGCTTTGGTAATGACATACCTGTATATGATTCTTTTAGTGCAAGTAACAGCAAGTTCGGAAGTGAAAGGTGAGATTTTGTCCCATTGCAACTGAAAGGTTTAGAGAGCGTAAAAAATGCCTACCAGATTTTCATTTTGGGAACTTTACCTCTAAACATCTGTGATCTTTTCTCTCTCAGTAACACAAGAAGCAAGTCAAAAGTGTGTTGCAGAGTGAAGTGAAAAAGTCCTGTTGAATTCTTGCTCTCCAAGGTCAGGCAGTTCTCTGTGCAGGGTTATGTGCTGGGGTTACAGAATAGGGATGCTGCAGGCAAAATACAAAAGTGGTGGAGGGGAAAATTTGTACAGGCCTTGCTTGAAATGGTGAGATGGTTTATATGTTAGGTGTTGATGCAGACTGAACATGCCTAGGGCTAGAAAGCTCAATCATAAAAAAAAACCAAACAAACAAAAACCAAACAGAAAAACCCCAAAAAACCCAAAAACGTAATTTGGGGCTTTACAGTGCCTTACTTCTGCGCCTCAGACCTTGTATTGCCATCCAGATTTCTCTGAGGCACCTATATTTCATGAGATGTTTAGGAGAGATGAACACCTGAAGAATGCATTCACAGTAAGTAGCATAGTGTGCAGAGGCAATCCATAAAGAAACATGCAAGAAAAGGTTTATGGATACCTTCCTATTTCTGTAGTCTAGGCATGTAGATAGCTTGTTCTTCCCAGCTGAAGCTACTATTGTGCTGAGAACTTACAGAGTAAGCAAGAGAAAAATCTAAGCATATGTTTAAAACCTTTTTTTCTATATACATTATACATTTCAGAGAAATCAGAAATTGTAATCTGCATAGAAAGACTACCATTTGAAGATATAGTCTGTCAAGAGCTTAGTCTGCAACAAAAGTGGATTAGGGCTTGTGTATGTGGAAAAAGCCACAAGTTAAATATTATGTGGTGTGGCACATCACAGTGACTGGAGAGCACACTGAAGATTGCTCATGAGGTCAGATATAAAAGCAGAAAACATTTCCACTTGTTGGCTTTGGAGATACCCCTTGACTAGAGCTCATCTTGTTGGTGTGTTACGTCTTGCAGGGTGGAGTTGTGCCAAGGAACAAGTTCAGATACCAAAACCAGTGTTTTAAGAGTCTTCTGTGACTGTTTCCAGATTCTCAAGAGAGCTAGTGAGTTTCTAGTTCAGAAGATGACAGTGATGAGACTATTCCCAGGTTTTCATACCACACTCATAGCTTGTTGGAGACATGCCTGAAATATCTGGATTTGCTACTGACTGCTTCATTAGACCAGTGTATTTTCATACTGATTTTATTGTAAACCGTTCAATACTGCAGGGGAAAGTACCATCTATGTTTTTGTTTTTGTTTTGGTTTGTTTTGGTTTGTTTTGGTTTGATTTGATTTGGTTTGGTTTGGTTTGGTTTGGTTTTTCTCCGCTGTTTGTTGGGCTAATTGGTAGTGCCACAAACATACATACACATTGTGTCTTTTTGGACAGATATATGCATTTCAGTCATACATACATGTCCACATGTGAGGTTTACAGTTATGGAAGTGTACAGATACTTGCTCATTACAGTAATATTACCCCTTCCTTAAATATATTGTTTTCAGTTTGACAAAATTAGAAATTAAAATCTGTTGTGTAAAATGAATGCAGGCTTTCATTAAGACTTCAGTTGTACCCAGTGGAAGGTGATGGAATAAGTAAGGTGTTGCTGTGTTAACCCTACAGTATCCATTATACAAACATAAACCCGCAATCTTTAATCATAACTGTAATAACAACAACAGCAGCAACCACAACAACAATAATGTGTAGGGTTTTATTTTTGTAGAGAGGAGCCCTCTCCATTTTCTGATCGGTGTGTTATTGACCTGCCTGTCTTTTTTGTTTAAAACCTGATGGAACCTTGGGGAGCAGTGTCTGTGGCACTGACAGAGAGCCGCAAATAGTGTTTCTGTCTATGGAGGCCTTGGCTTTTCTGGTATTTTTGAAAGATAGGCTCTTGATTGCACTAGCAGGGATCTATTGATTTATACCTTCTTGCTCAGATCCAGGTAGAGTCAGGCTCCATTCTGTAGGCTGTATTGAAAAAACAGCTTGTTACATTCCCATGTGGCAATACATTCTATGAAGGATACATATTATTAAAAGAACATTGCGTGATATCGTTTCTAAAGTCTCAGCATGTAAGCTGGGCATGACTTCTGTAATGCATATAGTCCCATCAATGATCCTGCAGCCAGTATCCACAATTTTACTTAATTATCCAATGCATATTGCTGTTCACACGCACAAGCACTGTACTAGTCTATCAATCTCTCCTATATGTTTGTAAAGCTATCAAAGTCGGGGTGAAAGGTCCCATATAAAATCATCTTTTTTTTTTTTTTCAAGTGTACTGGAAGAGGATTTAGAAGGAGTTACTTTCATTAGTTCATTTACACTGTTGACCAATGACCTCCAAATTTTCCTCCCATGATCAAACACTTAATATTCTGCTAATATTTCTGCTGGTATTTACAATGAGATACTGGAATATCTGGACACGTTAGCCACCGAGTGCTAGTGCGGAGATATTCATGAAATACATGCAGGTCATCCTAAAATGGAGTCGTCAGCAGAGATTTTCTTCACTCAAGTTCTAGTTTAAATGATGTCTCTATTACTTCAACTTGAACTCTGTCATTATATTATGTGAGCATCTGAAAAGTATAATGCCTACTTATTCCTTTCACAGATTAAAAAAAAAAAAATGAAAAAGAAAAAAGCAGCTTTGGAAAAATTGCTTTGGATTTGATTCTAAGCAGAATATTTTAGATTTTGAGTGAAATGAAAAGTTCTACAATTTTTTTGCCAGGACAAAAAGTACTTTATATCTTGAAAATTGAGATTCCTTGCCTTTTCCAGATATCAAGATTTTATAAAATCAGCTTGATGTTTTTGCTATGCAGTTTTCATTTCAAGATGGAAAAATACTTTGAGGTATCTTAATTTTTCTAAATACTTTGAGGTATCTTAATTTTTCTAAATTCAGCATATTCACTCAAGCAATACTTATGTGTAACTTGTTTACTCATAACTTGGTATTTCATCTTAATTTTTTTACATCACAGGGTTTGCCCAGTCATACTTTGTGCTTTCAGCTTTCTCTGGAAATGTGAATGAGTTGTTGGTAAAAAATGACTAACTTATGCGTTTATCTGGTGTGATCTCTTATTTGCCTTATTCTGATGAACTATTCCCTTGCTGAAAGCATATGGAACAAAATGGCAGACAGCTTTAATTTTTCTTTTCTTCTCAGGAAAGCTGGAAAATGTTTCACCCATACTTTCATCCTGTCTTATGGACAACAATTTATTGGAAAAATATTTAGATGCAAGAGATGTTATGTGCAAGATTCATTTAACTTCTACATTAATTGTTGGCAACTAGCCATTCTTAACACTTGTTTATTTGAACTTGCCTTTGCATGCTTGTGCAAATTTTTGTTTTCTTTATTATAAGTTTCTAATATGAAAGTTTAATTTTAATTTTTATTTTTTTTTGTAATTAATTCTCATAAAAAATAAATTGTCAAGATGTAATGGTCTCATGTTTTGTTGATGTTATCCTGCAATTTAATTATATTTTAAGATGATCAGAGACTGATTTCACCAGCTTTTTTTAGAAGGAGTTGTATTTTCAGACACCATTTTCCAACAACCAGTGAAAAAACTTTCACTAACCTTTTAAAAGGGAAGACAGTGAAAAATAAAATATAACACCTCTAGATCTAGAAACTGTAAATTGCATGGCCTGATGTGTATGGTTACATCAAACTCCTCTGCAAGTTTTTTGTTGTTGTTTGTAACCAAAGTCCTTACATTCATATTTAGCTATTACAGTGTTAAGCATGCTATGTTTGGCAGGGATGGGTGCAATATACATAACCATGTAGTCAGCTATAATATCCATTTGCAAAGCTGTCTCAGGGAAATGAGACTATGAGCGTAGGAGCAATAAATTTCTTCAGTTAATATAAACAAATCTGTGCCTGATTTGCTCTCTACATGCAGTTCCTCCTGTCATAAACAGGAGTTCTTTTTCTAACTTGGCTTTTGTTTTTGCTATATGAGGTAAACATGGATATTTACCTTGCAGATACTGTTTCTAAACAGTGTGTTCTATTTTGATACACCTAAATGGTATTACTGTTTATTTTGCAACATTTGTCTCATATGTTTCCCCTGACTGCACAGTGTGTGGTGTCTTTAAAGATTTCTATGTCGACTTGAGAGCTCTGACTTCAGGTAAGACTAGTGACAGGTGATAACCATTCCTATCTTAAGAATTTGGACCACTTTCTGTAGCTGCCTCTCCTGAGCAACTGTTCTGAGAATCATGGTCTCCATACTTTTCTACGTTGCTATTTAAAAATTCAGGTTGATGTATCAGTATCCTTCACTTGAATCTATTCTACCTCACTTCTTCCAGATGTTGCAGAAAGAGACTCTGCCCTCAAATCTATCTTAGACTTGTGTTTGATTTGCAGATCTGATACCTGTCATGAAGGAAATATTTCTTGTATTTGAGGAATGAGACCCACTTGTTCCAGCTTAGTCATCTAACCGGCAACTACATTTTAGCAGCTAGTGCACCAGTTTTGTAAAAATGCATGCTTCACTTCTCTGTACAGTCAACAAAAAGCAGTAGATGCCTGTGAACGCCTCCAGAGGGAGATCCTGTCTGCTGAAGTTTCACATACCTAAGTTTTAACAATACATGTCAAAACAAAAACAAACAGTTTGCTTTCTATGAATGCCGGCTTCCTGCAAGTAAAGATTCGCATCATACCATATCCAGTTTCTAAGGCTAAAGTCTTCTGTGTTTAAGTGTACTGACGTGCAGGTTTCATTAACGCTTATGACTCATCTTACTGGACTGGATGTTAATCTGGAGACAACTTAAATTTCCTTTTCACTGACAAAGCACCTTTGGTCTGGGGACTCTTTTCTTAAGGTCTTTGAAAGTCTTCATGAAAGTTTGCAAACAGCTGTTGGTTTTCTTTCCACAGTAGCACTCTTGCTCTCATTGTAAATGTTTGTTTATAATTTACCATTCCAAGGACTCTTTCTATCTCTTCCTTGCCATCTTGGGCAGGCATTATGATCACATCAAGAGTAAACTCATAACCTTTTCTGACCTGACATATTTTCCAGGTTCATTACTCCCAAAAATCTGCATGCTTAATTGTTAAATTTGAAATCAGTTGCTCTCTTATTTTTTTCCCCATAGCTTTTTAGAGATACAGATGATATTCTTCTGCCTTTTTTCTCCAGATCAAAGCATAAGCTTTCTCACTCTTGGAGCTTTCTGTGCCACAGAATCAAAAGACATAGTAAGCGGACCAAGGTAGGCTCTTTACTTAAAAACATCTGCCAGAAATCTTTTGAAATATAGAGCACAAAATATTATTTAGATTGGTTGAATCCTTCAGAATTTCTCTGCTTATTTTCTTTTTACGTTTTTAAAGACTCATTAAATTCTTTTTACCTATATTTCAGTGAAAGCTTGTGAGTTTTTTTTTCTTTCAATGACCACTGAGTATACTCATTTGGTGGTCCTTCTAGTCATTCTATGATCTTAGAGCAATGAGTTTAATTTATTCTTTATTGGTCTTTATCAATTTCAAACTTTTCTTTGTTCCTTGAAAGAGAATCTCAAACTTCAAAAACTGATTTAATCTCTTCTCCCTCTAATGAATGCAGTACTGCAATAATGTTAGTGTTGTGGACGAATTCTTTTGAAGTTTACTTTAAAATTGGTATAGCCACAAACATAAATCTTTTATTTGTTGGACAAAATCCACTTTCAGATTGTTTAAGATAATTGTAATTGATGGTTATGATCCTTTATGGAATGAGATACTTGAAACAATTGCACCCTCCACCCCAAATTCAGCCATCCGTCACTGTCCAAAGCATTGAGAGAATACACATGTGTCTTCATAGGAATGAAAGAGTTCTTCATAGTTCTTCACAAGAATGAAAGAGTTCTGCTAGTTATTGGTTTGGAAGATGTATGCATCTGTGACAGAGAGATGCAGGACCAGGGAAACAGATAGACAAGATTGTAGAGTAAGAATCAGATGCATTTTAAACAAATCATGAGTGTAACTTGAAGAAAAGGTAAGAGTAAAAGCTTTTGAGAAAAGTTCTGATTGAAAATAACACCGACAACTATGTCCAAAGGCAATGTTGAATGCATTTTTAATTCCTTTATTTCCTACTTTGTTATGAAAAGCAATGTTATAAAAGTTTTCGTAAACAGTTTGTATCAAAGAAACATCTGACTCTATTTCTCTGTGAGAGTGAAACAATACTTACATCCCCTTGTTTAGTTAGAAGACAGACACAAATATATGTGTACATATGTGTGTATCTATAGCTTTCAAAAGCCTACTTTATCTGTAGATAAATGTTAGAAAACTTAGCCAGAATGAAGTGATGTGTATTCTTTAAGTCTCTATGCTTCTTATTTACTGATTACACTTACTCACTATCTGTTGCTTACCCCATTACAAAATCAGTGTGTCAAAACATTGCTTATTGTTCTATGCTGTTCTAGCAGACTGTATCAGTTACAAGACGCAGGTATGACCATGTGAATTACAGACTTACTTTTTCCTATACAATCTTGTTCCATAATAAACATAACTAAGCGTAACATTTGGTCTTAATTTTGATACTTGTTTATTGTTTATTAATGAGTATTGTTTCTTAATAGATTTTCATATTCGTATCCTTGTATAAGTTTGCATAAATACTATTTTTAATTTTATTTTAAAATTAATTTTAAATATTTTAAAATGAAAATAGGATTTCTATTTCAATTAATAACTGAACACACATTTACCTTCTGAAGCACTAGTTATCTAATTATGTAAATACATATTAGACCCTTTATAAAATATATATTACTTACTGTATTGATAGATCATAACATAACTCTAGATTAACATGTAATTCTAAAAATGTTATTTGAGATTTCAGTAATCTTTTTCACTTAACACAGTTGTTTGGGAATTTTTGTACTAAAACAAAGTCCAGTCTGCATTAGTGTAATAAATCCCTATTTAAGAGCAAAGTAAGACAGGTTTTTTTAATGAAGACACACAAAAAAAATTGCCAATACAAACTTGAGACATGTATGGTGGCACAAAACTCTTTAAGGCACATTTGGGAGTTAAGTGTGTAGAGAACATGCAACGATGAGATCTTCACGTTGAAGTGTGGCTTCACCATAGCTTCTGCTAATGTTTGTGTGTTTCTAGCATGCTGCCAGCACCCTCCACTTCTCTCTTCTGCTTGCTGGGGAAAGACAGTGCCATCTTCCTGTAGTTGCTGTATATTGAATAATTGAACACGTCAGGAGTTGCCTTTAGCTGGCTCTGTATATATATATAAATGAATGTCAGTTGTGATTCTGCACCGATCTGGCATTGTGACAGTCTTTTGGTGTGGTGCTTATCTCCAACAAAAATTGAGTGGATTGATTTTAATGGACACAATTTCTGCAAAGAAATAGTAGTAGATGTTATTGGCTTAAAAGTACTTTTTATTGACTTTCCATTGTATTTTTTCTTCCCCCCCGCCCCCGAATGAAACGCTTCTCTGAAACTGTTTTTTGTATGAGACCAGTACTGTAGAAAACAGAAACTTAAGAGGATTGCAGTCTTCATAGACCTTTGCATTCAGGATGTTCAGTGTTTTCAAAGATGAAGTAGCACTGGCTGGCATTCACTTGGATACAATTGCTTCTGATGGGAGAACATCATGGACGGTTGTGTGAGGTTGATCTGCAAAATCTGACAGCAGCATATTTTTCTGTCCAAGATTTGTTAACAGATTTCCTGCTTATGGAATTTAAGACAGGAATAGTGCTGGCTTGTGAGAAAAGGAACTGGCAATTGCTACACGTGCACACACATTCAGTCTTTCATACTTGTCTCTGCCAATACACCATAATCTTGATTAGTGATACAGTCTGATATTCCAATCCTTCATGTCTCTTGAGTCTGGGTTTCCAGCCATGCAGAACTGTGCCATATTTGGAGGTTCAGTGGGGTGTGACAAACAACTCATTTGAGACTAAAAGCAGTATTCGAATGTGGATCTCTTGAGGTAAAAGGCTAGTTCACTTATAATTTATGTTATCTTGTGCACTCATGACAAAGATTTTCTGCACCAGAAATACCTTGACAGGTGTTAGTACAAGGCACCATAGTTACAATTAACGCAACAGCTTTATTAAATTTGACACTGACATGTGTATTAATAATCCTTGGACTGGCATAAGAAAATCACTCAGCTATATTTTAAAGGTTTAATTATATATGTGCATATTTGTGTTTGGTGTCTCTCACACCCACAGTCAATTTTCCTTGCCTAATGTCTTCTGTCACATTGGTATTATAAAGCAGATGTTTATTATAAATTATACGTCTTTAATATATGAGTACGTAAAGATGCAAAGTGAGTTTATGACTTTTCAAGATTGTGTCTAACAAATTAATCTATGTATGAACATCAATCCTACAGATTCATTTACAAATAAAATTACCTGAAGTGCAGTATTGTGTAACTGAATATTAAAACTCTGGTAGAGAAAGAAAGTATTTAGGAATGGTTAAAGTACCGAAATATATCAAGTCTAAAAGAGACAAAAGACTATAAAAACTTCTCTGTCATACTGAGTTCTTCTTCCCATTAATACTCCTGCTATCAACCTCAGCTTTCTCAAACCTTTACAAATTTTAAAAATTAGTGCTCATAAAATGTGATCTTTTAAGATGTGGTCTTTTACGAAATGCTGCACATTTCTATTTGGTTGTAAAATGAAAAAAGTGTAACACAAACCTGAAAAAGCCTGTTTTTATGTGTGTCTTTTCCCATAATTGCAAGGAAAAAAAGTGATCTCCACTGATGGAATGAAAATTTTCTGCATTGCTTCTTTTCTTAATATTCTTTTTCAGTTTCAGTTGTTTGAATTCCTTCTCATTCTGAAAAAAAGAGAAAGGTTTTAACTTGTTGAAATTGTATGCCATAGTAATTTTTAAATTAAAAAGCCCCTCCAGTGATTGTAATTTAATGTTATGAGATAATAAATCTGTTAATTACACTTAGACCTCTTGCTAAGTTGATGACTTTGAGTCCAGCTATGACAGTGGTACAGTCGAGTCTGACCCCTTTTCTTTTCTCCACAATTAGTGCTTGTAAGTAGCTTAGCTTTTGTGAAAAGCTAAGTATAAGAAGGGTGGAATGTAAACAAGATGAAGAATATCCACAGTTAATTTCAGAAAATAAAAAAAAGAATCCTCTGAGGATGCTTTTAAAAAAACAGCTTCATTCTTTCCTTAGGGAAACAGTATACCATTCCTTGAGTTCATATAATTTGAAACTTACGAGGACACTAACAGATGTACTGCACAGAACAAACTTGCAATGCTGGGGTGGTGAACTAGATGATCTTTCAGTCTCAAATTAAGGGGAAAAGACTACATGCTGCTTCTGACCCATCTAAACTTGTTGCTTCTGCTGGAGATAAACCAAGGTATTTGAGTACCTTTTGAGATGCTGTTTTATCTTTTTTAACTTTAAAGTTGTGATTTTTTAGCTTTGAAGTTTTAGGTTGCATTACATACTGGGGGCTCTGGTGCTATAATGTCTTCTCATGACTTTCTCTCTTCCTTGCTTTGTCTTGTTTTCTTTTTGGCTGGGATTTATATGACCAAATGTAAATGTCTACAGTGAAGATGTATAATTTAAATATCTATGTTTGAAATCCTATGATTCCCCATAGATAAAGATACTACTAGAGTATAATTTATGTCATCCCAATATAAACATTAAAACAGGTCAGATGAGACACCTTAGAAATGCCTGTTCCTCTCTATTCACTGTAAAAAGTGACTAGGGTGAGTAATAATGTTAGATGTCTAATAGCAGTAGTCTAAAAGTAGTATGAACATCTATAAGTGACATGAATCTCACTTTGTTATCTACTCTCTTATTAGTATTAAATTCCCTAATTGTTGCTGGTGCAAGCTTGATCTCTGCCTTAGGGAAGGTTGCTCCTGCTGAGTTTCACTTCGCTTTACATTGGCCAGACTTCTTAAAGGAGCTGCTGCATCTTCTTTTTATTTGGCTGCAGGGAGGGATATCAATATCATGTAGTGATGAAGGAAGAGGACAAATACAGCTCATTACATAGTTTTATTTTTTATATTTTTTTTTTGATGGAACATACATATTTTTATATAAACAAATATTGATGAGAATTTTTCTTTTTGACTTTAACTCTTCACTTTTATATTTTAACAATTTTTGGGTTTAGTACTAAAACTTATGTGGGATTGGAGAAAAATATTAAGGAGAGTGCACAAGAGGCAGGATTTATTTTAAATTTTAAATCAGTTCCCCTTGCACTCCTTTTTATTTTCTTGTCATAGAAGGAAAGGGTTTTAAGTCTTACCTTCTTTAGCCAATGCTACAGCCAGAAGGTTGGAGGTCTAAGCAGTGTTCTTTCTTTCCATGTCTTTGTATGCCAGATTTCTTTTCCTGGAATAGCAAAAGTGATCTTCTGATCTATTATTTAAGCTTGTGTTTCTAAACAGTCCTCTTCTTATGGCTTAGTTTTGGGGTCATGTTATTTCCATCAGGATTTCTAATGCACAGCAATTGTCCATGAAATTATACGGTTAGAAGTTGATGATGCCTTCTATTTTCATTAGGCAATGTGAACAGCAGTCTTTCATTTGTGGATAAATGTGACAACCTGTGAAACTTCCCAGTGGAACTAAACAACTGAAACAATAGCAGTCGCCTGCAAGATATTTGAAATATTTACTGGTGTGGAGGGATTTTTTTGAATATTGCTGCTTTAGAAGTCTGAGAGCTTGTAACAGTGAGGCAAAAGCTCAGAGAAAGGAGGAAAGAAACAGGGTAACAAGGAAGGAACAGATATGGTTCCAGTAGCTGGGTAACATGAAATAGAGGAAAGGCTGAAGGGGTTATTTTTAAACTGAACATTGCCTTACAAGAGCTGGAAGCAGTTAACAGAGAAACTGCCTTCTCTGATTCTGGTTGTGTTCAAGGAAACTGTGTTACTTACATTTTGTTGTAGATGGACAGGAATGAATCAAACATATCTGATGCCACCATCAATATGTTCCATCAGTATGATTTTCCCTTCCCCCAAATAGTTTAAAATTAGATTAACTGATCAAGTCGAATAATCTGATAGTACACAGGGGAGAAGAATGGTTGGCATTGGCCCAAGTGCACAGATGAAAACAGTCATTTCCAGCTAAATACTGTTCTTTGCCTTTTTTTTTTTTTTTTTTTCTCTCATTTTAGCTCTTGAGAAGCCTGTGGGCTCTGCTGTCATGCCATTGTCTATTCACTCACTAGCTGCACCAGTGGCAGTGTATTATTTTCAGGTCAAAGTAGCCCTCCACATGTGTTTTGCTGCATCAAACCTGAGGGATTATGTTTGTTCATATTATTTTCCCTAGATTTTATTGTCTTTGCTAGATTACGGCTGTATTTCTCATCAATACAAAACTTTGGGCTTCTTCATGGCATACCCTGCTGAGGGCAATAGATGCAAATGCCTCGAATGTCAAACTCATCATTACTGAAATACTTGAAAAGCCTCATTAGTAAGAAACAAAACAGGAATACTCACATCCATTTTACTTATCTCTGTCATCAGTGACAGTTAAGAAAGACAAACGTGCTTCCCCTCTATTATTGGCATAATTCAAGCCATGAGGCTTGAAGGAAAACAAATGCAAATAAATACATGAAGCATTGAAATGTTTAACTATGACTCTAGCTTAATATGCCAGCTGAAAATGAGCCAGCAATGTGCCCAGGTGGCCAAAAAAGCCAACAGCATCCTGGCTTGTATCAGAAGTAGTGTGGCCAACAGGACTAGGGAAGAGATTGTCCCCCTGTACTTGGCACTAGTGAGGCCATACCTCGAATACTGTGCTCAATTTTGGGTCCCTCGCTACAAGACATTGAGGTCAAACAAGAGCAATGAAATGGGTGAAGAGTCCTGAGGACAAAACTTATGAGGAATATTGGAGGGAACTGGATTTTCTTTCCAACCTAAATGATGCTATGATTCCATGTATTGCAATATGATTTGGTACTAAATGATG
>VWZK01019070.1:0-19024 GCA_013396935.1 Baryphthengus martii | reverse complement strand
TATTGCTAATTCATTAACAATGAATAAATTCTAGAGAGCTCTGCTGGTTGGCCATGGTAATACATTAGTGACTTTTCCAGCGTTATTCTAGGGCAGTGATATTTCTTGGGCAGCAGTGCGGTGAGCTGCTGTCAGCTGGAGGGCAGGCACTGGGAGGGAGGACTTATACTGTCTCATTTTTAGCCTATTTCTTTTTAAATGAGGATTATATGAAGGCAGAGTTCTCTGTTTCACCCAGATATGGCTTTTCAATGCTCCCACTATATAGTTCCTAACTATATATTAACTATATAGTTAATATATAGTTAATATATATTAAAAAATATAGTTCCCACTATATTTTTTAAGAATTTTTTTCTTCTGATATATTGATTTCTGTTCAAAGTATCATAACAAATTATATGTTCTTTAATTAAAAAGACTGATATACATCAAACATCCAAGGTAACATTTAAATTTGACTGGTTTTGTTTATATCAGCTAATTAACCACATTTGCCTATTGAATAGTGCTATTTGAAAGAAGAAAAAAAACCATACATTTTAATTCCTCACTGAAATTTAAACTTTGTGGAGATAATAGGAGAAAATTCTTTAAGAACTCCAGTATTTCATGCAACTGTGAAAATCCTTAGTTTGTCCCCTGAATATGTCATCAATTTTCATCAGATGTAAACTTAACCTGTCATATTTACAGGCTGAGTGCTCTGCTTCAGAGCTGTGCTCTCTCGATCTATCTCCTTTCATGTTTCTTCCCTTCAGTTCTTGCCTAACATTTAGGGTAAGATTTCCCAAAATTTACTAGTCAGTACTGCACCCAGACATGAACAATCTGTTAGTAGTATAACTTCTTAGTGTAATACTTAATAAACTCTGTATCAAATATTTGCTACAAAAGAAGAGTAAAAACCTTTTGATGAAATTCTTTCACACGGTTTGGTTGTAAAGCAATTAGATTATTAAGTCTAGTTGTCCACTTGAACTTTCAAAAAGTTGAAAAGTTTTCTTGTTGAAAGTAGAGAAAAATACTATTTGCGTGAAACTGTTCATGGAGGTAACCCAGAGGCACTTATCTTCCGTTGCAGGGTACTGTTCCTGTTGAGGCTACTTGTATTTTGGTGTCTATCATTGTTTAAAACTTAATCACTCTTCCTCTTTAAGATAGTTTTCCCGGTGCAAAAATAACCAGTCATTCCAAGTCTTTAAATCAGTTTGTTTCCTGTGTCCTGTTTCCTGTCTTCCATTGTTCCATCCCTTCTCTTCCTCACACCCATGTCCTCCTGCTTTCCCCATTATATGAACCTCTTTCATGTAAATTATCCCTACCGTTTTTCACTCAGCCTAACCCTGAGGCAATATTACCCCTATTAGAAATGTACACATTTTACAGTGCTGTTTGGGAAGAATGTCTTAAATATGGTGATAAATGTGAGAAAATAATAAAATAACCCAACTTGCCTGCAGTATTTTCATTCCATTGTAGAGAATTTTCATGGATATATTGCAACACAAATTGCAATGACTGGCTTTTTTTCTTCTCTAGTTATGTATTTCAAATGATAAGTGGTATTATTATTGTTGTTGTTATTGTTATTAATATTATTAGGAGAAAGAACTTGTAATATTTTTCTGTGCAGTTTGAGTAACAAAGAAAAATATTTTCTTTCTATCACAGAAGGACTACCCATTTTATTTTACTGTTTTACTGTTTAGCATTATAAACATACAATATACAGCTTTTAAGGTCAAGCAGAAAGGAAGATTTTCTTTTCCAAACATCTGTCAACAACCACATGGAAGAGAAGACAGTACTAGCGTAATTTAATGTGCTTTCACTCAATGAAAAATGTTCTTTGGACACTATGTCATGACATGTACTTTAAGTAAAGCTTTTCTCAGGTGCTTTATCTTACACTGTGTGGCTTTGCTTCCTTATACTAATATTTTTCAGTTTCCTTATTGTTCGAGGCTACAAATATGTCAGAAAAGGCTCATAAGTATTATTTATTCTTCTGGCATTTGGGGCTCATTGTGATAAGAATGAACAGTTCCCACTCTGCAGATGGCAGGAGAACCAGTTCCAGGTTTCAGTGAACCTAGAGGTCATCGATGACTGTGTTGGAACACAACTAGTCAGTGATTAAGCAGCAGGTTTGACAGTCATAGCTGTGGCCAGACCTGTGGATTTGACACATGTCCTTTTCCAGCAGGGGCTGCTGCAGAGCAGTAATAACCACATGTCCCCAAGGGGCTTGGAAAATTATTTTCAGTTCCCTCCTCCCTACCTCCCATTTGCATTTAATGTAAACATATCATGAAGCTGTTGGTTCTATTGAGTCAGAAAAAGGAGCAAGTCACTGAAGAATATTAAATCTGGATTGAGACAATATAAATGCTCTGGGATTCTTCAGTAAAATACATCTAAGCTGTATCGGAATTATCTCCTTGGATAGGAAAGACATGCAAATTTAAGATCTAAAACCTTAAAATCCTATTCATTGCAAAACAGCATATCTGAAAGGAAGAAAAGTACTGATAAGAAAGTGAACTTTAACCTTAGTATGAAAACTCTCACAGTAACCATATTACCTGTGTACTGTGCAGAGTTCAAAGCCCTAACCACATCACCTGGCCAACACGATGTAGAACTCAGGGGCCCAGTGAAAATCAAAAGTATTCTGAAGCTGAAATACTGTTGCATAATGCAAAAGTCTTTAAAGGCACAAAGTTTATAATGAGAGGTCTCTTTTCAGGCCAGACTATAGAGTCAAAAAAACGTAGATACACTGCCAGGTACACACTTGGTGTGTAAGACATAGGTTTTTTAGAACTTTACTGGAAGAGATAAAACAAATGACTTCTCCTGATTAGTCTTGATTAAGAATTCTCTCTTTTTAGAGAAGGATTTTAAAGTTAGATTACAGTATCTGAGTTAGCCTCTTTAAATTGCCTTTGTGAAAGCAAACATCTCCAAAGAGGAATTCACCTCATCCTAAAGCAGACATTTAGGGTAGGTCAGGTGAATTACCTCAGAAGGCTTTTTCTCACCTTTCACTGTAAAGAAAGCTGGCTAAGACTTAAGTGTTTACATTCAGCATGTTATAATGGTATGAATCCTGATCCTTGTGTCGCCTACATGTTTAAATCATGACAACTGCAACACTGTTCTCTAGTATTTTGTTGTAAGTAAGATATCGTAATGAATTTGAAGGGACCCTACAGGAAAGCTGGAGAGGGACTTTTTATGAGGATGTGTGGTGATAGGATGATAAGCAATGGTTTTAAACGAGAGTATGTTAGATTTAGATTAGACATGAAGAGGAAGTTCTTTACTTGAGGGTGGCTGCCCAGAGAAGTTGTGGATGCCTCACCCCTAGAAACATTTAAGATCAGATTGGATAAGGCTCTGAGCAACCTGGTCTAGTGGGAGGTGTCCTTGCCCATGGTGGTGACGTTGGAACTAAATGATTTTCAAGATTTCTTCCAATTCGAGCCATTCTATGACTCTACGATTTTATGAGATCTCAAAAAACTTTCTGCTATCTGCTGGTACTTCAGATTTCACATATAGCAGTTTGGTTACATGGCAAATTTTTTGTTTATTTTAAAAAAAGATTATATTGCTCTGTATTGCTACTAGTCTTCTGAAGGAAAATAATGGATTGAGGTGCCAAAGAAACCTACCCACTGACACAAAAAATTATAACACCGTAGTATAAACGGCAGTACAAGCACAAACTCAGTTTAATAAATAAATAATAGTTTGTGAGTTAAAGGTTTATATTGAGATATGGTGGTATACCAGCTTTCTGTAAGAAATAGGACTTTCCTTGAATTGACTGTAACAAATACATCTATCTTTGAATTATATATATGTATATAAAGGTAATAAGAATAAGCAAACATATATTTTCAGAGTGGAATCAGAACTCTGTGCAGACAAACTTGCAATAAAAACACATATGCTATACACAGCAGTTGAGGCACAAGACGTCGGCTTAGATATGAAGGTAACTAAGAAAGTAAATTGACAAAATTGTTACTTTTGTCTTTATGTATCTACTTTCCTGTGCACTATTGCTTAGACTTAGGACATCCAGAATTATCTGTCAATTAATTTCACCAACTTCAATTCTTTCTCCAACTTGTTAAAAAAAAATACCGTTTGTCATCTCTAATGAATATATCTTTTCTAGTTCAGACTGAGTCAAATAGTTTTTATACTAGCAATGGTATTTCCTAACTGTATTTCTTATATTGTTCTCATCTATTCTTTTTGGATGGATTATGATTTTATTGAAATAAAAAGAGGCTCTTTAATTATTGCATAAGGATTTTTTTTTTTACATTTTAGACTAAAAAGGGTCCACATATACTACATCATTGTCTTTGGAAACCTGAAGGACTCAGTTCTGATATTTAACTGTCTTTTATCATGCTAGAGACTGTCAACTTTACCCCTTTTTTCCAGTAATGGGGCTGCTGGCTACAGCTTGTAAAGCAAGTTCTGATTATCTAGAGTAATTACATACCTAATCAGGAAAAGGAGTGTCAGAATATTTTTTTTTTTTGAATGTGACTTCAATCTAAATTGACTTCAGTGTCTTGATAAAGGGAAATAAAAACTTGTGTAGAAGTGTATAATTTTACATTACCTTTACTTCCACTTTTTGTGGATAAAATGTATGCCCTGTACCAGAAAGAATTTCCTAAATGGTCAGTAATTTAGTGCCTGTGGATTTCACTTGAGCTGTGGAAGAGTCAGCTGCAGACCTCTAATTTAGGTTTGTTGCCAGACTTAGTTTCTGCTGTAAAGATAGTTTGAGTGAATAACGAAGTATTCAGGGATTCAGACTGGTCCAGATTTCATTCCTTTAGGCGCTTAACTAAAATTTCCACACTACCAATTTCTTATTTAATGGTTCATAATGTTTCACATTGTGTTGTAAAGACTTGAACAGAATATGCAGTTCTCTTAAAGTTCCAGAGATCATCTGCTCGTTCCTGAGTAGATAGGTAGGATGGACTTGTGCTTACATATATAAAAATTGTACATGTCTGCTAAGTGTACAATCTGACATCAGAATATTTCTTATCCTGTGATTTTTTTTTTAAGTCTCAGTTCCTTTCTGAAGCACAACAAAAAGTAAGTAGTTGAACATTAGCATTTTTCATATTTTTTAGATTTCTCAACTATTTGTTGAGTTGTATACTCTTATTTGGTTTCCTAGCCATCTACGTAAGATTGGAAGCAATGAAAAGTACTATTTCTGATACTTTTTTTTTTGTTGTTGTTGTTATCGTATGCAAGAAGAGCTTTTAAAAGACAGCTCATCTTTTATTTATGCCACCAAAAAAGTAGCCAGATGAGTTCAGCGATGAATGTGCTGAGCTTTAGGAAAAAAAAATCTGTACATAATGCAGCTATGGACAAAAAGCTATAATGAGAGTCACCTGTTCACTTCAAAATATAGTTTGTAATGTATTACAACAGATGCTTAATAAGTCTGAACGAAGCCTGCACTAGTTAGATCAATATTTGTTTTACTGTGTTAGTTTGGCCACTGAATTCACCAGAATGAGGATTGTACCTGTCATCTTTTGCTATACTTGAATCAAAAGAATTCATCTTTAATGGTTGATGACATAGAAATATTCAGTCAATGGGACATACAGAGCTTTCTTCTAGTACACGGCTTAAAAATCTTTAGTAGAAGTAACGGGTAAGCATGCTAGTCTTTCATACATTAAACGCACTATTAATTCATTCAGACGTCATCTTACTTGAAGGATGTTCCTGAAAAAAAACGTTGATGCAAAAGAAATGTTAAAAAAGATTGATGAAAAAATGCCCCTGAGAACCAAACTCATGTAAAGATGCTTATAGTGGCACAATATAAAGTGAGAGATGATGTCACTCCCTTTTTATCTCTTTGATCCCATGTTCAAGACTAGCTTAGGCCTGCCCCCATGCTTAAAATGTAACACTGTTACAAGAGCAGCTATTGAACTTTGGCATTATTGAGAACCTCAATAAATATCATTTATTGAAGCCAGGTTTTACTGATTTTTAACACTGACAAGATTTCTGTAAGGGAAGATCTAGAAAAAGTTTTGTTTGTATTTCTCAGGATCTTTTCTTAACTGTGCAAAAGAGTATGTATAGGAGTTTGTAACAGACATGACAGAGAATGGGAAAGCGTATTCACGTTTCCTAATTTATTTCCAAATTATGACTGGAAATGCACAGATAAATAATGCTAATTCACTTTCTGATGCACAGAGATATTCTTAAAGTTACACTGCATGCAAATACGTATTTTTAAAGAAAACATTCTATTTTTTTAAGCTCCAGTATTCTATTTTCTTTAAAACTCATTAAAAAAAGAAAAATAACTGGTTACTAAATATATAGATTGGTCATTTCAAAGTGCTACTTTAGTCTCTTTTCTGTGATTATAAACTATGTCTACGATTTCGTTTCTCAGTCAGCTTCAAGTCAGTGATAATACTCCAGTGTTAACGTGAATCCATATCTTAAGTTCGGGAGAAACATGCTGCCAACTTTTGAGTTGCAGGATTTATCCCTTAACTGAAGTGAACCCAAAGTTAGCACATCATGGTAAGTGTTCTTCCCAAGGCAAGAAGAAGCATCAGAATAACACTTGCTGGAGCCAAGTTTTGCCTCATACAGGGCTGGATTCCCAAGCTGTGTGGGGAAACCCAGACAGATTTTGTACTTCTTTTCCTAGCCTTGCCCTTGTTTAAAATGAAATTTCCAACTATGTATTTGTGAGGTGAAAGGAGAGAAGCAGCATGAGGTACTTTCCTGTCATATTTTTCTGTGACTTGTCTGCAATCAGCTTCCAATTTTATGCATCTCAAATATCCCTGCTTAAGAAGAGACAAAGGAGAAGTCTCTCCCCATTCAGAGGTACAGCTTTCCAGATATTTGTTGTACGTCTGCTTGTAGTGCATTGAAGGGAGAAGCCATTGACTTGTTTTTCATGTAAGAAATACCACATATAAACTGAATGACTAAATGTGTGGTAGCTGTAATAGGTCCTGGGAGACATGAGTGATCTTTTAAAAAATACGTCTTTGACTAATTTTCTGCTCATTACCGAATTTATCATTTCTATGTGTTTTCTATGCTTCATATTGTTAGCTTAAAACCATGGTGATAAAGATAAATGCTGAAATAGCATTGGCTTGAATGAAACAATGAACACTTCTGAAATTATGTCATATATCTTAAGTATTTCCTTTTTTTTTTTTATCTAATTTAACATGGGAAAACACATATATTCCAAAGATAGTGCACTTATTTTAATGTATTTTGCCATATATACAACAGAAGTAAAAGCAGTGTAAGCTGTAGCCTACACCGACACACACAGGCACAGAGATGCATATATATTCCTCTCTGTAGTTTATATGTGTGTACTGTAGAAAGCACAACTGAAAATCACCAGTCACTTAAAATGTCACAGTCTGTAGTATGCTTGAGTTGTGTTGTCAGTATGGGAAATGAATTCAAATAATAGATGCCATTACTGTAGCATGAAACTATTACCTAAAGTTCACAGTGCTTGACTAGATCATTTAGACCTTTATTAGAAAAAAAAATGAAATTTTGAATGTTTGAATGTTCTTTTTTTCTTCCTTAATTTAAGCAGGGGCTCAAAGTTTAACCCAAAGCATCTGGAAATAAGTCCCACTGCCATCCTCCTGGTTCACGTTTCAAAGAATAGAAGGCAATACTCCCTGTACACGGTGCTAACTAGTATCACGGGAATGTCAGACTTGACTTGAGATGGATTGACGTGTCATTATTCCTCCCATTCTTTCTTCTTTTTTAATGATCTGCACCTGAGCTGCGATGTGTGTTTTGTGACACTTATTAGCAATCTACAGATCTGAGAAAACCATTGTTTATCCATCTCTCACCTGTGAAAATGTTAACAAGGCAAGATGTGCAGCAGTGTCTGGTGCCAGCTGAAGGTCATGGATAGAGTGAAGAAGCATCTGACATCCGTCTCTTGCAGTGGGCATTGCACCGTGTTTCACTGAAAGACTGAGCGATCTCGCACCATTAATATCAATGGGACCTGAGTGCATGCATTCATCCCTTGGTTCCAGGAGTGGAAGTGTGGAGCTATTAGCACACCTCATTCACATCCTAGATAAGAATGTTGAAATAGTTCCACATGGCAGATGAACAAAAGAAGTGATTAGGCTTATTCTTGTCCACATGCACTGAAGTGCCTGACGGCAACTGCCCCTGCTATTTTAAATCAAGACTGAGAGACTCAAGGCTACTGATTTACTGAATTTCAATCACCCAGGATTCATCTTTTCTTCCTCTTATTTTTCTTTTGCGGGGGGCTGCTTCAGAACGACTAGGTCTCATTGACTAAAACAGTTACAATGATTTCCAACCCTCCAGTATTTTCACAAGAGGCTAGTATTAATGGCATTTGCATTTTGGAAAATTGGCATACTTTTTCAATTAGAAGCTTTATAGGAGAGGATAGATGCCTCACATGCAATACAGTTTCAAATAAGCTTTCCTCTCCCTCTTTCTGTCTATGAGTGAGTGGCTATGAATGAAAATATGTACTTGTGGATATTCCTCAGTGTGTGAATTACTGATGGAGACAGATAGAAACCAAAATAACTATGCAAATATCATACTACATGTATCTATCTATATATATTAGTGAACAGAAATTAGTCTTACTGAAATACACATAAAACAGTTGTGCAGGGATACATACAAAAGTGGTGCCTTCTTTCCCCTCTCTGTCTCTCTCCCTCTTCCTCTTCCCCTTTACCATCCCCTTCCCCTTCTTCTCTTTCCGTGCATCCTCCCCTCTCTTCCCCCTCCCATCTCCCCCTGTTTCCTCCCTCCTTTCCTTTCCCCCCTCTCTTCCCCCT
Source organism: Baryphthengus martii (assembly GCA_013396935.1). Taxonomy (NCBI): domain Eukaryota; kingdom Metazoa; phylum Chordata; class Aves; order Coraciiformes; family Momotidae; genus Baryphthengus; species Baryphthengus martii. Next base: position 10,085 of record VWZK01019070.1, on the reverse strand, counting down.
CTATCTCCCAGTCTCCCTTCCTTCTTCCTATATCGCTTTCCCTTCCCCTTCTCCCTCCTTTTCTTCCCTCCTTCTTCCCCTCCCCCCGCTTTTTTTTTTTCTCTGTAGTGCCTTGTTTTCTTTTTCTCTGTTAGTAACATTCTCTTTCATTTGCAAATCATTCAGACACTTCAGCCCATGTTGGGCTGGCACAGACACTAACAACTTCTCAAAAACCTCTTCCATTTCTTGTGCAGCACATGAAATGATGCTGTTCGGCAGACCGACAGTGGAAGCAAAGTGTTCCGCCCTTTCAATTTTTATTCATGGCAATTGGGAGCATATTGCTGGAGGTACTAAGAACAGGTTTACTTTCTGAAGGAGCCAAATTTGTCTCAATTGTCTCTGGATGGGCAACTATCTGTCCCACAGTCAGTGGAAACAGCTTTCCAGATCCCACTCTACCTTTTATTCTAAATTTTAAGTATGTATTGTGAATGGTTAAATACCTTTATTCTTAATCTCATTAGTATAAGGCACTCATCCAGTACCCACTGAAAACAGAAGAAAGACATTCATGAATTTGAGTAGACTTTAGTTCTGACACTAACAAATGTCCCACTGGCTTAGCCTTTAAAAAGTGAGACAAATAAAAAACGTTGTTAAGAACCTTTACCAAAAATAAATACCAGTTGTTTTCTGAGGTCTTTTTCTCAGCAGTTCCCATTGATACAGTCTATAGCAGGCATTGGAATATGACATTCTTTTATTGGCTTGTTCCTTTTGAAGCAAACTCCAAATCATTGTTTTGTTTTGTTTTGTTTTGAGGGGCTCACGGGTGTTTAAAATGAACTCTGAACGTCTTACAAGTTACGATTGTACTCATAAGTACAGTAGTGGGCAATAAATAAGAAAGATTAAACATTCTATAGCTAGGTTATAGTGGAACAACAGCAAGGAAAAAAAAAGAAAAAGAGAGCCTGCTGTATTCTTTCTAAATGAACACAAAAGCATAATTGGAAAAAATCATTTTTATGTTCTCTTGCATTAGATGGGGCCACTGAGTGAAACATTCACTGATGAATTACTCCTCTAATCTGTGGAGGAAAAACAGCTACTGGTGAATTAAAGAGTCCTGGAACAGAGCCATGAGAACTAAATGGCTAAAAATGAAAACAGGCAAACATTTGAAGAGTATTCTACAGACACAGATCTTTCAACACCTCCCCCTTTTCCATGGCTAATTCATTGTCATGGAAACTGAATTTATCAAAATGTTCTTGTTCACTCCTAGTGACCCAGTGAGTAGACTTACAGAGCTGGTGAAAGGTAACTCAGGCTGAAGCAATTTTTACAAATGATATGCAGCAGTTCATAAATCGGTAAATTTTGAATGGTACCATTGTGCTTCCCAAATAGTTTCCCATAGTCTCAAAAGACTCTTTTTGTCTGCAAGCTAAAGATGTCTGAAACTCTTACTAATAAGTTAGCATGGGAGGCATGTATGAATTTAGCTCCTTTCTTCCCCTCTGCTCTCCTTTAATTTGTTTTCCTTCTTACCCTGTGAATTTATGCTAAAATCCTGTTATTTATGTCATTTACTTCATGCATTCACCACAACATTTTCTTTTGTTGATCTGTAGTACAAGGATGCAAAAATCCTTCATCACCTCATCACAAATGTCTCTCCTTATCTGTTGCTGAAGGTAGGTGTTGACTATCAAGTGTAATACACAATGACTACTGCATGCAGCCAGTTTTGCCAAATCCGAAATAACCCTGGAACTCTAAGTGCTTTCATCCTGTCTCAGAAGATGGGGTTGCTTGTATTTCTTCATCGTACAGGAAAACTGTCATATAATTATTTTGAAGGTTTTTCAGCTTCCATGTCACTGCCAAATTTCGTCAAGGTTGATTTTTACTTTATTTTATGTTAGCAATTAGTGACTTGTTGTCATGGAAACCACACTTCACATGATTCTTGAACTTAAATGGCTGAATGTGATCATACAGCAGCCCTTCCTTCTTTAGACTCAGTAGTTAAAGTCTTGCTTTTTGTGTGCGTGCATGTGATCTTGATTACAGAATCACATAAAATATCTATAAACACACAAAATTATAGCAGAGGGCTACATCAATTAAAATGGAGTAGTCAATAATTCATTCTTTAATTAAAGCTCTTCCTTTCCCTATTGCTGTAACCTTTCAAGTATTAAAGCAGACATAAGAGCTAATCATTTGTATGAAATATCTTTTCTAATTAGCAGTTTGTGAAACAATAATGAAGGAAAACAGAAAGTGAGTGTTTTAAATACTTTTGCTTTTATGCTTAATGCAAAGAATGAAAACAATAACATTTTAGAGAAAATATTTTCTAGCAGATAAATCTATGTCTGAGTTTATAGATGTCATATTTTTATGCACATAAAAAGGGATGCATTCAGTTCAGCTTTATGTTGGTAAACAGATGAAATGATTCAAGACATAAGAGTCAAAGGGTATGTCCTAGTATAGTGTGAATAACAGACACATGTAAATTTGGTCATTCACTAAATGTGTTGTATCTGAGAATCAAAATCTTAAAGCTTTATGTCAGAGGCTACATTTTTCAATAGTAGTTACACTGAAGCATTAGTACACTACATTTTTTTCCATGTGAGTGATATGTCCACCATTTAGAAATATTCCAGAAATAGTCCCACATCATAAAGATCTGACTCCAATGAAGATTGTTTAGATTATATTGCAGAATAAGCTGAAATATATAGATGTTGAAAAAGCTGAAGCAATACAAAGACCTGTGTGTAGTCTCCTGTTCCTGAGTGTGATACTTCCTTGAGTGTGGTTAATCCACTTCCAAATTTCTGGAGATTTTTATTTATATGTATGTCTGTGCGCACACACACATACACATATGTGTATGTATACATGTGTGTATGTATACATGGATTATACATATATGGCTACAATATTTTAAATTCACACCATTTTAATTTCATTATCTAAACGAATGGTTCATGTGGTTCCATGTTTATGTCTCTCTGTCTGATTCTTGAAAAATGCTGAATGACCTGTAATCAATAAGAATTCAAGGTACTTGAACCTCATAGAGAACGGAAAAACCAGCCGTGGGCATGTGAAATTGTAAATATTACTCTAATAAATGCTAACCAGTACAGATGGTGATTTTTGAAGACTTTCCTGGTGCTTTAAACATGAGAAGACTCATTCTTGAAAGGACATTGCACTTTATTAAACTTTTCAAAAGTCTGTTTGGAATATTAGAACTAAACTAAAATATCAGTTAATGTAGCTATCAGAGAGAAATGTAGTTGAAAGGCAGAATAAGACGAATTCTTCCCTGGGGTACCACAGCTGAATTCAATGTTATTTTCCCCTTTACCTCCTCTCATGTATTGGAGACTCATTAACTGGACTCATTAACTTTTACACAGTAAAGACAGCTATTTGCTTTCAGTGATACAAAAGCAAATATAGTATGACTTTGGCAAGCATTTGCTGTGTTCAGAGGTTACCTACAAAGAAGCAGTTTTGAAGTATTTTAGTGGAAAAACATTCACTTATTTATTCAGTATAGTATATTAGCATCAATCATTTGATTGAACACTACTTAAAAAAAAACCCACCAGGTAAAATTGTCAACTTCCTATACTTGTTGTAGCAAATATATTTGCCAGAAGGTAACACAGTTATGAAATTTAATGCATTTAGTGAATGTTTTTATTAATCACTAAGAGAATAGGTACATATTTCACAATTTGTTGTATGTTTCTATGCTTACTCAAGTCCTAGGATACCAAAGGAATTATTCTGAAAACCATGTAGAAAGCAGATGTAAGGCCAGAATGTGTCTCATATTAAGATATGTTGAATTCCATGTTGTCAGACAAAGTATTGTATTTCCTGGTAAATTATCAATTTGGGCATTAAGCGCTTTTTGAACTGTTCCCTTGTTAATGTGTCAGGTTTCTCTTGTCTACTGTTTCTTCAGAGTGTATCTTCAAATGTGTCTTTACAGTACTAACTTCTAAAATTTCTTAGTAGTACAATTCATACTCAAAACTTCTACAATTACAAATCTAGTATCAATAGTTGCATTAGCCCTGTAGTAGCTGCAACAGATATGGAATCTTTCTTGAACACTTCCAGTACAGGTTGGTGTAATTCCTATTGTTTCAAAGAGTTGTGTTAAATTAACTCTTCTTTCTTATTGTATTTTGTATTTGTTTTCACAGATATATAAAATGTTATCTTTTATTTCATTAAAATGAAGAGAATGAAAAAGATCAACTTACTAATTCAGGTCTATAACAGAGTTATAACAGAATGAAACATTTGACCTTGCACATGTAATTCCCGGAACTACTGCTATTATTACAGCAATTTTAAAGAAAACATTATGAAAATAAAGATACAGAATAGTATTCTTCAATATGCACAATTAGGCAAAACAATGCTCCTCTGGAATCAAATATAAGTGTAATTTCAAAACAAGAAGCTATAAATCAGCTGATTTTCTTTATTGTGTGGGATTTCTTTGGGGTATTATTTCAGTCTTGTAATCTGTTTAACTTTTTTGTACTTGGAAAGACAATAGGATATGACAGGTTCTTTGATGGTTTGCTAACACAAATTAACCTCGTTTATGGCAAAATGGGCTGTGTGTGAACATCTACTTTTGCAGTGCTTTGTAAGAAAATCTCTAAATTGCTCATTTTCTGGGATGTCTATGTCCTAAATTTTAGGCATTCTGTTGAGTAATAACACTTATAGTAGATCATGTATCTTATGATAGGCTTGCATATGGATAACCTTATAATATTTGTAGGGGAAAAGAAAGAAAAAAGACAAGCTTGGTAATTTTTTTCAAGTTAATCAAAATTCTCTGTATTGCACCTGTATAACTACTGCTTTGCATAGGCTTTCACTGGGGTAACATAGAGGGCTGTTTGGCCATGGTTTATTTTTTATTTCATAAAGAAACCATTCAAACTAAGCTTAATAGCAAATATTTCATGACAGGAATTTTCACATAGAAATAATATCAGCCTAAGGGAAATGCTTAGATTGATATTTGTTTCTGTATTTCTTTCTAGTCTGACAAATGAATAAATGATTGTCCTCTAATAACAAGAAGAATACATGAGAATGCGCTGTCAGTGTAGTCCCCTTACGAAATGATACTAACCGAACAACTGATTAGACTTCTCTATTTTGCTAAATTTCAGGTTGATTGTGGCTTAGAATTCTTCTATAATTAGGTGAGAGGTAATATATAAGTTCAGTGAGGATGATGAAGAATATTTATGAATCCTGTCTATTCGCTTTCTAAAAGCATGTATATTTTTCTCCTTTCAATTTAAGATATACTGTTGAATAAAATTTTCACATAGTTAAACAACAGAATAAAATCCCAAAAGTTATAGAAAACCCCATGTTGCCCTATAAACAGTTATTTTGCTGTGTAAAACTCCTGATGCTGATGGAAGGACTAAGAAAGTTTTATTTGGAGGGGTGGGGGGAGAAGGAAGGGGAGGAAATGACATTTTCTAGTCTGAATTTTGTAATGAAAAAAGCTGCATCTTTACAGAGAAATACGTGCTTTGTGGACTTAATAAATAAATAATTTTTAAAAGACTCTCTTCCTCTTTAGCACTCTAAGCCTGGACTGAAAATTTTCACTTTAGGCTACCTTTTCTGAAAGTCTTTGCTATCAGTTGTATTTGTTCTGGATGACCTACATTTATGGCAGTAAAACCTTTCATGTATAATCATATCATCATATTTTCTGTACATGCCACATACATTAGAAATAAACTATTTTAGATACATTTCAAAGCATTAAAGTATGTTTATGGATTATCTCTTGTACTGTTAATATAAAATTAGATCCCTCGGTTACTGTAGGTCCAATTGTGTGCAAGTTTCAGAAGGAGCCTTTGAAATCTCTAAATATAGCTTAAAAGAGTTTCTCTATATCTAAAATGTCATGACATTAATATCCAGTATCTTGGGATACTCCAAAGTTAGAAACTGGGAAACTGATCCTTTCCAGTAGCATAAAGCTATAATTTCTAGCCTTACAAGTCATCAAAGAAATGGACTTACCTTCTGACATTTTAGATATAAAAAACGTTTTGTGAGTTGTGCTCATCCTGTATATTAGGAAGTCATGTTTTTCTGAGGAAAATTTACTGGTTTGAAGAAAGAAAGAAGTGATGCCTCCCTGTAATGTTTAATTTAAAATAATTTTAAAACCCCTACTGGTACTTTACAGATATTCAGTAGTTCTGATCTTTATAGAAGGAGGTCTAGGTCACAAAATCAATTTTAATTAATCATAAAGATACACCAATTCTAATATAATCAACTGCCTATTTGTGGAAAGTGGACATAGTTCTGCATGAAACTAGAGTTTAAAGATGAAGATATATATGTTTTTTATGAGCAAAGAAAGGAGATTTTATTTGTTGCTCTTAAGATGGAAGTCCAAATTAAAGGGAAAATTACTGATATAGTGTGTGCTTAGCTTTTCTTTAACCCAGTTCTCATCAGTGGTGATTGTGTATTTTGGGCTTTTTTGGTGGTGAGCCTGAGTCGTAAGAGCCTGAGTCTGTAATTAATTGCAGATACAAATATGAAAAGAAATATACTATCTTGGTTCTCTCCAGTAAAGCATTTCGTTGAGCTGGATGACAAATCAGTGTCTGAAGTAGTATGTCACGGTCAGACTGCTTTTCCATTTAGGGCCTATTGCGCAGTGACTGAAAAATGGTAGAGTGGTTCAGCTCCATTTGCTGAATAACCTGGAGGTCCTTAGGGGAAAGGGGGAAAAAATCTACTGTGTCTCAGAGACTATTGGATCTAACCTGAATTCTTGGCATGCAGGTATTTCTCTAGCTCACAATACATTGTGTTAAGCCTGGCTTTGATTAGTGTGGTGGCTTTATCAGACATCTCCCCAGAGTATCATTTTGCAGTATAGTAAAAATAATATGCAGTTACCTGTATGTTTATGGCCTAAATGTTTTGTTTGCATCACATCTGACTTCCTAATAATCTATACAAATGTTCAACACTAACAGTGATGACTCAGGAAAGACCAACAGTTTCATTGCAGAAAAACTGTCATATTTAGAGACTGAAAACTCAGAAACTATTTGAATATATCTAACTAGCAAGTGCTTGCTAGATAGTGAAGACATGTGTGCTTCAATATAAATCAGATGTCAGCTGAACTATTTTATTTTCCTTTTATATTTTCTTTTCCTTTCTCTATTTTCTTATTTCATATTGTCTACTTTCTAAATGCAAGGTTCTAAATTGATTATTCTTAGTTATCTAGCTATCAGAGAAGACTCTTAGAGAGATAAGAATGGATAAAATTGGGTAGATTTTTTTTTCTCCAGCTTTTCCTTCTCTCTGACAGATGTTGACCATGATCTGAAGTGAATTTTATCCCTAAAGTAGCTTTATAGAGCAATTCTGAACTTACCCTCATATATTGAGTTCATTGTTAACAATTATAAATGGTACTTTCATATCATCTATCATGGCTTATCACAAAGAATCCCTGTTATTCTCTCTAGCCAATTCAATAGCTCTGACAGTTCTGTAGTGGTGGTGATGTGTATTTGCATGTACTTGGGGTATGGAAGCATCCTTCACTGATATTTTTTGCTCCTCGGAGGCCTTGCATAGAGAGAAGATTCATCAAATGATCTCCTACAGGGGTGCCATTGCTTCAGGCTGGTCATTTAGGGTGGCCAACCAAAAACAAAATTGAGGCAAATAAAATAAAAAGTAACACAGAGGTAGCTAGAGGCAGAAAAAAAACCTGTCAGTCCATTCTTTTGTTATAGCTGTGCTTCAAGCGTCAGCACTTGTAAGGAGCTCCAAAGTGGCCCTAGGATGAAGCTCTGTAATTGGAGGCAAGCAAGGCACAGATGCTAGCTTTTATTAAATATCAACTGAATTTAACAGTGCAAACAGTCCAGTGCTGAAGGAGAAGGAAGGATGAGAAGGAAATTCCTTCCCTAAGCTAAATTAATGTTTACTGTCCTTCAGACCTACTCATCAGATCTGTCATTATACACTGTGTCTCCGACAGAGTCAGACCTGCATATCATTATGCACTTGAGCCATGTATAAATAACCTCTTGCTCATGAGATGCTGCAGGCTACGCTTTCTGGTTTCCAGCTGCCGCTACTGAAGTATACAAGTGCCTTTTTAAGTCCTGTGTGGTATCTGTCAACCCTCCATACACATCTTTACTTCCTTGGAGTATCTCAAAAGTCGTTAGATACTAACATTCAGGCAACTGAATCTTTTCCACCATGTTAAATGGACTCCTTAAGTTGATGAATGCTTATATCAGACATTGACAAACTTGTAGCACAGTGTTTCTTTCTCCTGTCTCCTCCTCACATTGAAATAATGAATACTTATGGAAAGAGGTAAAAACATTGAGCCAGAATTCTCTGCTCATTGGTACCTTGTAAGTTTTGTTTTATTGTTTTAGTGCATTTTTTTTAATCATGAAAAGAAGTGGTTAATTTAATTTAGACTGGGACATTCTTCGGTCCTGGTAGCTTGCTGCGGCATAGCTTCATCCAGCTGCAGGATGGGCTTGTTAGGACTATTACCCATTGGGCAGATTTATTGCAGATCTCAAACTTCTCTATATTCTACCCAGTGAGTACAAATAAGATTTAACAATATCTCTAACCTCACATCTCAGGTGCCCTGCCCCTTCACTGTATTAGATGAAAGTGAAACAAACCAGAGTCATTTAAATGTATCAACCTTGTTTATTTAGGCTATCTCTTTCTCCGGATTGTTTGAATAGCACAATGTTGTGCAGATCTTTGTCTAAGATCATACAGGAAGGAATTTTGTATAAAGCTAATTCATTTTGTCTAATGAAGCACATTACAATACTGAAAAGCATTCATGACGATTTGGTTGGTTTTGACTTGTCACTGTACCCACACAGTTCTGTTTCTACAGACTGACCGTGTGCAAACTGCCTTTATGCTGGAAGATACTACTCTGAAATGGCTACTCAAGAGTCAGTACTTAAAGGTAATTGTAAAGCTGAAAGATCCTCAGTGCTGACAGCACCCTCTCTCCCTCCCTCCCTCACTCTTTTGCCTCCCCTCCAAACCCCCAAGCAGCAACAGGAAAAGCTTTCTATGTGGATAGTCCCAGGAGAGTTGCTTTGCTTTGCAATGTTCATGCCAAGAGACAGCACTATTTTTGCCTGAAGTTCTCTTTTATGACATCTACAGATCAGCATAAAGTACCCTGCAAAATTAATTGAAATCTCCAATAATTGTTTTAAAGCCAAATGCCATACAGAGCCTTAAGAGATATATGCCTTTTCAAATGTCTTTGTAGCCTGATTTGGGCCATTTACCTCATGAAATCCCAACTTAAAGCTGAGTGCATTAATGAAATTGTGAGTCAATGTGCATTTTTTTTCTTTCCTGCTTTTCTTTTTTTTTTTTTTCAGATGTGAATTCTTTTCTTTTATGCTACAATGAACAGGTTTCTTAGGTTTACTTGATTTGTCCACCTGTTGGTGATGATATGAGCAAGGATGGGCGAATAACAGTGGGTAGATATGAGGAGAAGTAGAATTGTGTCAAAGAAGATTAAGAAGTGGTATACAGACACAGCAAATTCAGCCTGATAGTTGTAGGAGATTTAATAGAGCAAGGAATTCAAAGTTTAGTTCTCCAAAGTTGTCTAAACTGGGGACAGTACTCTTTTGCAGTGGTTCCTTGTACTGTTCTGGCTGCAGATGATTCCCCCACACTGAGGGCTATGCTGTCATGGATATGCAGAAATTAAGGAACTAATTTACGACACTACCACTTAATATAAAAAACGGACCCTTGTATCCCCTTACACAAACTGAGGGGTGAGACTAGTCAAAAACCAGCTTGAATTAATGAAGACTCATTGAGGTGGATATTGTGGCATTCAAAGGATTTTAAGGAGTTGAGCACATGTGAGTTGTCACATTGTTGTTGTCTTCTCAGGAAAGTTGTCTTCTCAGGAAAGATAGACCAGCAAGGCG
>VWZK01019068.1:158010-185510 GCA_013396935.1 Baryphthengus martii | reverse complement strand
ATTTTTACTAGAAAATGCACCATGGTTAGCAAATATGCATTATACCTTTTATTCTATTGCTATATCTTAACAGTTTAGAAGTTGATTTTTTTTTGTTTCTTATAGGCTTATTGGTTAGTATTTGACTAGGAAGAATTTGCATGAAGTAGAAAGAAAAAAGAGAAAGAGAGAAAGCAAGCAAGCGATGCACACATCACATACACATCAGAACGCTCCTTAGCCATTTTTCAAGTGTAATTACTGACTGTTTCATATAAATTTTTTTAGGATTTCTTCAATTCATCTTCTCTGTTTCTGGGTTGGACTACTGGGATGCATCAAAAAATGTGGAATTGTAAATTCTAGTAATGTTAGCAGTGCCTGCAAGGAGCAGCAAGTTCCTCATCAGCATTGTTCATATGTAAGCAGAGTGATAGAGCTCTTAAATAATTTTGTCCTCAGCTCTGCTTTCGAAGAGAAGTTATGTATTTTTGTAAAATAGCATGAGGCAAAAATAAGTGGAAAATCTTGTATGTCTGGGGTTTTTTTATCTGTGAAGAAAAATAATAGATCAGTGTGAAATTATGAGAATTCTAAGTTTTATTCGTAATATATGTATCCTTGTGATTTGTATACTCAGAAAGTTTTCTTGCTATTAGAAGTAAATATTTTAAGACTTACAAGTTGGCCATAAAAGTCACTTTGTTTTGCTTTCTTACACTGGTTTGGTGAATAAATTATTTGCATTTCATTCTACATAACGTAATTCTTATAGAAGAAACATTTTTTTAAGTAACATATTAGGAGAAACTGAAGCTCCTTTTAATTAGTAGAATTAGACTTTGAAAGAGAAGGGTGACAAGAAAGGAGGAAAAGAGATCTGGATATCTTAAAGTATAAAATCTTAAAATTTGCTTAAACAAACGAGGTCTAACTACATCAGCTATTTTTGTTTTTATTCTCAGCGTCTGCCTTTTTGATTCCACCTTTAAATTTCTGCAGGTAGGCAGTAAAATGAGCAATCAAGAAAATTAGATCTTAGGTGCAGCTTGAACAAGCTTAGTTTATTGTTACCACATCATTTTACTTTGTGGTAATAAAATGTAACTCCTGTTTCAAAATTCCTATAGAGTAACAAAGCTAATATTTTTAAATTGTACAATGTCTCCATATAAAAATGAATATTCAGGGCAATTTTTTTTCAATATTTATTCTCTAAGATCATCCCATCTAACAAGCAGTTAATATGCTGATGTGTACAGGAACATTTTTGATGACACAGATCTTTCAAAGCAGATCGTCTGCACGTAAATAAACCTACATATGCCACAAATCAAAAGTTTCTACTTCAGAAAACTCCAGCTGTTAGATAAATAGACCTGCATACATTTTTGGCTCACAGTGCATGTTTCATAATGGGTTGTACAATAGGATTTCATTTAACTGTATGGATCCAAATATTTGTTACTGCCCACTTTGGAGAGACAAAATTAAAGTGGTTTGGTGGTTTACAAGGTATGTAAGGAATAACAACAGAAGCCCGAGCATCTTAGAAATGTAAAAAGTATATTATTAAAAAATAATAGAATACAAATACTAGGGAATATCTTTGTTATGTACAAAGTTACTGGCTACGTATCTTAGCTTCATTTTGTATTTATGAATATATTTTCAGTAGAAGGATAAATAGGTGAAAATAGTTCACTACCATATGATTTGTTTTATCCTTAGGCATCGCCTGGGGTTACTGGTACAGCCCTGGCTCTCAGTACCGAAAAGTGAAATGTGCAACAATGAAAATTTTATTAAAACGTATGTTAACCCATTACAGTATGTTCACTTCCAATTCTTTGTAAGAATGCGTGATGTATCATTTTGCGTGTGTCATTTTTTTAAAAAGATATGAGTCAAGTAGAGGAGCAAATTTAATGGGAGAATTTTATGGGAAGCATTATACAAATGGCAGAGTGTGCGATTCCCATTATTAAAATAATTTGTCATTGTATGAAAAAATGGTATAAATTTCAAGAAAGAGTCTTCTTTAGTTATCTGCCCTTTTTTTTAATGACAGCAGCTTTTGTGCAGTGAAGGCAGACACGTTTTCAAGCAAAGCCCATTTCAGACCAGAATTTCTGAGAGCCCTATTAATGTTTCATGCTAATCAAGGAGAGTGGGAAATAGAGCTGACAGGTGCTTTCTACTCTGCTTATTCCTGTCTTCCTGCATTAGACATTACTAGCTAAAAAAGAGCCAATATGGTTCCTTTCCAGTGAATGTGGCGACAAGGGCAGGAATAAAATGTTTCTTTTTATAAGTTTATAGCTGTTTTTCTTATTGCCTCCACCGGTGACATCCACGAATGCATAGATGCGGCGATTATTAATAAAAAATTATTTTACTTCAAACCGCGACCTGAAGCAGACTCCGAAATTTCCTCCCAGTGCACTTTGGAAACTCCAGTGCGCTGGTAGCACATCGTCTGAGATAAACTAGAGGTCCACCTGGGATCCTTGTTTCAACAGCACGCACGATAGTATTTCCATCTGAGCCAGAAAGAAACATGTACCTTTACTCTAGGACAAGTCTTTTTGATTAAGAAACGCCAAGGCAAAGAACAGAAGTAAACTCTTCAAGAGGCAGCTTGAAGACAGAAACATGAAAACTGCAGCGGCCATCGCTAGGGGTTGCCCTTTGCCACCCCTCCTTACCCCAGGTACCCAATTTGTACCTCTGTGCTATTCAGGCAGAGCAGCAGCACTCTGAAGTGCGTGCTCAAATCCCATATTTAGCTAAAGGAGAGAGTGACGTGCCTTTGAAAGCCTACCGAGAAGTCCCATCTGGCTGAGTTTAGGTACACAAGTTAGGCAGGGAGGCTGTCCCTCTGGAGACCCTCAAAGGCACACGTCTCCAGTGCCTGCGCGGAAAGTTTTGGCACTTCCTTTGGGAAACCTGCTTCAATAGGCAGCTAAATGTAGATGCAAGATAGGTGCCCAAGCAAGGTGCGCCAGTTTGTGGCGTCTGACAACAAAATGGCTGAAGTCTGCAAGCAGGGACTTCACTGAACTGTGTTTGTACAACACTCATGGGGAATTTCATAACTGCAGCAGCTAACAATCTTTAAATTAGCTTTGCTGAAATAACCAGGGAAAGGAGAAACCTAGTGCACTGTTCCAGTGTATTGCTTTTTTTATGCAAAGCAGATATTGCTAAAGCATCCTAAGTGTGCAGGACAGTCAGAAGAGATGGAGTTTTTTTAATGTTAATTATAATATATACAACAACTCAGAAAATACTGATTTACTTTAGTATCTCTATAGATGTTTTGACCATTGGAAAAAAGCTGCTTTTGCGTAATTGCAATTACTTTTTATTGTAAAATTTAATTGAAGCAGATCTCTAATCTGGACCTCTTTACACTGATTTAACTCTTGCCTACTTTGATTTTGTTTGCTAGTAATTTACTGCTTTAAGTTGAACTAATAAATACATTCACACATATTTGAATATGTATGAATCCAGCTTAAACACGTCCATATTAAGATTCTGAATGAGTTTAGTTAAATTGATTTAAACCAATGTAACCTTTCTTCATAACATGGACATGAATTTATTAAAAAATTACAAACTATAACATGAAAATAATTACCACCTTTCTCTGGCAGGACACAAACCAGTACTGCTTATTTGCTTGTTTTAAGGAAATTGCCAGCACTTTTCTATCAAATTTATTTTGCTGTTAAGAATACATGATTTCTACAGTGAATCATGTCTACCTTCAGACTTGTAAACAGTATGAAGAAATACTACCAGAATAGTCAAATTCCATTTCTTGCAAGTGTTTTCTCAAAGTCATAGAATCCCCTGGTGAGGAACATGTGGCTCATAGTACCAAAGGACTTGTGCCTGCATTGTCTCGTATACTATGTCAAATATTGTATACTTTAAAAAAAAAAACAAACCAGCTTTAATAAATCTGCTTCCTTCAAAAGCAGATATCTTTTAACATAAGTTTAAAGATGAGTGAACCACATCTGCCTACAGATATTCTTCAAAGTTGCCACTGTTTACACACCGTACATGGGAACGGTGTTAGTGTGTTCAGGATAGAACAGTATGTTATGATTTTGTACAGAAGAAGTTGTTATAGAAATAATTCATCAGAAACACAAATAATGGAATACTTTATTGACAAGAATATCCACTTCTTAATCTTAACCTGGCACCAGAATTGTTTATAAACTTATTTTCATCAGACTCCTATCGTTAGTTTTTGTTTAAAGGATTAATCCAGGGAAACTCAAGAGGGTTTGCTTTCTGACTTTGATACTTCCCCGTGATGGTGGGGGAACTGGGAAGTTTTAGCCACTTTGCCAGTGGAGCTTAACTCTCTGAAACCTATGGAGAGCATCACGTAAATGAGAAGCCTTCACTTCACCCCTTGGATAGCGAAACTTCCATTCCCAAATGCCCTATGAGCTCCACCTGCTCTAGAACTCCCTTAGTCAAAATTATGTAACAACCTTGTTTAGATTTGGCCTCTTATGGAAGGGTATCTATGCAAGATTCATGATGCTCATGTCTGTATGTTAGTGTCATAGATGGTCCACTGTGACTCCTGATGGTGGTTTCCATATTCTGTTCTTTTTCCAAGTTACTTGTCTTTCTTTCCTGCAGTAGAAAAGTGACTGAAGGAGAGACATTTTTCTTAGGACCAATCACAGTTTCAGAACTCGCGGATGATTCTTAAGGTAGTGATTTTCTTTTATTCGCCCTGCAGTGCTGAATAACAGTATGTGGTGTTGTTAAAGCACTGAAACATGCTGATGTAAATGAATATTAAGAAATATCTGCTTCATCCTAACACATTTTAAATTACATATTTTCTTTTTGTCCTTCTATCTAGAACAGTCACTTAAAGACCAAGATTGAATACGTGTGTATGCATTAGTGTGTTAAGTTCTTTGCTGTCTTAGTGAGGAAATGAAGATTTTAATGTGTTCCTATGAAAGCTATTTTGGGAGTATTCCCGAAGCAGAAATAAGTTGAGAGTATCACTTTTTCAATGCAGATCTTGGGCAGGTCCTGTTCAGTAACTCCTTGTGAGTACAAAATGCCATTTAACTTCCACCTACTACAACAAGGTATTCCTTTCACCAGAGCAGAAGCAGGGCTGCTTTCATGAGGTTTGAGACCAGGAGGTATGTGCGTGTGCAAATAATATGCTGCATATGCCACATCCAGATTTCAGACCACACTGTCATTAGATCTTGTTTACAGATGTAGATTTACTCTACATTTACATCTTTGTAATCCAGACTTTGGACCTGTGCAGGTAGGTTGAGCATGGGAAAGTCCTACAGGGATTGTGGAGGAAAACCCATAGCAGGCTTCACATTGACATTTCAAAGGCTTCTGCATCAAAACTGTGCTCTATATCTATGAGCAGATATCGCTCGCCCAAAAATTAGTTTCTCCCTCCCCATCCTGCCTTCTCTGCAACAATTCATAATATAACTGATCATGTATGAAGACATTCTGCAAACAATGTTATTAGTCTGGCTCCCTCAAGAAGGCTTAACTAAGACCTCTTTGGCCTGTTATGGCACATACCTTGTTTATGCAAAATCCCAAGAAAAAATTCCCTCCTAAGGAGATTATGCAGATAGATAATCCATATATATCCAGGATAAGGAAAAAACCTAACCACAGAAAGTTTGCGTTTGAGTTTCATCTTGCCTGTCGTTTGACTTCTGGTTCTGATAGTCACCTTTCAAATTAACATCCTTAGACTCTGATTCTTTGGACTCCTTTCAGAAGTTTATATTGAGAAACAAAAGAGATGAGCTGGTCCCTAGAAGCAACCATTTGTCGTTTTAAAGAGCATCTGGGCAGCTAGCTGAGGTGAAGATCTTGTCCGCACACTGACCTGGAATTCATAGGTAGTTGCAGGCTAGAAATGAAATTAGATGTCTCCTATTCCATCTCATCCCAGCTATTACAACTTGCTGCCTTTGAGCTCAGGCTGCAGAAGGACAACGCAAAGGAAAGTAAAAGAAAGTCAGTTTCCTCCTATTAGGTAATCCGAGCAAGGCACTACAGATTTCCATCTATGGTGATATGCTCTGACAAACACTTTACGTTTAATTAACACCACCAAATTCTCCTTTAATTTATGCAAGTGAAGCTCTATTGGCTTCAACAGAGTTAGCTCTGCTGTAATTGAGAGAAGAATTTGGCCCAGCATCTGTAATAAATCATTAATGAGCATGTAGTAAGATAAGTTTTAATGATTAATTAACAATGTATTTTTTTGAGAAAAGTATTCTTAACATGCCCTTAATGTATCAAGTGATAATTACAATATTAAAAGCCTACTGATTAAAGCAATTAATTATATGCTTAATTTATTTACTAATTAAGCTTTAATATATGTATAGTTAAGTAATTGCTAATGAGTATTTCACTTTTGCTAAACAGGTCTGGCAGTAATTACATGGGAAACACTATAAAATGATTCTTCTAGTGATTATATGAAAAAATACGACATTCTTTGGATTTTTTTTCCTTCTTTTGTTGTTTTTTGTTTTTTTTTTCCCTAAATGAAAAACTTGGCTTGCATTTTTCTCCTCGGTGAATGGAATGTTTACTAGAATGCAAGCTCCACAGGTCGGAAAGGGCAGTGTTTCTGGATGAATATGATGAAATATGCTTCTGAAACACAACTCAGACATGTCTACATGAAAACAACAATCTTCCCCCCCTGTGCACACAGAGCTAAAGGCTGCTGTTTTCTTACTTTGTATTCAGATCTCACTCAGGCAAAATTTCAGCTGATGTTAATGGGAGTTTGCTGTGTTAGGACCACAGCTGTTTGGTCTTTGGTTATGGCAAGAACTTTTGGCTCCTGAGCTGGACCCTTACGCCTTTAATTCCTATACGATGCGGGAGAGAGATGCTCAGGTTTCAGTCAGAAGTAGGTCCTTAAATCGTAGCATATACAGTATCTAATTGTACTTAAAGTCACATTTTGTACAGACAAAACTCCAGTTAAAGCTGATGTTTTTCCTAAGCAAACAACAAAGCAATCGGATCACTTTTAGACATATATGACCACACACAGTGAACTCCTGAGATCCTTATTAATTTAAATTCCTATTGCATCCTAGAGCGAAACGTGAAGCCCAAGTTTCTGGCCCTTGCCCAGGTTGTATCACAAACTATAGAAGAAAAGACAGATCCTTCCTTTTCCACCTCTGTGGTCCATGCATTGCCTTCAGGGAGACATCACCTCAGTGTAGATTCTGAAATGCTTAAAAAGGCAAATAGCAGTAGGATACTGCATGTAGCACAGTTTGGTGGAAGCTGCACACCATGAAGAAGCACTCAAGAAAGGGTTAGTGTTATGGCTGTAATTTTGTGATGTTCCACTAGGCAATAATGATAAGTGAGCAAGACACCTACAGCATTGACTTGTGGGAGTAGAGCCTAGTAATGAGAAGATCCCCAACCTAGCTAGCTACCCCTAGCTTTTGAAAGATAGATATTTGGAGATATTTAAGAAGTCTTCCTCCCTTTCCTGCACTTATACTTCCTTCCCTCACTTTAAGCTCGCGTGTATTTCTATAAAATCCCAGCTGCTCCTGCTCCTTTTCTAAGTTTGGAGCAGCTGGGGACACTTTTTCCTTCCATCCCCCAGTCTTCTCTCTGGATACATCTTCTTAGTGCTCTAATTTGTGTCTAGCAGGTGAAAGTGCATGTTGACCCAGAGCACATTCCTGGGAGAGCAAAATTAAATAGGTTCAGTAGGTCTGGGATGCACATAAACAGGTCTTAATGTAGTGTGTACTCTCATCCCATGTATTAATGAAGTGAAAGATGAACTGTATCTCACCAAAGCACAGGCTTTTCGCAAGCTCTTTATGCTGTCACCAGATCAGAAACGGACAGAAGTGACAAATGGACACAAGGGACTACACCCCAAACACAGGGCTTGGCCTTGGCTTGTATTTCCCAGTATAAGCATAACAGCATCTGTATTATGGTGGAAGACATACTGAAAGAAGCATGTAAGAAAATCTGTAGTGAGAATGACTCATTCCTTATGTCTAATTACTTGTATAATTTTCAGAAATGAGCTTTCCAGGCAAAACATATTGTCCTTCTTTATTGTTTGCTATATTCAATCTAGCTGTGTCAAGAACCCCATTGTGAAAATCCCACTAATTTCAACAATGCCAGGATTTCAGCCTTATGGGGAGAGATGGTTCTGAGTGGTCCAGCTGGCAGCTCTTGTGCCATATCCAACTGCATGTCTACCAGGCCCTCAAACACCTTCTCATCTGAAGAGTTCAACACTTCCTTTCAGAGACCAGCCTGAAAAAACTATCCCAAAACCCAACACCTTTAGTAAAACATTGGTGGTGATGGTGGTGTTTACCCCTACAATAGAAATGAGAAAAGAGGATGCACAGGAAAAATATGGCAGAATAGGGAGCATTGTCTGACTTAAGACCTAAGACTTCTACTTGGCCAAAAATCAAAACAAAGTGACTTTTGCTTGAAAATCACTGACACAGTATTTGGCATTGGCTCCTGAAATATCTCCTGTAAACTTTAGAAATAAACTCAAAACAACTTCTGATTAAATTGGCTTGGCAAACTGATGAATTTGCCTTCCTTTAAATTTCTGGATGCGAGGCACAAAACATGTTCATCTATATTCCAAATTTAGTATTACACAAATCCCTTTAAGAGACTCTGCAAATGAGTTGCATGTTGATAACAACCTAGGGCTTCAGAACTCCAAGAATAACCTTGATGTGTGGCTTTATTGGAATAGACCCCTGTGAATGGAATATTGCCTGGGATGCTACTGTAGCCCTTTCTAGTCTGTGTCCTCCAAAAGGTACTTCGGAAGGATGGACCACTCATTCAGTATATAATGTAAATAGATAGGAATTTTTAAAAAATGCCTATTGTTTATTCTGCTTTCTCATTTAATCACTATGTAACATCACACATTTGGAATATGAGAGCAAGAGATCTTGGAAGACAAAATCCACACTTGTAAGATTTATTTCCACCTTTGTTTTTTTTTTTCATGAGTTCTGGAATTTTTGTACTCTCCACTAGTTTTAAGTGTAGTTATTAGTAGTTCATAAAGGAATGTTCTAATGTTTAAATTGTCAATAATTTCATCATTTTGTTTAGTAGTTTCTAATGGATTAATACAAAGGTTTGATGTTCACACTCAACATTTTAACTGTAGCCTCGATTTAAATGCATTAGCTAAACAGCCCCTGGTTTACTTCTTGCAGGAAAAAGAAACATTCAAAGTGACCAAATATTTTACTTATATTGACTGGTTTACCAGTTATTGTTGACTTCAGAAAGGGTCACTGCCAGCATTGTTTTTCCCAAAGGCAAGATAGTAGTTCTCTCATTGAGTAGTGCCAGGTTTTTTTCCCCCTCTCTCTTTTTCACTGCCAAATTCACTACTGATCTTGTGCTATAAAATGTGCTTGTCAACGAAAATGTCAACCAAGTTTAAAAAGAATAGTCTGAGTAAAACTAAAAAGTAAATTATTTAAGTAGAGTTGTAGTTGAAACTTGAAAGAATTCTGTTTGGTGGTTTTCTTTACATCATTCTGCCAATGAAGGAGGAACTCTGAATTTCTAACTAGTGAAGCCCTGTCATAACTGGGGCTGACAGTTCACATTGAAAATTCTGTTTTCTTCTTTCCCAGGAAAGCAAGTCAAAGTTAAACCAACAAACTATTGTTGGCAAGTGCCTTACCTTTGTTCTGTGCTTCCTTATAAATTAGCCACCTCTGTTTTCCAGGTTGCTTGTAAATTGAATTCCTAAAATTTAGGGTCTCACATTAGTGAAATTGTTTTAAAATGCTAATGCATCCTTTTAGGCAGTGACTAGGTTTAGAGCGTGTAAGGATCTGAATCACAGAATGTTCACAAACAGTCATGAACAGAAAGGAAATGTACTTTAAATTTTGGTAAGTACATGATGAATTCCTCTAGAAATTTGCACCTCTGGATCTCAAACTTAGTTACAGTTAAATATCAGTGGAATTAAGACATTTGTATAAACACATTAATGCTGTGGTTGATCTATCAATATGATGACACACTAAATTTTGTATTTGCTTACTGATGTTCCTGCATACGAAATTTCACTGAAATGCACAAGACTGGACCTTTGCACAGTTGAGTGAGAATGTATCTAAATGTAGAAAAGAGTGGATTTTACTGTAGAATTACTGCTACAACATTGTGTGCACGGAGCTCTCTATAACCCTACTTTTTTTCTATATATCTATATATACATAACCTCTATTCTCTACTAATTGACTTATCAGTATATACTAGAGTATATACATGGCCAGTTCATTAAGGTTAATTTGTTCAAAAATATTAGAAGCATTAATTTCTGGCTTATAGCTAATGGCTGCTCCCAGCCAGTGTCTTGTTTCATCATTAGTGTCAGCTAGATTATAACTCACACCCAACTGTTTTTACACTATCTAATAGAATCAATTGATGCAATGGTTGACAAGATGCTGTTTTGCATTTTGTCATCTCACTAATGCACATGGCTTAAAGGCATTGGCATCCATAATGTGGGGCAGTTTTGTAGGAGGCACAGAATAGGCTGAAGCTGCAAGGGCCATTTTCATAAAATATTAATGAAATTGAAAAATACACTGGGGTTGAAGGCTTGTCTGCTAAATGTAAGGTAAAATCTATTCTGTTCTGCTTTCTGATGACTGTAATTAGCAGCCCTAATTAAAAATTCAAACCTTGTGTATATTTGAAAGCATGAATCTTAGCTCTCATAGTGTTTATTTCCTTTACAAAGTATTTTATTTTACAACACTAATTGAACAGGATCCTTCCTAGCCTGACAGCCACAGCTGGCTGGAGCCAGTTTATGTATCCAGTCTCTCTAGACTACTTCCTTTTGTAAGCAATAAAACATCTTTAAAAAACATGTATATGCTCTCTATGAGCCATTAACTCTGTGTCACCCAGTGTGGAACTGGCCATCCGCACACACGCATTGTTGTTTCCTTCACTTAAAAGTGACCTCTTTGAAAAGGCAGCTTTTTTCTGATCTTCAATATTTAATGTGGATTTACTTACATTAAATGACCACCTTTCTTAAGGAGACTTGGCCCAATTCTGACATTATTTATGAACAGCATATGCTGTGCAAAACAACGGAAGGAATCACCATTAGTTCCAGTAGAAAAATCTACTTTTTATCATCACTTTGTGTAGTTATTTTGAAATTCATGGTCAAGATACTAGGGCCTCACTAGGGAATATATAACTGCAACCCAAGTCCAAATTGATTAAAACCACATTACTCTCTGGAATTCAATGTACAGCAAAGAAGACCATGTGAATGGGTTAAACTTTCACTGTTGTGTTTCCTCTTTTCTCTGTTTGTCGCAGGAATAGCTCTGAAACGTACCATTTCCTATTTTCCTTTCCATACTCTGGTATGAAGACAACACCTGAGTATTAATACCCAGTATAATGTCCATAATCATAAGCAACATTTTCCCTCAGAATCTTGTATTTTTAATAGATGGTCTTTCTAGCTCCTCATGTGAGATCAATGAGACTATAAGAGGAGGGGACAAGGTGCATGGGTGGAAAAGGGTGTTGAAAGACACTCTGATGGGGCTAACAGTTCTTTATTGATTTATGTGAGAAAATGAAATTTGATGATGCACCCTGTTTGTGACAAAGGGTCTGACCTCGCAATTCTTGCTTGGGCAAAACTGACTTCAATGAGAGTTTAGCCTGAGCAAGGAATGCTGGATCAGGCTCAAAGATTAGCAGGAAAATAGGAATAAAAAAAGGAAGCAAGAGAAACCCAAAATAACATAGTCCTTAAGAACTGGGACCCATATGGCAATAATTTGAACTGTAGAATTTCAGATGCCATTGAATGATATTTAGCCCTAATTTCTAATGAAATAATAAGAGTTTAACCTCAAGTATACATCTGTTTCCGACATTAGAAAATAGTTTAATTACTGTGAGTGTTTGAATTTCTGCTTTGCAATACAACTGGAACCTTCTTAACAGTTTTTGCAAATTGCTTTGAATTTTTTTATTTTTAAATTCTTTTCCAAAAAGTTAGATTTGAGCAGTTTCATTTTATCTTTCATGTTCACCCTTTCACTATCCGTAGTCATAGAGTGTGCAATCAAGAAGTCTTCTAAAAAACCTCATTCCCACAGATCTACCTCCACAAATGTTTCAGCTCAGCCAAACAATGCACGTTAGTGAAATTTCATTTTTCTGAAAAATATTCAAACCGGTTCTATTAAATAATTCTAAAAATCGCTATGGTATACACCAAGGGACTAGAAGGACGACACAACCTGTGTTTATTACTGCCTGTTTCCTCCCTAACGTGGGATGTCTTCCCCTCACTGCTTTCAAGAATTCATAGTTTTGGGCTGTGAGGCACATCTGTTCCTGGTCCTGGGAAGGCATCCAGGGGTTTGAATACTTGATTCAGACATCTCAGCTCTTTATTAGAATGAAAAGGGGATTTGCAGTCTCCTCCTCCTTCCGTGCTCTATTTTCCACCGAAAAGGCCAGAGAGATGCTGCAGCCTGCTTTACAGATCTGCCAGAGAATGCTCTGGGACACCCCAGTAGGTAAATCTGGAGGCATCCAGAGAGCTCTTCAGCACATCTGTCCTTAATGCTCATGTTTATGGCTTTGTCTCCTTCCTTTCACTTACCTCTCTTGATTTTAAAAACGTAGGCAGGTACTAATAAAATAAACCAGGCCAAGAGTTTTCACGAGAATATCAAAGGGAGGTTCCCTCCATCCTTTCTGAGATTCTTAGGAAGAAAACTCATATTTTGGAATTCATGTAAGAATCACCTCACTTCCTAAAAGCCAAACTGTTTCTGCATCAGTTTTAGCAATCTAATCATGGGTGTCTAGTTTAAAGTAATCATCAAGTCTCCCTTGGTAGTCAAAGGAGAGTGTCCTAGAGGGCAGTTCAGCCCACCTTTACTGGGTACTTAGCATGGCTGAGCTAGACAGTTTTCCCTCTCTCCTCGCTCTCTCCACCAGCTAAAGAGAAATCAGTTAAAAATAGACCACAGACTTCTAGATGACCACAGGTGAATGTGATGTATCCAACTCTAATGTCATTTCTTTAGATGATAGCCACAGATTTCTCCCCTCATGACATTAGCTGAACAGTCCACTAATCCTTTAGATGCCCCTCTGCTTATGGAGGGCTTGTTCCCATAAATATCTCTATGTCTTCATATCTTGCAGGATCTGAAAACCGTAAAAAATGAACAGTCCAAACCTAAGCACAGATCATCAAGTAGATAAACCGGTAATCTGTGGGTTTTCATTAGTTTCTTTAAATCTTAAAATTATTACTTGTTAACAGGAGTTCAGCATAGAACTGTCTTGAGCTTTTGAAACCGTTTTGCGTAGGACAATAGCTGCAAACTGTGCAGAGACCATGTGGCTGAAATTCAGACTGTAGGTTAGTCCAGTGTAGCAAAAAGAGATGTACATAATATAAGCACACAAGAAATATTAATTCAGTAGTTTAAAGAAAATATAGAGCTATATAAGTTAAAGGACATAGCAATGTTATGAGCTAATTGATGTGTTTATTATTCATTTAATAAAAACTGTCTATAAGAGCCATTGGCTGGGTCTGACACACCACTGTTACAGCCAGTTTATAATCTAGAGAAAAGATAATAGTCCATGTCTCACAGAGCTTGCCTAGCTATGATGTTTACATGACTACTTAACTGATTTTTGGAAAAGGTGGTTGCCACTGCAGAATTCTACTCTAGTATTTTTATATATTTTTTTCTTGCAAATGTTGTAATTCATTTTTATGTTAAGCTTTAGTTTAAGATGTAACAGAACTTCCTATATTGTCATGATTTTTGAGCAACAATTAATGGAGGAAAACCCCCGCCACTATTCTGTTTCCTACAGGGACTCCTTTTGAGCCATATTGACAGCACAGAAGTTAATGTTAAATAATATAATAAATACAGAACAACTTATTTCTCAGTTAAAGTCAAAATAAGGGACATATTGAAAACCGTTACTGCAGGACACCCAAGATAAAGTGATTTATAATGATGAAGCTTAACATTTCTTTAACAGAAATACAGTTTGCTCTCATGACTCAGCATTGCTCATCTGTGCTATTGGCAGTAGAATGATCTAATATTTGCTTTGGTATATCTCATATAAGTTAAGTTTTAAAGTAGTGACTTTTTTTTTTTTTTTTTTTTTTTTTCTTTTTTGCCATGAGGGAAAAATAGAGCAGAAGACTAGTAAAATTTAGTAGGTTTTAAATTATGGTTCAGAGATTAAAGTAATTACTTTTAAAGAGTCATAAACTGATATGTTGCTGAATTTGTCTCTTTCCTCCCTCAAGCTGTCATACCCCAGGCAATTGCCTTCATATCATTTATATCATTACTTCTCCTCTCTCCCATCTATAAGAACATGTCCCAAACTGGGACACACTCAAAAAGAGGAGAGACTTTCAGGAGCATTTCCAGTCCGTCCTCCTTTTGCAATTCTTTCTCCTAACGGATCTGTGGCTAATAATGCCATTCCACAATCCACATATCACACTTTTTAAGCATGCTTCACGCTCATTCGTGCAGATGAATGGCT
Source organism: Baryphthengus martii (assembly GCA_013396935.1). Classification (NCBI taxonomy): domain Eukaryota; kingdom Metazoa; phylum Chordata; class Aves; order Coraciiformes; family Momotidae; genus Baryphthengus; species Baryphthengus martii. The sequence goes on along the minus strand of VWZK01019068.1, from coordinate 170,813 downwards.
CTAAGGATGAGCAAAGGGAAGGAGGACTTGACCTTGTTGACCTAAGCAACTTAACAGGGTCATCAATTCAGTGCTGACATCTACCTCCAATCCACAGTTGAAGGTGTTGCTCTTAGTATTTTGGGGATCCTTTTAATGCAGGGAGGGGAGGGAAGCAAGACCTCACTACCCACTGGTGGTAAAGCAAATAAAAAGTCATACATACTCTTGTTACGATTCATAACGTCAGAGAGGGGAATGGATCATTTTTTTCTATTCAAATCATAAAGTGAGAAGTGGTAGGACAAGCAGAAAGTTCTTTTCCCTCCATTGTGAGTCACACACACCATGTTTTCTTATTTTATCTCTTATTTTCTAAATAGAGATAGATCTACTCACATATACAGAAACATGCACAGAGCAGTACAGAAACTAGGCTAATTCTGTGACATAATGAAGATCCCTGGAAAAGTTTTTTTGCTGAGTTCTATAATGTAATCATTCAAATAGTATTGTCTGTAACACTGTCTTACAGATCTGTGCAATATGTGAGGAAAGGGGAAGAGGCTGTGGAAAAGATTTTTGTGTTTATCAGGTGGAAATGAAGCATTTTCCTGGTGTATTTTTCTAAGATAATGGTGACTGCTTCAGACTTGGTTAGGATGAAGGATGAAGGAGATGGTCAGAAGTGATTTTTGTCGGCCTGGTCTGATGACAACACAACTGTGCTTTAGGTACATGAGTGCAGTGCTTGCATTAGGAGAAAAAGGCAACTGAAAACATACCTCATAGGTGGGGAAAGTGGTTACATATAATCTACATCTCTAATGCTTTATGATAAGCCATTCTTGTCGTGTCTTTTCAATTGCTTACATGTTTTCTTAACGTAGATTATGTTTTCAAACTCTAACATTTACAGTTTCAGGGCATGTTGAGTCATCTTATTTAAAGTATTCAAAATATATTAAAAATATATGCTATGTACAAAATACTTCCTCTCCTCTCCCCTCTCCTCTCCCTCTCCCTCTTTGCCTCACATGACCTTGCTAAGAACTCAAAAGACCGGTACTTTTTTCAAAATTACGATTTCATACAGAAGCATCTGTATCCATAGATATCAGGGGTAATGATCCTCAGAGATCTGAATACAGGTGTGGAGTTCAAACAAAAGACCGTTTTTGTGATCACTTTAAAAAAAACAACACACAAACTTCAAAACTGTGTCTGTTACATTTGCTCTGCTCATGAACCCAAACTGAAGAAAAGTAAAAATGAGAGCAGCAAAAATAAGCAGCAAACACTGCTTTGGAGTGCATGTAGTATGAGTAGGAATTCTAAATGAAGCCTAACACAAGGCTGGCTGTATTGAGAGGAGCTCTGGGTGGTATACTAGCCTTTTCACATTTATTCCTTATATTTTGCTACAGATATTCCCTTCACTCCCTCCGGGGTTTACTCTTTCTCCCACTATGCTTTTCTTCCTCTTTCCCACCTCCCTTCTGCCATTTATGGCTTTTGAGTGACAGGAGTTAAACAGCACACAACCAGCCACTAAAGCAGCAGCTAGGGCTGGCGTTCCTTCTATGTAGACATAGAGGAATATCTCAAAAAACACCATTCTGGGATAAATCATCTTCCTAGCTGCCTGGTATACGATGTGACTAGATAATGCCATGTATCTGGTTTGACCCAAAAGCTGCTTTTACTAAGACTGTTATCTTCCCTCCCACTTCCCCCAGCTCCCTCCTGCCTTTCAAGACTTCTGGCTTCTTATACAGGTGCATGTCAGCCAGGATGGCCTTCGGTCCTCCTAGCGTATTGGCCCTGGTTTTGCTGGCATTTTCTGTAGGCAGAAGCAGCCGTGGCACAGAGCAGCTGTCCCACATTTGGGACTGCAGCCCCCCGAGTAGCCAGTGCAGCTCTACCCTCCTGCTGTAGGTTATGAATAACCCTCTCTGAAGTACTCACATCCCACGAGGAGGAAACGAGGCCAAACCTCTCTGAAATGACCAGAGAGAGACCTGTAAATTTCCAAATGCCGTAGGCAGATAGGCACAGCAGGGAGAACCGGTATTGGGCATGTACACCCAGGCTGGTACAAATGGAGTTCCGCTCTCCTCTTCCAAGGTCGTAACAACCAGTGCACAGTTTGTTCATTTAAACAAACAAACAAACAAAATCCATGGAAGAAAACAAACAAAACACCAACAACCCCCCACCCCTCTAATTTTAAGGTCTTCTTTTGTCTTTGTAAAGGTCAGGGCTACTTTTACAGCAGATCTGGACCTCATCAGCAGGCTGTCTGAGATTTACGACTGGGCTTTTGGGAAGTAACATAAACAATGCTGCTGAAGCTTAGAAGAAAAGCCAGAACAATAATTGGGCTAATCAGTGTTGTTTTACTAAAGAAACATACACTGATTTCACAAACTTTTAAACCACTTTTGCCACCTCTCATACAATAAGTAGATCTCTATGAAGTAATAAAATATACATCCTATGCTATCAAGTGCTGTCTAATGCTTTCAAATCCACTCACATCTCAGTGAGAATTTGGGTGATGGAAGTAGCATACAGACTGTTTCCTCCTGGATGCTTAAAAGGTTTCTTTGGTTTCCCAGAGAAACTCACGTGCACACCTTTCAGTACGCATAGACTTGTCAGTAGATTTTCAACTTAACAATTTTCTCTATGTTAAAATATTGTTTATGGGTATTTTAATTAAATTGTCTGTCTTAAAAGACTGCTTAGTAAAATCAGATTGGTAGATAACTAAGGCGGAGATTTTTTGAAAAAAAACTTCACCTAGTAAATATTTTGGGTCAAATCTTTCAAATATTTTGCTATAGATTTTTACAAACTACTATATTCACTGGGTCATGCAGCCTGGAAGTCCACTGTGCCTTCAGGAAAGAAACCTCTGGTGAAATGGAATTCACTGTCAGGAAAGTCCTGCTCCAGTCTAATGGCAAACCTATTCCACACTTTAGGGGGGCTGTAACTGTATCCTTGATACTTTCACAGAAGAATTTGCTTTGCAGAAGTGTCCCAACTCATAGTGTCTAGGAGTTCAGTAAAAGAAATTCTGGTCTATTGGAAGCCAGGGGAACCCAGCCAGGTTTAGCTATCACCTTCAGGCGGACAAGGACACTACTCTACATGTCTTAACTGCACCCAAGGGCACTCTGTAAATTACCATCAATCTTTATCAAAAGACTAAAAGGTAGGTATATTTTTGTCTCGGTGTTGTAAAGTGCAGGAAGATGTGTGTGGCTCGTTGCTCCACCATACGTCACATTCATCAAAAGCAGCATCTGGGTTTAAATGATCAGGAAGAAAATCAAATCTGCTGTCAGAGCCTGGAGGTCCTTGCAAGAGCTTATGGAAATTGAATGGGTTTTATTGAATACCCATTCCAAATAATCTATTTATTTTGCAACTTTCAGTTTTAAAATCAACGCACAGCTGGAGGGCCAGATTCACTGGTATGCTTTGGCTGCGCTGCACTGCTCTGGTGATGTAAAGCATCTGTAAACTTGAATTAGCTGGGCTCATTGGGGTTGGCTCCCTGTCAGGTTTACAGCTGCTTCACATTGCCAGAGCAGTGCAGAAAGTCAGAGTAGACTGGTCTATCCGTTCTGACTGGTGTGAAGCATAGGAGAGTATGCAGGGCAGCTGAGAATCAGGGCCATGGGCAGTAAACAAATACTATTTCTAATGAGAAAGAATAATTAGATAAAGGTGGTGTAAGGAAAAATTATCTTGGTTGTGTGCCATTTAGGAAAAGGAAATCAAGAGAGTAAAACTCTGGAGTATTTTCCCAATTGTAGATAGAGTTTCCTGTATACTGGCATGCTCTCTACTGCTACATAGGTAATTTAAAGCAAAAATGAGGGATCATGATGGGAATTAGCATCGGAGTGTATTAATGGCATTACATTTTAACTCTTGACTGCAACTAAGATCAGTTCCTAAGGAATTTAAATATCTCTGTTGTTCCCAGGAATGTCTCGTTAGTAGGTCTGTATGTTTTATGAATGGAGACACGCAGAACAAATGTCTGCTGATAGACAAGGACAGAAGGTGAATGTGGGGAAAAGTCACGTGCCATTCCATAGCAAAGGACAAACGTGTTGGTACATGCATTAAAAATGAAGTAGCAGCTCACTGTGTGGGTATATATATTTTAGTTTAACTGTGAGTACATGTTTCAAACTGAGGCATACTCTACTCGGTTTTCTTTTTATATCCTGTAGCTGCTGCTTCATAAATAGCTCCTGACCTTACTAAAATTTAGTTGCAGTCTTCTCACTGCAGGCATTAGGTCACTCATTGTTAATGAGTGTATAAGATAATAGATGTTAACTCCAGCACATTGCAGCGTTTTCAGCAGAGTGCATTCCCCAGCAATGAACACAAAGTGTCACTGTGACCACACACTAATAATTCCAAGAAATACAGAAACTTTTGCCTAATTTTGAATTTATTTACTTGTCATGTATGTGCCCATTTGGAACTTCTAGCATTAATTATCTTTGCTCCAAGTTGGGCCAGTCTGGAATTCTAATTATCTCCATTTTTACAGTGTGTATGTCTGAGCTCTTCGTGTACTTTGGAGCTGAACTCTGGGCTGTACATAATCAAGGCAGAAGAGAGACAGGTGGCAATATTGTACATTTCAATTGCCTTGTCTGATGTGCCCCTTTTGTAGAGTAATGAACATTGGAGAAACAAATTGGTCTGTCAGAGTCAATAACAACCCAGTGCCCTGAGCTGCTGGTCACTAATGCTTCCTGTACTTAATCAATGTGCTGCCGGAGATGTTCTATTCAAAACAGTTAAAGATGAGCAGCAGCAACAGATTTGGCAGCAGGACTGGGAGAGCGAGTGAGAGCATCCACAGAGCTGGAGGTTCCTTTTGCCAGGGAAGAGACAAGCAAAAGAAAAAACAAAGTGCTTAAAGGAAAATCCTACAAAGAAAACAAGACTCCCGCTGTGTCCTGTTGGTAGAGGCCAATTCTTTCCTCAAAAATGTTTCATTAAAATTAGTAAGCAGAAGATTATTTCTCCAAGAATGCATGGCAGGAAAAACAACATTCTAGATCTCCACAATTAAATTCAAACCATTAGAATAACTAACATGAGAGGTAAGATGTTGACAAGAATCAAATTTTTTACCTCCAGTTCTGATGAGAAAGCCTGACCTACCAAAAGCAGCTAGTGCTGGTAACAATGTCCAAGGCAGCAAATCATCATTTTAACAAAACTGTAAGTAAAGTAAAGCAAATAGAGATAGCTTTGTAATAACGTACTTTTTAAATCGTAAGTAGCTTTTGAAACATTTAGGTGAGCAAACAGAAAACAACGTCTGAGCAGAAAAAGGATAAAAGGTGATTTATGCCTAACACAGTAGATGGATGATTTGTTCAGTGGGTCTAACTGGTTGAAATTTGGACAGCCGAAGGGTACCTAGGAGTCTTCATGCAGGAAAAACCAGAAGATAACAGAATAGATAAATGAAATATCACAGCTTTTCTTATTGAAAATTAGAGCTCAAAGAAGCAACTTACACCTGTATCTAACTGTCCAGTAATATAGTCTTAATAGTCAGAGCACACTACTAAGAAAGCAATTTCCCACTCTACACCTTGCCTAAACAGCATGTTGAGGGCTTCCAGACCTTTCAGCAAAATGACAAGTGTTTACATTGACTTCTTCCTAGGAGACAGAAGGTTGTCATTGAGAAAGCTATACTTTGACTTGCTTAATTGAGAGTGGGAAAAATAGTTATCATAAAGCAAGTGCTTGTCTTGAAAACTTAGCAACAATGGGAAAGAAAAAGATTTGGAACATGGAAAGCTTGAACTGGATTTAGCATTCACAGAGAAGCTCATAAAGATATTCAGGATGGAACTGTGCTAACTTTGTCAGTCTGAAGGTCAGTTGTTTCTAGTCTAAGCTAGGCATCTATGCACTCAGAAGTTGGTTGAAATAAATAGACATTTCCACAGGTTAGTTCATCTCTGGTAATTTGTATAGATATTGTAGAATGGAAGGTGTTTATCCTTCTTCAGTGAGAACCAAACCTAGGTACCTAGGTCACCTGAATCCCTTCTCCTCTGAATATTCAAGATTTCCTCTCTGACTTTTTCTAGTTCTACTTTGCTTCAGCGTTTTTCCCTTTTTTCCTATCAGATAGATTTTATTGATAAGGATGACAGTTAATGATAATTTTCAGAAAAAGTCTAGCGCTTCCCAAAGCAAAGAATGAAGCTAATAAGAATTGAATAATCCTTCATAGGCTGATCATTTTTTAAATGGGAAATAATTTTATTTGTTTCATTGGAGCAGGATTGGGAGAGTGCATGAGAGGATTGGATCCATGGGGTCACAGAGTGTGACACATACTTTGTTTTCAGAATAAAAAATCCATTTTGAAAAAAAGAAAAAAAGTCAAGATGAGATTCTAAAATTACTCACTTAAGACAGTTTCCCTTCCAACAGATTTAGAGCATAGGAGTATAGAAGTTCTTGTGAAAGATCTACAAATTTTGCTCTAAACGTATTTCTGTTGTTTTATAAAAATCTGAAAAAGAAATGTCTGGTTTTAACAGTCATTCCTTAGGTATGCTCCTCATTGTTAGTTGATTCGATAAACAAAGAAGAAATGATCCAAACTAACTCAGTAAATTGGGAAATACTAAGACCAAATTCCTCTTCACCCTGGAGAATCACAGAGCTACTCACAATTATTATGCCAACTTAAGTACCTCTGAACAAACATTAAAATCCAATTCTTTCATCAGCTGTGGAACAGCAGCAGCTACAACTGACACAAGAGCCGAAAAAACTGTTGCAGATTCCCAGGATAGAGAATGAAATTAAGGAAACAGTGTTTGTGTTGGAAAGCGGGAAAGCCTATGCCCCCAATGGATTTGCTGTAGAATTTTCAAATACATTTGAAAGTGAAATTATATCAGGCTTACAGGACTATGTCACCAAGCTTTTGAGAGAGAATCGCTCCCAGACTCCCATAGGGAAGCAACCATCTTTCTGTTTCTCAAACCGGATTATGATCCTCTGGAGGGGATATCCTTTCGATAATTAAGGTTACAACCACAGTCCCATTTTACAGCTGATTTTGATCTGCCACATGAAACTTGCATATGACTGCTCAATAAGGTTACACGAAGTAACCAGAGAATCTGCTCCATTTGTACATAAATATACATTAATAACTCATATTTCTAGCCACAATTACAGAAACACACATCATTTGTTCTATCACAAATGGATAATATAAATTTCTCTTAAACTACTGAAAAGCATATTCACAAGAAATGACTATCGTATATTGCCATATATGGTCCCCCAAAAAGAAGGAGCAAGGACATTTTGGATTAGTTGCAATAGGTTTAACTTAAAAATATCCCGTCCAATTAAAAAGAAAAAAACAGCAAACAACAAAACCAACCAAGCACAAAACAGACAGAGAAATTATATTTATCCAGGCTAAATGTTTCCCCACTAGCTTGAGTAGCAGTAATGGAAAGATAGAATTGAAAGCCTGTATTAACTTGGGTAAATTCAGCAGTGAGTAGAATTGCTACAAAATCCAGTTATTCTTCTTAGCCATTTCAAAAATGAAGCAGAAGAACATGCTTTCTTATCTTACCCCAAAACTATGATGTCTTGATAAAAAAAAACAAAACAAAACAAAACAAAACAAAAAAAAAAGAGATAACAGTTTCTTTCTGATAATTATGGACTACACCTAAGGCTGACAAACCTCATATATAGCCTCACCTTCATGTAAGTCAGTGGATCTGCCTCCTGGTTTTGATGGCTATGAGAAAAGAGTATAGGACCTCACATCTTTCTCTTGTTGAGAAGAGTTTATTGATACCATAGAAACACATGTGTGAAGGAATTCTGAGAATGTACCAAAGACTATCCTGTCAGCCCATGGCATAATGTCCTCAAGCATTTTAAAGCAGACCAGAGAGTACCTCCTCTTTGTCCACTTATTAACAGCCCTCTTCTCCCTAAGGCCCTTGGAGGCAACCTCTATTAATTGTGGAATGATTTTGACATGATGACTCTCAAGGATACTTGTAATGAAAGAATATTTAGGTCCTTGAGAGATTAGCAAAATATCAGCCATACACCAAAACAACACATTCATAGATATTTACAAATAAGACATTATCTGTGGGAGATAAATTGATGAGTTTTTGTACCCCTGAGTTCATTCCCTTCAAATACTAGCTTTTAATTATGGATAAAGACCGTGAAAGGAATCTACACTTGATATCCTTTTAGGCTGAATAAATTGGGGGGAGATAAAAGCTAAGATCAAGTGCAAAAACGATCTGGATCAAGAATTCTCTGATGAAGAATGGATTGAGATATGTAATCAAACAAAAACAATCTCCATTAGTGTACAACACCAAATGTTTATATTTAATGTTATTCATAGAATATGTATGACTACAGAAAGTATGCGCAAAGTAAATAGTGACAGTGATGACATATAAAATGTAATTTTGAAAAGCAGTCGCGGTATGGGTGGTAGACTCAAGCATTCAGTGACTCTGATGCAAGGTTGCAGAATTTGGCAGGGCTATTCTACCAATTTATCTATTCCTTACACTACCTTGCCTCAACATCCAACTGACTTTTTAGACAGATGCAAAATGAAGTTTTGTGGAGATTGTGCTGCCTGCTGCTAGGGCATCTATTGTGAAGTGTATACCAAACAACATTGTCTCAGTTTGAGGAGGTGTTGGAGGGAGAGTCAAAGCTGGCAGAAACATTTCATCTGGAAAAAAATAATCTATGAAGAAGTTAGAAGATTCCTAAAATATATTGATTAAATACGGAATGTTAGAAAAATTAGACTGGAATTAAACCAGAGAAGCTAATCTATAGACTAAATTACCAGCTACATAATAAGAAAAAGAAAATACATGTCAAATAAAATAAACCCATACATGTTTTAAGTTAGCTTTCTTGTGAAAATACTTTTTAGAGTGAGCCCTAGAGCTTTTCTATATACTAAGCTCCATTTGTTGTATTTGCACCTAAAAAAAGTCTTGGCCTTCATTGTTCCAGACATGCAGAAATAATGACAAGATGTGAGGGATGTGGTTTAATTTGTCTGCGACTTTATTAACTGAACTCACCTGGGAATCATTCAGCAATAACATACTCAGTGCAGGTCATCATTTCTTCTTCACTTGTTTCCACATATTTGGGGAGAGCTGTCACTCATAGCTGGGACCCCACTGCCCTCCCCTGTGAGGAAGGTTAAGAGGCTGCAAAGAGGGTGCTGCCTATTTGCTGCGAGAGCCTCTTTTCGTTTGCCTCTTACGAAGTGACTGCTCTTTGATTTGCTTCTAATTCTGGTTTATCAAGGAAGCAGGTGCCCTGGGGAACAAACACAGGCACTGGTCACCTACCACCATGAAGCACCAGCAATTAGCTGGGGTTCCCTGTCCCGTTTCCCAGATAACTAATCCTTCTCACATCAACCAGAAATATACATGAGCAGGTGGAGCCCTCTCTGCTGGACAGTTTATGTATCCCATAGATTGCTGTTTGTTTTTTTAGAAGTGCTTAAGAGCCATTCATGTGTTCCTGACCACATCTAGCCTCCTCACAGCTCGTGGGTCTTCAGGTCTTGCTCACCTGCTCAGATCTCTTGGTTTGATAGCACATGTCCCCTGTCACTCATATAAACATCCTTCCTCGCTGCACTACCTTTCAACTTCCTTCTCCCTTTCCCCATCCCTTCTTATACAAAGTGCACTGGAAATAGCTTCTGGCATACAAACCTCCTTTCAGGGGAATCCTATTGAACTGGTTAATGGATTATCCAACATTCAAGACCCACCTCCCATCACTTAATTTGTCTTTAATAATAAATAAGTAGTAGCAAGGAATGAGGAGTCTGCTATATCCCCAGCTGTCTTAGTCAATGCCTGAAATCTTGCCAGTTTATTAAGAATGAGCAGCAATATCTGCTCTGTCTCTAAACTGCAGAAGATAGTTGTAGGATGAGAGTGGAGAAAGAGCAAGAGCTCCCTGTTTCTTTCATTGGCAGCTCTCCCAATTGGCAGAGGAGTTGTACACGTTTGGTTGTAGATGTTCTTAAATCTGCCTTTCCTGGAAGTAAAACCAGGCTAAAGTATCTACCAGAAAGACTGGCATTAAAAAAGTGTAACTCCTAGGTCACATTTATCCAGTATCTAATAGGGAAAGGATTAACAGTACCCCTTGAAATCCCAAGTCATGCTTCTGTAATATGAACTCTTGATGGCAAATTATTGACCTCTGCTGCATGCACGCAAGTGCTGCGGTTTTCCAGGTGTTGCCTGAGTTTTCAACCACAGCTGCACTGGTGTACCACTTCTTTCCATTTTAGTGCTCAGCTTTGACAGTAAGCTTAGCTGGATCATTTTCTTTTCCCGGGACTCAATTCATCTGTCTAGCCATAGATGTCTATTACCATTTGAGAGATTCTGTGGCATTCTGCTGCTCCAGAAAGGCCAAGGACTTCTTGTGCCACATTTGAAAACTCTGAGAGGATTTACCCAACCCCACAAATTATCTCAAATGTACTGGATAACTCTACAGGAAGCTGAATCGAGGCTTTTCTGTCAACAATCCCTAAACTTTAACAATAATTACATTATCTTCTACTCTTTTGTCTCAATCTTCATTGTTGCTTTGTGCAACTTTGGCTTGGTTCCTCCAAGAGAGGGTTTCAAGATTTGGGTAAGTTACTTTGCACTTGTCTGGTAATACTGCTTGCAAAAAACATTTTTTCTTCGATCCTCAGCTCACACAACGACAAGCTGTCATCTTTGGGGATGTGCATCTTGCCACATGACCATGCCATGCAAGGAAAGGTCTCTCAGTGGTCTCTGTCCCCTCTTTCTATTTTTTTTCCTAGATACTGAAGATGTAAAATTTTACTACCCAAGCTGACTTTCGCTACTTTCACTTCAGTTTCTTGATTCATCACCTTCTCAGCTGCCATGGGGTTACTCCCTAGAATCTGGTCAGTCACAGAACAGAGACTATAAAGACTAGTACATGTCTGTCTTTTCCAACCCACGCAGGGAAAGAGCACAGAAAGCCCAGTTAACTTTTGCATCGAAGCTTGTGCATACCTTTCAGCTCTAAGCACAGTGAACGAAGAAAAATACTCAGCTGAGATATCAGCCATGTTGCTTCTGCTCCTACTTGCCCATCTCCAAGAAAAGTTTCAACGTAATTTCTTCTTTGAGTTGCATTGCTATCGGGCCACGGCGACCACTTCCCTCACTGTAAACCCAAGCACAAACCGGAATACAGAAAGTTCCACCTAAACATAAAGAAGAACTTCTTTACCGTAAGGATGATGGAGCACTGCAACAGGCTGCCCAGAAAGATTGCGGAGTCTCCTTTTCTGGAGACTTTCGAAACCTGGCTGCACATGTTCCTGTGCAACCTCCTTTAGGTGAACCTGCTTTGGCACGGGGGTTGGACTAGGTGATCTCCAGAGGTCCCTTCCAACCCCTACCATTCTGTGATTGTGTGAACCCACAGGAGGTTTCAATCAGCTCCCCAACTTATATTGTAGAACACCCTGAAGCCTGATGCAAGAAGCATTTGCACCCATATGCAGTTAGCAAGTTCCTCTGCCACCTCCTTGTATGTAGTTGCTATATTTGCTTTCTCCCAGGTGCACTGAGAATATCATTTATTTACCTTATTCTCCTCCTCCCTCGTTCCCTTCCTCAGCAATACTTCAGCTCAGGCAATAAATCCCTTTCTTCCCATTTTTTTTCAAACAAACCTTCTCCCTCCTCAACGCTTTTTCTCCCACTGAAGCTAACTGGAGATAGGTCATTTGTCCAAGCCAACAGGGAATGTGAAAACTAAGAGTAAAGCCTAATGAAGCTTAGAGAGAACAACCATGTTGTGCCTAATTGCATTCAGGATTCTTCAAGCATTTTCCCTCCGTAACTCACATGGCAACAGCAAATTCACTGGAGGTATGCTGTGCTGACTGGTGTACCTGTTACAGATTACATGTAGTTTCCATCTAGTTTTGCTTTCTGAGCTGGTCATTTGTGATAGAGAGAGCAGAGGTGCACATTGCTTTAACAACAACCAGTTTCAAAGCTCATTGACATGGGAAACTTTCTACTGATGTCTGTGAAGTTTGGATGAAGTCCCAGAGCAGACATTTACAATTGCGAGTTTTGCTCACAATTTACTCTACTCCTTGGTAGGAATTTTGAGATCTTTCTTTCCCTAAAAGAAAGATGAAGGGAGAAGGTGATTTGCTTTCTCCTCTGAGATCTTTAGGTCTGTTTAACTTAAAAGATTGACTAGAAATCTGCCAGTACAAATATATGACTAAAATGCTACGCTTGTCTATTAAAAATACCAGAGAGCTCTGAAGAAATGTTTGGGGCTGCAAATGTCTGTTTTAAGATCTCCGTGGCATTCATTCATTCATTCATGGCATTCAGCAGTCGTTCCAAAACACTATAATAAAATGTTCACAACTTAAATGTAAATACTGTGCAAAATGATCTGCTGCATTAATACTCTCATGCAAAGATACTCATAACTGGTACCATAATCAAAAAGTCTTTATTAAATATATAATGGCTCTTAATAAGGTGGCCCTCCAAATACAAAATGTTTAGGTTGATCTACTTGAATTATTTTGCTGGGAAATAAAAATGTCGAGAACTCATTTCCAAAGGATGATAAATAGGAGGCAGCTACGTTTTTTTTTCTTTTTCTTTCCTTTTTTTTTTTTT